>CM038793.1:194885715-195411622 GCA_021764765.1 Vicia sativa | reverse complement strand
GAATATTGGATTTTCCCATTTCGTATCTCAATTGGGTTCACCATAACGAACCATCTCAGCAAAGCTTGCAGAAGTACTACATGCAACCTAATAATTTCCAGACGAAGTGCTGGTGAACATATCAATCATCTCTCGCTCAACCATGGGTGGTTGAACTCTTCCAACAAGTTCTCTCCATTTCTGAGCATACTCTTTAAATGTTTGACCCGATTTCTAAGACAAACCCAACAACTACGTACGGTTCGGAGCCATGTCAATGTTGAAATGGTATTGTTGGATAAAAGAATTCACCAGATCCCGCCATGTCCTGATGTGGCTTCTCTCAATATTCATATACCATTCTAGAGTTGCTCCAGTCATACTTTCCTGAAAAAAGTGCATGAGCAACCTTTCATCTTCAGTATACACCGCCATCATGCGGAAATAAGCAGTTATATTTGTTTCGGACAAGTCGCCCCATTGTACTTTTCAAACACATGGACCTTAAACTTTGGAGGAAGTCTCACTCTAGGTGCCAACCCTAAATCAAATAAGTCCAAACCTGACACGACAACAACTTCCAACCACTCTTTGAGCAAACGGTACCTTTGATCATCGGTGGAAATCAAGTTCACTACCATTCACAGAATAAGCTACATCATTCGATCAACATCTGTACCTTGGGAGCGAGGAAGAACCTAATGCGATGCCCGTCCATCATCAAAGAAATAAGGCCCGGTGGTGGGTAGGTGGTGGAGGCGGCCGACCATTGAGATGTAGACCACGACCACGAAGGTGGTCGTTAACATAAATCAGCATTATGTGTCTCATGTTAAACACGCGGTTGTCCCACAGAAGCATCATCAAACGGATTACGACGGTCATCTTCTGGACGAGATCTCTCAACCAAAGCCCTCAACTCTTGTTGTCTTCGGTTCATGTTAGTGATAACCTCCATGAACCGAGTCATCTGAGCCTTCATCTGCGCTTTCGTCGCTTCTACTTAGCAGAGTTGTTCCATCTCGCGCTTGTTGTTCCGGAGTAGCGGTGGAAGTTTGCAATTTTCTGCTAGATAAAGGAAGCCGAGGATAAGAATTCGCTCGAACACATTATGCATGGTATGTACGTATAGATGTTATGCATGTAATGTTATGCATGTAATGACATATTTGAACATTTCCGGATTCTTAACTTTGACTCAAGTTTTAGGATTTAAACAAGATAATGAATCTTGAGAAGTCTAATCATCATTAAATCCAAATCAAATAAGTCTACAAGCAATCCGAGCAATTGTTTGGCAATTCATACAATAAAGGAATTCATCAATAAGCGATGGTGATTTACCATGAACAAATAAAGCATAAATCTAAAAATCATACATAGAAACCCTTGACATCTTACATTCCCCTTTGGATCTTGAGGCGCTCCAACTCTTCAACCGCGAAGAGACAAGCGAGCCTCCTTCTCCTTGAGTGGAGTTTCTGCACCGACTTTTGATTGTGCATTTTCTTCTTAAGTCTTGATTTGAGCCTTGTACTTCTTCTCTATATCACATTTTAAGTCTTAAGGTCCTCCCAATCTCGACTTTTACTCATACTTCTTTTCCCAACCCGCAACAAACTTTTGTACTCTTCTATGGGAGCGGAGAAATCTTCAACTCTAGGCCTCTTCCTTGTTGAATGGATGCTTCTCCTTGAATACTTGAGCTCATGAGCCAATTGATTCTTTGTTTGAGTGGCAACAAGACAATTCATTGCTAGTGTCTCCTTCTCTTCAAGCAAAAGGCGATTTTGAGCACGCACCAACTTATAATCTCCCTTGAGACAACATCTGGAATTAACTCTTGAGGATAAAAAGTTGCGACTTAGGTAGCAGGCCAGCGATCTCCATTTCTATCCTTGATCCCTTTGGATGTAGGAAGCATAGGCTATGGGGTCTTTCTTGCCAAAATATTGTCCTCCTTCAAGGCGGATGCTTTTCCATGCTTGAACAACCTTAGTCATTATCCGGTAACATTAGGCACATCATAACATAGAGTTTCCATAAAAACTCGCATCGGGAGTCCCATCAAAGCATAACAATTGCCTCAAAGCAAGAGGGATTATATTACGCCCCCTTATGCCCATGAGAGTAACATTAGGAAGTCTCCGCAATGGATGATGATCTTCTCACTTTCGGTCTTGGACATTTTGCGCCGATTCCACCCAATATCACGAGGCGTGGGCCCATCAATCTTGGAACCCAGCTCATAGTATGTTGAGTGTCAATAAAAGCACCACTACAGGGAAGAAAATCCTGAAACCAATGGTACAACAATGGCGCATAACATTTTACAATCCCACATTTTCCTTTAAGGCTCCTGGATTATATGGAATGATAAGCATCTCCCAAAAGAGTTGGAATAGGATTTTGCTGGATGAAAATGGAAATAGCATTCATGTCAACAAACTTGGGCTCATTAGAAAATAGCACATCCCATAGATACAACAAGCTAGAGTGGCATTGAAGCTCTTCCATCTTCCTTGACAACTTTGGCGTTACCTTCCCGCAATAGAAAACCCAAATGAAAACCTCTCACGCCCCGTACTGCAACATTAGCGGACACCACAAATTTCTCCAAGCGAAGAGCTTTGGCGATCGGATCATCGTGGTCTCTTCATAGAGGCATGGAGAACTAAAAACACTCAACTGGCGGTCATAGAATTGGAAAAGGGCTGGAGCCCGTCCTTGATACTCGGTTAAGGATACTTCACCATGTCAAAATTCTTCCATAATCCTTGGTAAATGTGCCAACATTATTTGGTTTAGACTTATTAGCCAATAAGAGAGATTCTCAAGAAGCGGTGTGGAAATTTGTACAACTGGATGGCGTCTCGTTGTCCTTCTTTTAGTATCCATCTTCCAAAGCAGACCACCAACTAGACTCAAAGGCTAGAGAAATCCTGGAAATAAACAAATATGCATGTTAAAATATGAAAATTAAAGGTTTTTATGAATGCAATGTTTTAGAACCACATCTCACATATGTTAGACCCTTTGTTGTCTTGAGATCCCGGACAAATGTAACAAGGTCAACAACTTGACACCCAATCGAGATATCATGTAGAAACCAAATCTGAATATCACAGGGTCAACAGTCCGGTATCAAACTGGAACTCCATAGAAAATACGAGAAAATACCAAGTCAGTCAATAACAAGTCACGGTAGTCACCAATAGTTCTGTGGTAATGATATCGCTCTCACAGGGGTGATTCTAGACACAACAGGGATCCCTAATGATAAGCAGTCGATGATCCTTTATCAGTACTTGCTAACTACACAACGAGGTGTAAGGCAAGCTCACCGTCAATCGAATCTCATCGAGTTCGGTACTTCATGCCTCCTCACACGCACGGGATGCGGGATTGATGCGATCGACCTAATGTGTCTAACGGTATCTTAGCGCAAGTGCATAGTCTATCGGTAGTAATAAAAGATGTCGAACCCACAGGGACTTCATAATCACTCTAGTGCTATAAGGTTTGCTAATTTAGCTAAGGAAGATAATGTCACGTTTGGTTTTGGAAGTTAAGGTAGAGGAAAACTAATCGGATTAAAGAAATAATATTAAAAGCGGTCGTATGTAATATAATGAACCTAAGCATTTAATCGAACCTAAGCGTATAAAGAAGGTTAACTTAATTGTTCTGTAGAGATTATCAGTTTAAAAACCCTTAACTCACACTCTCGTGGTCTTATCTCGGATTATACTCCTAAAGCCCTATGCCTGCTCTCGCTAGCCCATAAGTGTTTAGAAAATATTCTTTGAAAACTTAATAAAATCTAATTCGTTTAAAAGCGCTCTCATTGTATTTAAATCGAATGCCTAACTAACTATCCGGTTAAAACCTCACACTTTCGTGGTCTCGATCCTAACCTATTCTACTTTTCACCTACGTAACAAAAGATTTATTTTAATTACAAAAGTCATAACAGTGGTTAATTAAGATTTTAGCTTGGGGCGATTTAATTCCTTGTGACTACACTACTACATACCGACTCAAGAAAATCTAGCTAGCCATGGTTATTAAAGCAACACACACGAGAAGTATAATTGGAAAGCAGTAAAGTATGCATATTGAATAAATAACGGAAACTTATCATAAATAAATTGTACTTGGAATTAAATGCAATTAAAAACCGAATTACAATACTACTCCTCATCTTCTTCCACAAATCGGTGAGATCGGAACCTTCGAATCGAATTGAAATCAAAGTATGTGGCTAAAATAAATCCTAACTAAAAATAGCATTTTCCTAATGTTGGAAATAGCTATTGAGCAGTGACGAAAATAAGGAAGTAAAACAAAAGCAATGTTAAAAATTGGAAATTGGGTTGTAAATTTTGGCGAGCTTCCAGAAAATTACGAAATAAAACTACATGCTTTCTTCATCCAAGCACGGTATTTATAGAGGAAAGAAATGGCGTTGAAAGCTTTACATCGTGGGCCTTATGTCACGAACTTATGAGAAAACTGAGGGGTAGTGGGTAAGGTTGTGCTTGAGAGTTTTAGGAGTATCTGGACTCCTTCCTTTACGCTTGCTTACGTCTCCACGCTCTTCATAGCTGAATTTTAGCGTGTTACGGTGCGCCGGTGTGTGACGGTTGTTATTTGAGTAGTAGCGTGTTACGGTCGTTAGAAGAAGGTGGTAACAAGGCTTAACATGGTGTTGTGACGGTGTGTGCAATACTGTGACAAAACACAAATTTTGCGATGTGTTCTTTTCATACGATCGCATGTTGACTTCGTTTACATGATCTTTTACGCTAATTTGACTTGAGACATGTAGTACCGCAAAGACATGAAAACTTCGGAATATTCGGGAGTTAAATGGATCAATGAAATATTAAAGCAGGCTAATTTCATAGCAATTATATGATATTATTTCTTGTTATCAAATTCCCCATACTTAAACCTTTGCTTGTCCTCAAGCAAATAACCATTAGAAAAATCGGACAAGTTTTTATCGAGGCCTGCGCCTAGTATACCTTTAGTTTTCAAAATAATCACAAGAAATCAAGCGTTAGTTCGACCGATATTAAGTAAAACACTAACGATACGCTAATGACACAAGCAACAAAGCTAAGTCGTGGACTTCCATTTTAAACAAAGAGTTCAATTGTTACATTATAATTCAACACAGGCTTCTTGTACCTATTTCACCCGGTTTAGTTCTAAGATCACATTAAGCCCTTTGTCTTATAGCATACGTAGTGGAGTAGCAGTTAGTGACTTTGATCCTTTTTAAATCTTGGTGCGGTACGAATATGTGGCAACCCTCAGCGTATTATCCGAATGGAGGTTATGGGAGATCGAGCCGTATACATACCAAGTTCGAACGGATACCTCACGAACCAACCAACAATGGACTTCCTTCATTATTGCTCATCTCTTGTATGCGCATGTACTTTGATGCAAAAAAAATTTAGCGGCGAGATAAGAAGGATATATCGTTGATAAGGCATCAAACACTTATATTCATCATTACGTGGTTTTGTTTAGGCGGTCTTGTTGCTAGTATAAAGCTACTAGGGGTTACTAGAACTAATACTCAAGATATCGGTATAGCGATTATTGAAGCGAATCGCGTAAGTAGGAAGTCTAAGGTGTCATAGCTTGTCGATCTTGTTGAAGTTCTCGGCTTCCTAACTAGGATTTCGTGAAGGTAGGTAATATGACTATCTGAAAGTAAAGCAAAAATTTTGGTATGGTTTGAATAAATTGGGAGAAAATGAAATGGTAAAATATCATTAAGCATAGAAATTACTCGTTTAATGGAAAATGCGGTACCTCTCACTATATCAAACATTGTCTCAATGTTGTGATATAATTCTGGAAATCAAATACATCAATAAGCGACAAAATGCAAAATAAGGAAGAAATAAAAACTCGGTTGCCGTCCTCCACTTGAGATCTTACGGTGGGTGTGGCTTGAAATCGATGCTACGGGACCAAGGGTGCGACATCCATCCGTAAGGCATTCGGTTCAGATAGGGCCTCGTCCGACTTCTCGTTCATGCTTTGCTTTGGCCACTCAAAATTTGAGCATTACGTACACTGATTATCATATTGTTCACGATGTTTCCTTTCAAGTCTGCACCATTTGATTTTCTTGGTGGATGGCTCGAAGAATATCTTCAAGAGTGGGGGGCGGATGAAGACTACGGGATGTCATGAGCAGGCATGATCCAACTCCTCTTGCATCGTCCTTGGGAAGCGATAGGTTGTTCTTCATGAATAGGAACATGGCCCTCGGGGCAGCGATTGAAAATCCAATTGCCTGGGTTTTGTGGATCAATGCGGTCCACCAAGCAAGAGAATGTTAGGAAAATGATGTTCAATATCACGGTGGAATTTTCCATCGTCGGCTCGTGGATGAGATGGGCAGACTTACGGTGGTGAAAGTAAGCAATGTTAGTGCCATGGGAGGCGACATCATGGTTCAAAGCCGAGGAAGCGAGAAGTGACAATCCTCCGAATAGAAAGGTTTGCCGCCTCTAGTGCAGATGGGTGAATGTGGGCAAGGAATGGGCAGCGTTGATCTTTGGCGGTGAATGCCTGATGCGAAGAAGAACTCCTTGAGTTGAGCTTGTGATTGATATCTCGGCAAAGATAGTGTTGCGAGAGGATGCGGTGAAAGTATCGGATTGCGGGATTATGGATGTGGGTGACGTTGAGGTGATCATAAGAGTTGGCACGATTATTTCTCAAGTTGTGCCACAAGTTGAAAGCCTCCTCACTGAAATGCGGCTGCGAAGGTGGACACCTTCATCCAGTCTTGAAGTCAGTGGCAGCGATCTCGGTTTGTGTAAGTTGATACTCAACTGCGAGACATGCGAAATGGCTACGCCCGAGTTGGTTGGTGGCACCGGTGGGGTGATGTAACAAAACGACTAAGAAACTCCAAAGTGAGAGTTTCATAGATGGGGTGAGGAGTTAGTGCCGAGTCCACAAATTGGCGTTTTGTAGAAGATGTTGGACACCTTGAAGCAATCCCAATCCTCTCAGACGGTCGAGGTCGACATCTAGGTTGGTTGGAGACCCGCGCTTGGATTAATGGAACTTGGTCCTCTGGTTTCTCCTTGGTCACCTTCTCGGAAGATGATGTTGGGAATTTGTTGGTTGTTGTTGGCCAGTGATGAATGCGTGAATGGGGTTTTGTTGGAATGTGAAGATAAGATAGGGAGAAATTTGTGAAATAAATAGCGTGGGAAAAGAGTAGGGAGTTTGAAGGTGAGTGGGATAATGGGGATTTAATTGTAGTATTGGAGATTAAAGGTAGAGAACGTGAGTGGGTGGGCCGGTGGAGGGATAAGTTATGGGAAAGTTTGAAGTTTGAAGGGAAGACGTTTCTTGAATGCAGAAAACATGGTTATAACGCGCGTGATGGTCATTACGTTTGGCTGACGGGCGTAACACGCTAAAATCGTTATTCGAGCATAATGGAGATTACGACCGTTACGGATACAAAATTTGCTAATTCCAGCGAACAATACTTGCTCAAAATGAAACATATTAAATCCAGCAACACATTAGATATTCCAACAGTAGTATAAATTAAACATGATATCAGTCCATTTAGTACACACCCCAATAATCAAGCAATCAGAACAAAAAATTTCATAAAACAAGTTTCAGTATATTAAATTGTACTGAATGTAACGAAACTTGTAATTGAAAGTAAACATGGAATTTATATTAAATTGAATACTTGTTCTTTGATAGGAAGTAAAGTTGTGCAAAATTAAAACGGAAATAAGAAAGGGAAACTACCTAGAAACAAAAACAGAAGGGAAAATAAAACTAAAGCTAGCTACTGCTACTTCATCCAAGTTTTGTTTTTAAGTCTTCTAAAGCCGAAGTTATGTGATAAAATTGCTCCAAATTATGTCATTCAAGCCAATTATGTCCAGACGCATGCTCTTCAATTCATCCTTGATTCCATCAATGTTAGTCTTATAAGCATCCAGTGTGGTTAAGATTGTGTTCAAGTTTGCAGTGTATTCTCCTTTGGTTATTTCAAGGGTTTCAGTATCCTCTGCCATATTGTTAATGTCATAGTAACCAGGAGGGGTCTCAGGATCACTTTCATCAGACATTTTATCATCAGCAACTAGGTAAGAATGTGGTGTTTCTGGTGTTGAAGGATGGTCAGGAGGGTTCACTTCATAAAGCCAGTTATCGCGATTGTGGACACTCACTTTAGCATGGTTTGGAAGGGTAAATAAAGTGACAACTTCATTCCTTATCAGGTATTCAAAAGGTGCAGGACCTAGATTTCCTATTATGCGTAGGTCGAAACAGAAATCAATATTCATAGGCCGAATCGACCCGAACGGTGTTCTATTATGCAGTTGGTATCTAAGTCCCAGGGCATTTTCAATCATGGTAACTAGGCCTCCTACAATGATAGGTTCATTAGGGTCCTCACTAATGCGAGAAAAGGTTTTCATCATGAATGGCACAGCATTAACGGGTCAGCCTTGGTTCATACAGTATAGTAAAAACATCTCATTCTTAGACACTGCAATTTGGTTCTGTTCCTTTCCGAATACAGTATGGGCTAGGATCTTATGGAAATAGCGGATAGCGAGGTTGTGTATTTCATTGTTGTCCATGATATTCGGCTCAGGGTGATAGTTTCCGGTTAAGGTACCCCAAAAGTAGTCTAGCTCGAAATCCATTAAATCCACCTGGGTGGTGGTAAAAGCAAAAGGTCCGCTAGGGAATCCTAGTAAGTCAGCTAAATCCCTATGTTATAAGTGAACTCAATACCGAAAAGTCTGAAGTTTATGATTCCTTTTCTGGCTCCGACACCGTGCTCAGGTATATAAACTAGGGAGCTCAAAAATTCAAGGGTAAGCTCGCGGTATGTGACAAACCTAGACTTAATGTGGGCTTGTTCCCATCCTAGTTGGTTAAATAGATAAAGGACATTGTCCTTTATACCTAAGAGTAATCCATAGTTGGTTTATCATAATACTGATCGTATCGATGTCCCTTTGAGACAAATCTTCAAATCTCCTCCTTTGGTTTCTTCCTCTAAAGGTGGTTTCCATAAAGTTTTGTGGTTGTGGTTCCATAGAAAATCTAAATGGGGAAACAAATCAGGGGAGAAAGTAAGATAGAAGAAGACTTCTCAGAAATCCTGTAGCAAGTAGAATTGTTTTGAAATCAGCAGCAGTTTTATAAAGGTTTTTAGAAATATGAAAAAGAAAATAAAGCTGTAAAAGAAATAAATGCGAAGCGAAAATAGAAACAAGCGAAAAAAAAACAAATAGGTGGGTTGCCTCCCACTAGCGATGTTTTTAACGTCATAAGCCTGACAAAGTGCTTAGTGATAGATCATTCAGGGGAAATAGTGGGCAATTATACAAGTTTTAGACTATTTGCATAATCTCTATTCTCAATATGATGATATCGTTTTAATCGTTGTCGTTCACGTGAGCGGTCACTATTCTATCCTTAATTTCTATTGCTCCACTAGGGAACACTTTTGTAACCGAAGGACGGACCATCACGGATTTCGGTTTTCGAGGAAAAGCCTAAGTCTAGAGTTGAATAGAACTGGCGTCTCCCACTAATTCTTTCCGGATAGCGCTTATCGTGCCACTTTTGGTTCTTTCCTTGTATATCTTAAGCGTTCTCATAGCGTCTAATCTCAATTCTTCCAGTTCATTTAAGTCGAGGATTAAGCTTTTCTCTAGCAACGTAGTTTATATTAGCGTTTAATTGCCCAATATGCCTTGTGCTCTAATTCTACTGGGAGATGACAGGATTTTCCGTTACCAACTTGAAGGGTGTAGTTCCTATAGGAGTCTTGTAGGTTGTCCTATAAGCCCATAAAGCTTCATTAGCTTAGATGACCAATATTTCCTAGATATGGCGATAGTTTTTGTAAGATTTGTTTAATTTCTCATTGAAACTTAGACACGTCCTTTGGTTTCGGATGATATGGTGTTGCTACAGCGGTGCTTGACTCCATACTTAGATAATAATTTGTCGAATATCTTGAAATGAAATGAAACCACCGTCACTAATGACAAGTCTAGGCACACCAAATCTTGGAAAGATTGTATTTTTAAAGAGCTTAATTACAACTCGTGTGTCATTTGTAGGAGAGGCTATAGCTTCAATCCATTTTGAAACATAATCAGCAGCTACGAGTATATACTTGTTTCTAAAAGAAGATGGGAAGGGTCACATGAAATCGATTCCCCAAACATCAAAGACTTCTACTTCTAATATTCCTTTTTGAGGCATTTCATCGCGTCTTGAGATATTTTCGGTGCATTGACATCAATCACAATTTTTAACAGCGATGTGAACATCCTTCCATAGACTAGGCCAAAATAGGCCGGCTTGTAGAATCTTTGCACAGGTTTTAGAAGTGCTAGCATGTCCACCATAGGGAGATGAATGACAGTGAGAAATAACATCTTCTATCTCTTCTTCAGGTATGCATCGGTGGAAAATTTCGTCCGGTCCTCTTTTAAATAATAGTGGTTCATCCCAATAATAATACTTGAGATCATGGAAGAATTTCTTTTTCTGTTGGTAGGTTAAGTTCGGTGGGGAGCAGCGCTGCTAAATAGTTGACTATGTCAGCATACCATGGTAGTCCCATGGTCGTATGGATCGCTTCCACGACTCCCTTAGCTTCTAGTTTGTTTAGATCCAGTTGAGCTAGATCGCTTCTTATTTGCGCTATCGGATGTTCATACGGAAAATCGTCGTTAATTGGCACTTAGGGTTTTACCTTCTAATCTTGACAAGTGATGCCTTTCACGACGTTTTCGGTTCCTTTCTTATCCTTAATCTCTAGATCGAAATCTTGCAAAAGTAAGATCCATCTAAGGAGTCTAGGTTTTGCATCCTTCTTGGTTAGTAGATACACGATAGCGGTATGTGCGTATAAATGATTATTTTCACTTCTACTAGGTAAGAACGGAATTTGTCAAGCGCAAAGACTACTACTAACAGCTCTTTCTCAGTTGTGGCGTATTTCATATAAGCTGAGTCTAGCATTCTACTGGCGTAGTAGATAGCGTGAAGTTTCTTGTCCTTCCTTTGTCCAAGAATTGCATCTCTGGTAGTCATCTTTCGCACATGATTTCAAAAGGTAACCTCAATCGGTGGTTGCATGATTGGTGCGGAGATAAGGGCTGATTTTAGAGTTTCAAAGCTTTAAGACAATCGTCATCGAATATGAACTCAACATCTTTCATTAATAGGCCAGGTGGCGGTTTTGTAATCTTCGAAATCTTTGAGAAATCATCGGTAGAAACAGACATGTCCTAAAAACTTTGTATTTCTCGAGCGGTCTTAGGTGGTTGAAGTTCTTTTATTACCTTTATCTTAGCCTTATCAACTTTGATTCCTTTATTGGAGATAACATGTCCTATAGTACAATTTCTTCTCGACCATGAAATGACATTTTCGATTAACCACGAGGTTTACTTTCACATCTTTCTAAAACATTTTCTAGATTTGATAGGCATCCTTCAAAACATTGCCCGCATACGGAGAAGTCGTCCATAAACACTTCCATGATGTTATCGATGAAATGCGCAGATCGACATCATACATCGTTGAAAGGTTGTTGGGGCATTGCACAATCGAAGGGCATTCGTTGTCTGTGAATGTTCCATAGGGACACGTGAATGTAGTCTTCTCTTGATCATCGGGGTGAATAGGAATTTGGAAAAATCCGAATAACCATCTAGACGAAGTAGGAATGTTTGGCTAATCGTTCTAACATTTGATCTATGAAGGGTAAAGGAAAATGGTCTTTCGGTAGCTTTATTTAGTTTTATGTAATCAATGCACTCGTGCCCATTAACCACTGTGTTATCGATTCGCCTTTAGCATTTTTCTAGCAGTGACACCTCCTTTCTTGATGCAGCGTGTCTGGTCTAACCCATTCTTGTCGGAGATTGGATATATGATTAGGCTTCCAATAGTTTCTTAATTTCATCTCTGACTACAGTGCTAAGGATTGGATTAATTCTTCTTTGAGGTTCTCTAGAGGTTTTGCAATCTTCTTCTAGCATAATAGGGTGCATACAAATTGAAGGACATATTCCTTTTAAATCGGATATGTTATAACCCAATGCGGTCGGGTATTTCCTTAGAACGTCTAACAGTTTCTGAGTTTCTAGCGTTCCTAAACTGGAATTGACTATAACTAGTCGAGTACGTTCGATATCAAGGAATTCGTATATTAGGTTTCTTGGTAAATTTTTTAGTTCTAAACCAGGTTTCTTTGGACATGGCATATGATCAGGTGTAAGTGCTAGACTTTCGCTTAGATTATCATCTTGATATGGTTCACGCCAATTGTCGTCTTCGAATATCAGAGGAGTTTAGATTTTCATTATTTTGGAGTATGTGGTTTGTTCCGCTTCCATCTCTCTTACGCACTCGTCTATAACGTCGATTAGATAACATGTTTCATTCATGGCTGGTGTCATACCCCAAAATTTTCCCTCATATTCCTCAAGACATTTCACATATTCATACTCAAGGATTCCTCAAGGGTTGATCAGACAAACCCTCTCCTAGACAATCAACCCAAACTAGGGTTTGGCAATTCTCAGATCCAGATGGACTCCCAACATCTCCAGTGGTCATCATACCTCCTCGGATACTTCAAGATTCTCCATGTCAAGTTTCAAGCCTTACAAGTCAAGTTTCCTCCGACAATTGGATGGTTGAAAATCGATTGTATTGGACAAAAGTCAACTATGGTCAACATACGGTCAAACTTCATGATTTTGGTCAACATCCTCATTTTGAGTAACATTCATCATTTGATCAAGGTTTGATCATTATTCATCAAGAAAACTCAAGATTTGCTCAAAAGTCAAACTTTCCAAATTAGGGTTTTCGAGAAAAATCAATGAACTTTGGTGAGCATAACTTCTTCATACTTTATCGAAATTTTTCCACCACCTCTCATTTTGAAGGAAATTCAATTCTCTAAAACTTCATGTCTCACAAGCATGGTCGGAAAATGCTTCATTTTGAAGATATGGATCAAAACATTACAAGTCCTTTTCAAAGTCAACAAAAGTCAACTTTTGTAATGAAGTTTATTGAGCATGGAAACTCAATTGAGATTAAATCAAAGAGGCTGTTTAGAGGACACATAGAACTTTCCAAAAAGTCCAAGAACACTCAAAAATGTTTAAAATTGAGCAAAATACACCTTGTACAAGTTGGATATTTTTGAAGAATTGCACAAAGAAAAATATCTGACAAAATCCAATTTTTTCCAAATGGGCCTATAATTTTATGATCAAACTTGATCATAATATTATTTGTGACCTCTTGATGCCTTTCCACGACCTCCTTTTATTTTTTTTATTTATTTTTGAATTTAAAACCATTTAATTCAAATTTAAATCAAATAAAATATGAAAACAAGGTATAATTTCAATTGGGTTGGATTTTTATCAAACTTGAGGTCCAAGATAGCCCACACAACTTGCCAATTTCGTGCTAGCTCATGCATGGGAAGAAAAATAAAATTTTGAAAGACTTGATTTTATTGAAAAGAAAATATTTTGCATTGAAGAAGAGATCTTTTTCATTCTTTTTGCTTCCAATTCTTGCTCTATAAATACTCAGCTCATTGCCAAAAACAAAGGACGAAACCCTAGCCCTTGCAAGCAATCCTTATTTTCAAATAAATTATTCAAAGTTGGCAAATTCGATTTTCAATTTCCATCCAATTCCAAGGGGTTTCAAGCATTCAAACGTGTTCCTTGATATCCTAGACACTCTCGGTCCTTACGAAGCCAAGGCGCGAACCGAAATCTGACTTGCTCCGATTTGGTATTTTCTAAAATTTTGATTTTTATGATTCGCGCGTTGCTAACTGTTTTTGCTTGCATATTTGAACTCAGGACATCCATTAGAATGCATTTGAATCATTACATGTAAGCTTGCGTCGAACTCGTGTTGCCATTGTTAGGGTTCAAAAGCGGAAACTTCGAACCGGCATGCGGTTGTTTTGAGCAAAACTAATACCACCATTGAACTCGCCATGGTCGATTTAGGGGTAGGGTATCCCCATTTATTTTTCTTATTTTGCGGGTTTAGCATTTTGTTTGGTCGGAGAAGACAACGAGCTAGGGCTCCGTCGTTGTTGTGTTGATTCGGCGTGACTGGCGTGGCATCATCGTGCGTTCCGATTCGTCCATCTATGCATCCTGGGTCCCACGCGTTGACTGTGTTTTGAATTTGTCGAGACCGTTTTCACATATAAACCAATGTTTCCAATTACAAAACACCAAGTACACTTGGCTCGGATGGCAAGTAGGGTGTGTTTTCTCTGATGGTCACCGATTCGATTCACGAAGACCATTCCTTTTTACAACTTTGAACTAACATGTTTTACTATTTTTCTTGTTTTTTTAATATTTTCATGCATTTTAATTAATCTTTAAATATTTTTATCATGCATTTAAAAAATCACAAAAAATATTTTTCCTTTTGCATTATCATCAGAAAATATTTATTTAATTTTTAATATTAAAATTAATATGTTTGCATGCATATGTTATTTAATTATTAATTAATCATTAAAATGACTTTTAATTGTTTTAATTATCGAAATGGATTCAATTACCAAAAATTATCTTATCATCTTATTGTCATTACTAACATAAAACCTTTTTCCTCATTCAAAATCATGTTTTTACTAACATTTTTCCTCTTATGCAAATTTCTCTTGTATTAGATTATGTATCATTCCGCAGTTGTAACGTTTGGACGATTTTCTTGCTCTTCTTTTCAATTATGTAGCGCCTATAGAATGTAATAGTTTAATTACGATTTTTACTTTCACTCTCTATTATGTAACTGCCCCAAAGCCATGTAATAGCGTGGGACTTTATCTTTACGCAATTTACTGCACTATAAGCGCTAGTAATTAGGTGTGTATGGCAAGATAAAATTGGACATAGATCACTCATAATTTAAAGATAAAATATCCGAATCAACACACTCTTTTCACACATGCACCTTAGGGTAATTCTCTCTCGTTGCCTTCTGAATACAAATGGTCAAGTCCTCGAGCGTAGGGTATCCTAGCATCGTTGCCTACAAAACATATCATCATAGTCCCTTTGATACAAATATCATAGACCCATGATGTAAGCCTACGAATACATGATCTTGACCCTCGATTGTCGCCTACGAAAATGATGATAGTCCTTCGAATGTGCTAGGATACTTCCTACAAGTTGCCTTCTATGACCATCCGATGTCCCTTGAATGTCCCTCTACATCCAGCGAATAGGGTTACCTACCAACTAAATGGTACGGATAGCACTATTCTAAAGGAACATAAAACAACACGAAAACGACCATTTTGAGTAGGTAATAAGACTTTTAGTTGCTTGCTCAAACAAAATACTTTTCACACCACACACTTTTGTCAAAGTTCAAACTCTTTTCAAAATGAAACATTTAGAACACTTTGTAAACATTCCTACATGAATCATTACAAAGTCAAAGAAATGCCTTTTTTTCAAAACATCTTTTTCAAACACACAGAAAGCACTTTTTGAAAATGATCTCAGAGCAACTAAAAGCTCGTAGATAACTACGGATAAAAAGGGGTGCTAATACCTTCCCTTTTCATAACCTTCTCCCTTACTCAGAATCTAACGAAGGTCTTTTCCTGTTCTTTTCACCTTCCCTTAATTGGATAAAATAAAATTCGGTGGCGACTCTTGCTATCCGCACATTTGCGATACAAAAATCTCAAAGTCAGTTCAAGTATTCTGAGCTGGCGACTACTGCGGGAGACTAAGAGAATACCTTAGGGATTTTAGATCATTTCTTGTTTTACATTTGATTTGTATGCTTTATCTTTAAGGGTTGCTTGGGTATTATACTATGGGGATCCTACACCGGATCCAGGTTTCCTTTAGGTAAGTAGCAATAGATCGTCGCTTGATGCATATATCGAAGCGGTCAACATGATGGCTACGTTAGTGTGACACTTTGGATGTCACGATACTCTTCATTTCCAAGTTGAGGATAGTATTTGACTTCTACGTGGTGTCATCAGCACTAACAACTTTTAGAACCTTAATTGACCCATCTTGGCCATTAGAAGGTGGTGAGATGGTGGCTTTGTGTGTAGACTAAGGTTGGTGATAATCGATGCTACGCTCATTAAGATCGACTTTTGGGATATTTTGATCGACCACTTGGTAGTTGTATTGAAATAAGCGCCTCGAGAAAGATCAATGATATAAGATTCCTAGAACCGGTTACTATTATAGGACGGGATGAACCAACTCAAACTTTTGGTAGGGTAAACACCTATACCTCATGCAACCTTAAACCTAGGGCTATTATGTGAATTGTTTGTGCTTGCTAAACATGACATCATGACATCATCACATTGCATATCATTTCTAACTATTTCAAGGACCTAGGGATTTATCTTTGCTCTGTTTTGTAGGGATTATGGCTTCTAGAAAGACTATCGAGATCAAATTCATGGGTATACCTTCTCGACTCAAAGAATTGGTTTGAGAGATTCCGTCATACTCGGTTCATCAAAAGACATGGTTATCTACTTGATTTGGTTATCTCGGTTTTGAAGAAGATATGATGCGTCTATTCCGGTTCTTGATCCGAAACACCATTGCTTTACATTCCAGTTATCGGTTGGTTCCTACCTTGGAAGAGTTCTCTAAGCTACTTGGGATACCTATTCTTGATCAAATGTCATTCACCGATTTAGAAAAGGTTCCTAATGCGAAGACATCGCATCGACATTACATCTAAAGCGGTCAGACATTGAAGCCATTGGGAAACCAGAGTGAGTTAAGGGTTTACTTGCCAAGTTCGATAAAGAAAGCCGAGAATTCCTCAAAGCCATGAGTTTCCATGCATTCGAAGACATTGTGGCCTTAATCTATGGTTTGGTTCTATTTCCTAACTCGGATCAATTCATAGATGTCAACGCCATCAAGATATTCCTTACTCACGATCAATTACCTACTTTACTTGGAGACATCTACGCATTCTCTCCACACTCATTACTACTAAGACAAGGAACTCTCATGTGTTGTATCCGTTACTTTCGGTGGTTTATTTCACCTTCCTCCATCGGTTTGAAGAACGAGCAAGGTTGAAGTGGTCTCAAAGACTAATGTCACTCTCTCATTCAGATATCCGTTGGTGTCTTTTCTCTCAAAAGGACTTCACATTGGTGTTGTGGAGAATTCCTAATGTGCCACTCCTTGGTATAAGGAGGTATCACTTACAACCCTTCTCTAGCTCTCGTCGGTTTGGTTATGCTCGAAGAGATGGTCCACATGATATGCTTCTCCAAGATATTGTGTTCGACTACAACCACGATCTCCAGAATTACCGACGAAGGTTCATACACGCTTAGGGCATGGTAAAGAAGACTAATACCAAGACTTTGGGACACAGAAATTCTATTCCTTGGGAACCTTACCTCAAATGGGTGCGAGCTCGAGCTCAAAACCTCATGATGCCATTTACACCCGTGTTACCAGTAATTATGGAACTTGTTGCTATGGTGTGCCCTATACCGTTCTCCATCCTGACATGCCTACTGATCTTGAAGACTTGCAGAGATCCTGGGTTCAGCTTAAAGAAGAAAGGGATACATTCGAAGCTCAATGCTATGCAAGCGAGAAGAAGGTACTAGAGTTGACAAAGCTACTTCACGAGGAGCGAAACATCAACGCCTACCTCGGCACAAAAAGGAAGCGCCCATGGGAGACTTAGAGCTTTAGGATTTTGTTCTTTTATTTTTCTGAATTATCTTTTGTACTTAAAAAGAAAAAGAGAATAAAAAGAGAACTAATAAATGTTTGTTCATGCTTGTTTAACAAATTTAAATTCCTAAGGTCCTTGAAAACATTGCATTGCATTGCATAAACATCGCATATCATGGCATACATTTCATAACAGGTACATTGAAGATCGGTTTTCTCATTTTTCTCGCTATTTATTTTAGCAGAAATGGCTCTTGAACAGACTGTCAAAGATCTCCAGGCTCAGAATGCTCAGTTCCAGGAGATGTTCACCAGCTTGGTCCAAGGCCAAGAAGATCTGAAGAAGCTCATCAACAGAAAGAAGAGGGTCGTTGGTGTTCTCAACATGGGTAGACGTTACAAAGGTGGTCCTAAAGTGGTCAGCCGGATAGAGCTCTCAGAAAGTGTCAAGACTGAGGGAAGTGTCAAGGGCAATGCGAAGCGATCGCGTGAGCACAGAGAAAAGGAGAAGACTATGAAGATCAGTACTCTGATGAGGATGACAAATACAAGCAACTTGAAGACCGTCTGAATGCTGTGGAAAACCTGAAGATGTCCGGGTTGAATTTTGATGATCTGAGTCTTGTTCCTGGTGTGGTGATTCCTCCCAAGTTCAAAGTTCCCACTTTTGCCAAGTATGATGGCATTTCTTGTCATTGCATTTGAAGTCCTATGTTCGAAAGATCAACCCCTGATGACAAAAGTTGTGGATGCATTATTTTCAAGAGAGTTTGTCCGGAACTCAGTTGGAGTGGTATTATCAGCTAGAAAATGATTGTATCCGTACTTGGAGTGACTTAGCAGATGCTTTCTACAGGCAATATGAGTACAATGTTGAATTGGCACCCACTTGCGTGCAACTACAGAACATGTCTATGGGTCGCGATGAGAAGTTCAAAGAGTATGCTCGAAATGGAGATCTAGCGGTGAGTTCAACCACCCTTGTCCAATAGGGAGTTGGTTGATATGTTTATGGGAACACTGACAGGCCCATTCTTCAATCATCTGATTGGAAACTCTTCAGCCGGATTCACCGAGTTGATATTGACGAGGAGGCGTATCAGTTTGGTATCAAGGTGGAAAGATTCGGTGAAGTCGTCCTCAAATCTTGCAAAGAGATCTTTTTGTGGTAAGAAAGAAGCCAATGTTGTGTATGGTCAGAAAAGCCGAGCCAAGACCGACCGTGCTCAATCTGTGGGGGCAGTTGTGATCTCCAATCCTACATCAGCACAACCTTAGCGAGACAACACGCATAACCAGAACGCGCCACAAAAACAGTTTACAAAGATCAACATGCCATTGTCGCAAGGCTTGCAACACATGTTGAAAGCAGAGCCGATTACCTTGAGGGATCCTCCTCAAAATGTCAACACTTCCTCTCCGAGATACAATCCTAATGCTAAGTGTGCTTACCACTCCAACAGCCCAGGGCACGACACTGACAACTGTTGGGCTCTAAAGAACAAGATTCAAGATATGATCGAAGCTAAGCAGTTGATTTGATCCTCCTGCTTGAGACTTGACGTGATCAACACACCTATGCCTAACCATGACAAAAGTTCCAATGCTATTGGCGAGAATGCTTATGTTTTAAACATAGATGACTTGACCATTCCTCTGATGGCTATTAAGAAGAATTTGCTGCAAGCTGGTGTCAGTTCAGGATGCCCAGAGAATTGTCGTTGGTGCCTATCTGCACCTGACAGTTGTGCTTGGTTGAGAAGGCGTGTCCAGTGCATGATGGATAACCGTGAAATACTATTCTGAAACCACATGGAGAATCATTGTGAAGACATGTCTAAGGCGAAGATCGAGGATGTGAATGGCATGCAGAATGTGTGGATACCTTGGGGCAGCCAAGTGGAAAGTTTGATTACAGGTGAAGTACCTGTTCTAGCTACTAAGATTCCTATTGAAGATGTTAAGGCAACCGGATGGGGTGACGATTTCCCAGAAGGCTATGCTGATGTTAACACAATAAGGATTTCCTCTACTGATCCTGTGCCTAGGGTGGCACCTCTCATCATTACTTCTCCCAGACCAGTTCCATATTCCTATGACAAAGCTATCCCTTGGAACTATGGAGCTGAGGTTTATTACCATGGCGTCAGGCAAGACCCTCTGACCATCGAGGATCTTACAGTTGAAGCTACCATGCCTAACATTGACAACGTCACCGGATCAAGTAAGGTGACCAGAACCGGAAGAGTGTTTTCTCCAGAGATCTCTCCTCTAAAAGACACTGCGACTCCAGCTCGCATTCCAGCTATTCAACCGGTTCGGGCGAGAAAGAACGATGACTCATCCCTCCTCTGAAGTACCAAAGGAAGTTGCTGAAGACACCTCCAAATAAGAAATGGAGGAAATTCTGAAGATCATCAAGAAGAGTGACTACAATGTTGTGGAACAGTTGGGACAGACTCCATCCAAGATCTTCATGCTTGCTCTGCTCTTATGCTCTGAGGCTCATGCTAAAACCTTAGTGAAGTTTCTGAAGAATGCTCACGTACCACAAGACACTACTACTGACCAGTTTGAAGTTTGTATTGCTAGCCTGGCTACCAACAACGGCCTAGGCTTTTCTGATGCTGATTTGACTCCTGCCGGAAGGAAACACAACAAAGCCTTGCATGTCTCTGTGGAATGCAAGGGCGTTACATTGTCTCATGTGTTGGTAGATATCGGTTCTGCTCTGAATATCCTACCGAAGAGTGCTTTTGATCGACTTGATATTGAAGGATTGGTTCTGAAGCCCAATGATATTATTGTAAGAGCTTTTGATGGTTCTAAACGGACAGTACTTTGAGAGCTCATTCTACCTGTTAAAGTCGGTTCCCAGACTTTTGATTCCAGTTTCTTTGTCATGGACATTCGTCCAGCTTACTCTTGCCTACTTGGACGCCCTTGGATACATGGGGTAGGCACTGTTACCTCTACCTTGCATCAGAAGTTGAAGTACCCGGTGAAAGGGAAGGTTGTTACGGTATGTGGTGAAGAAGAATACATGGTCAGTCATCTACAGTCATTCCGATATCTCGAGATGGAAGGTGAATTCTTCGAGACTCCCTGTCAAGCTTTTGAAACAGTTCCAAGGGTCATGCCTGTTGACTCTCCTGTCACTCCAGAAGTTACACAAGTTCCACCTAGGATGGTCTCGCTGAAGGATGCTCAAGCTGCAGTTGAAGAAGGAGGTAGTACTATTTGGGGTCAACTCCCTGATCTTCCTTTCAAATCCGACAAGACTGGTTTAGGCTTCACCATCAAAGGTCAGAAGATGATACGCCCTGGCGTGGCCAACTTCCTTTCCGTGGCAGAATGGGGTCCATGCTATAGAAGACGACGACAACGATTTCAACGTCAGGAAGTGGATCTTCCCAACTCCTTACAACGGACTCAGCAATTTGAAGACTGAAGACGTCATAGCAATCTCCTTTAGACAGGAGTAATTGCCTTTTTTTGTTTTGCTTCCGTTTTCTATGCTTTGAACAATAAACTTTAAAGCCTAGTGCCTTGCCGGGCATCATGGCTCGTTGTGAGGTTATTATCTGTCATTTGCATATTTTCATTCAAGAAAATCGTTGGAATTTTGCATTTAAATGTTGCTTTCTTTTACTTTATCACCCCTTCAAAAGCTATGTGTTCTTACACACCCACGTGGTACACTCTGAGAACCACTCGAATCTCGTTGATAATAGCTATGCTATTGCTAAATATGACTTCGATAATCCGATCTACCAAGCCAAAGACGAAGGTGAGGAAGATTGTGAGTGCCGAGGAGAACTTGTCGATGCGCTACGACAAGAAGATCGAGTTATACAGACCACACGAAGAACAGGATGAGGTTGTGAATTTGGAATCTTGATGAAGACGGAAAGAGATCAAGATAGGAGCGGGTCTTGAGAATAGTGTTAAAGAAAGGTTGGTTCGGATGCTACGAGACTATATCGAGGTTTTTGCTTGGTCATATGAAGACATGTCAGGTCTAGACATTAACATTGTGGTACACCGATTGCCAACAAAAGAAGGTTTTCTCCTAGTGAAGCAGAAGGTTCGTCGCATGCGCCCTGAGATGTTTGAGAAAATCAAGGCCGAAGTTATGAAGCAGTTCAATGCCGGTTTCTTAGTTGTTACTTCTTATCCACAGTGGGTTGCTAATGTAGTACCGGTACCGAAGAAGGATGTCAAGGAACGAATGTGTGTGGATTACAGAGATCTGAACAAAGCGAGTCCGAAAGACGATTTCCTTCTCCTTATTGATGTTCTGGTTGACAACACCGCCCAACATAAGGTTTTCTCCTTCATGGATGGTTTCTCCGGTTACAATCAGATCAAAATGGCTCCTGAAGACATGGAGAAGACTACCTTCGTTACACAGTGGGACACTTTCTGCTACAAGGTCATGTCGTTCGGACTGAAGAACGCGGGCGCCACTTATCAGCGTGCCATGGTGGCATTATTTCATGACATGATTCATCACGAGATAGAGGTCTACGTCGACGACATGATAGCTAGATCACAAACTGAAGAAGAACATCTTGATCATCTGCGAAAACTATTCGATAGACTGAAGAAGTACAGATTGAGGCTTAATCCCAACAAACTCCTAGGGTTTGTTGTCGTGTAAAGTATTGAAGTTGACCCGCCAAGGTTAAAGCTATTCAAGAAATGCCACTCCCGCAGAGGAAGGTAAGAGGTTTCTTGGGCGATTGAACTGCATTGCGATTCATTGCACATCTAAGCGCTACTTGTGAGCCAATTTCAAATTACTAAAGAAAGATCAAGTGGTAGAATGGAGCGAAGATTGCGGATCGCTTTTGACAAAATCAAGGGTACCTACGAGATCCTCCATCACGATGCCTTCTGAAGGAAGACCTCTTATCATGTACTTGGCGGTGTTAGAGAACTCAATGGGTGTGTGTTGGGGAAACATGCGAGTGCAGTCGAAAAGTATGCAATATACTACCTTAGCAAAATTTTACCGACGTGAAACAAGATACTCCAGACTAGAAAACTTACAACATTTTGGCTTGGGTTGCTCGTCGACCAAGGCGATATATGTTGACTCACACTACCTTGTTGATCTCAAAATGGATCCGATAAAACACATATTTGAGAACCACTCTCTCCGAAGAATAGCAAGATGGCAAATGATCTTGACCGAATATGACATCCATATACTTCTCGAGAAAGCAATCAAAGGAAGTGTAGTAGCCGATCATTTGGCTCATCAAGCCGTAGATGACTATCGATCTATGGTTCAATTTCGAGACTAAGATGTTTTGTTAGTTCTTGATTGTGAAGAACCGAGGACCGACGAAGGACTGAACAAGGATCGATGGACCATGGTCTTTGATGGAGCCTCAAGCGCGGCAATGGCATTGGCGCCATCATTACATCCCACATGCGGACATCGCCTTTCACCGCGATTATGTTTCAGCGTACCAACAACATGGCGAATATGGCGTGCATCATGGGTATCAAAGCTGCTATTGACTTAAGAATCAAGTTCTTGCAAGTGTATGGAGACTCAGCTTTGGTGATCAGTCAGATTAAGGGCGAGTGGGATACGAAGCATCCGAATCTCATTCCATATCGAGAGCATGTTCTAAGTTTGATCCCCTACTTCGAAGAGATCACTTTCAATCACATTCCACGAGAAGAGAATCAGTTGGCAGACGCATTGGCTACTATGTCATCTATGTTCAAGGTCAGATGGGACAACGAGGCTCCCAGGTCATCATTGAAAGTTTGACGAACCGGTATTGTTGTGAGCTTGATGCGGAAGAAAACCTTGGTACTACGACGTAAAGAGGTATCTTGAGACTCAGGAATATCCCCCAGGGGCATCTGTCAACGATAAGAAGTTCTTGAGAAGATTTGCATCCAAATTATTCCTCAGCAACGACATCTTATACAAACGCAATCACGACTTGTGCTTACTCCGCTGTGTGGACCAGAAAACAGCGGAACGTATCATGGAAGAGTTACACGAAGGCGCATTTGGTACCCACACCAGTGGACATACCATGGCTAAGAAGATTCTGAGAACAGGTTACTATTTGTCCACTATAGAAGCTGATTGTCACCGCTATGCTCGATCTTGTCACAAATGCCAGAGTTATACAGACAAAGTGCACGTACCTCCAGTATCTTTGAATGTTCTAACCGCTCCTTGGCCTTTCGCAATGTGGGGCATTTACATGATCGGAGAAATCAAGCCCACCGCTTCCAACGGACATTGTTTCATCCTTGTGGCAATTGATTATTTCACCAAGTGGGTAGAGGCAGCCTCGTT
The DNA here is from genome assembly GCA_021764765.1 of Vicia sativa. Classification (NCBI taxonomy): domain Eukaryota; kingdom Viridiplantae; phylum Streptophyta; class Magnoliopsida; order Fabales; family Fabaceae; genus Vicia; species Vicia sativa. Next base: position 195,387,490 of record CM038793.1, on the reverse strand, counting down.
GCATACATTACCAAGAATGTTGGACTTGATTCATCAAGCATAATCTTATCTGTCGGTATGGCACTCCTGAAAGGATTATCACAGATAACGGCTCTAATCTCAACAACAAAATGATCACTGAACTCTGCACGCAGTTCAAGATCAAGCATTACAACTCTTCCCCGTATCAGCCTAAGATGAATGGCGCGATGGAAGCCGCCAACAAGAATATTAAGAAGATTATACGAAGATGCGGTGACTTACAAAGATTGGCATGAGATGTTGCCATTTGCTCTCCACGGTTATCGCTTTTCTGATCGGACATCAACATGGGTAACCCCTCTCTTGTATACGGTATGGAAGCGTCCTACCAATCGAGGTTCGAGATACCCTCAACGAGTCCTCAGGGAGCCGAGTTGGCGAGCGATTGGATCCATACTCGCCTTGATCGGATCAACTTGATTGACGAAGCGACTCGCATCCATGCCATGGACAGATCTATCGAAGCGAATGATCAGCATTTAACAAGAAGTCAAGCACCGAGTCTACCAAGTCGGTGATCTAGTAGTCAAGCGCATCATTCTTCCAAGGTGATCGGGGAAAATGGACTCCCACCTATGAGGACCATTTGTAGTCAAGGCAAGTATTTTCGGCGGAGCTATGATACTTAGCACCATGGATGGTGAAGACTTCCCACCCATGAGCGAGACATAGTCAAAAATACTACGCATAAAGCGAGACCCGCTAGGTCGGTGACCTAGGAAAAATAAGGGCATCTGGCGAACCAAAGGGTTGGGCAAAACTTAAGGATATATACAAAACATGTACACGGCAAGTCGAAAACACGCAAAGGCGGCTTGGGCAAAAAAGGGTATCCCGGTAGACTGAAAACCCGAAAGGGCGGTCTAGGAAAAAGTTAGGGATTTAAGCGTACGACTATGTCTCGTCCAGATCACCTACCTACGGACTACTACTATCGTCATTCAAGATTCAAATGGCAAAGATCAATTCACTCACTTTCTACTGACAGCAAGGAGATGAGATAGTCGAAATATATGAGTACTAGCATAGTTGAAACTTAACGAGATTGTTTCTGCATAGCTTTTTACTTTTCTTGTGTACTTGGCCATACGCCGCCTTTCAAATTAATACAAGTTCTTACTCTTTACAATTTTCACTGTTGTTGTTTGCATAAAGTCCAACGTTTGCTTTGAATGATTATATGCATCTGACAATAAATATCTATTCACAAACATGCAAAAAGTGAACATACGAAAGTAATTACTACAGGCTCTAGGAATTGAGATGACGACGAAAGTCACCACGTTCCTAGAGTACAATCCCAGAGGTGTCACTCCTGAACCTCCCCATTGAGTACATTTACCTCCACTAGTCCGGACATTCCAAGCTTCATCGTCGGTCCACGGCAATGATTCCAATCAAGCGAACCGTAACATCGGTCTCCAAGCGATAACGATTCATCAGCGGTATTTATCCCAGAATATCTCTCAACAATCATCATCCCTACCGGCAGTAGCAATATCCAGACTCGAAACTTGGTCGGATAGTGCATCGGAGGAAACCTATATCTTTTATTCCTCACGGATTGATGGCTCCAGATCCTCCCACTGTCTCCGTGACGACTAATACTCTCGGTAGGGGTCTACACAAGATCCCCAATGATGCCTTCTAAATTTTCCCCAGCAGGGTCTACGCACAAGATCCTCGGGAGCGTGCCTCTCGATCTCTGCCATCCTCAACAATATCTAGGTTCAAGACTTGGTCAGATAGTGCATCGGAGGAATCAAGGTTATCTTTCTTCTCGGGGTTTCCATCCGTTTCATCCCTAAACAGAAGCCAAGAATCCCCAAGCGGAGCATTCGCATCTTTTCAAGATGGATATGTTTTGAAATACCACAACATGTATCATTCATACATTTTTCATAGAAGCCATAATTTGTGCATATATCATTCATACACATTGTCATGCATCATAATCTTGTTAGCTGGCAATTTCGAAAAGAGTAAATTAGGTATAGATGAATAAAATATTTCATGTTCACCTGGAAAGGAAATCAATATTTATTATTGATGAGTAAATAACCTTTTGGTTCCATAAATGAGGATTCTTCGATTACCAATGGTGAATGACATTTCGACTAAAACTCTCAACGTTTAGAGTCGAAGAAATTTATTTTGAAAAAAAAATACATTAGCGTGGAGCGGTCTAAACGAAGGGGGCATTCGAAATTCAAATGATCTAAGAATTCGAATTTCAAACGAAGGATTGAAGATTCAAATTTTGAAAAAGAGCGCCATTCTAAAAGGACGTGGAGATCAACGACGGAGAAGGGTTGCATGTCTTAAGCGTGGCGCAATATTACTATAGGACGTTAGGGTGAGAATACTATAAATAGATGCTTTCTATTAGATTTTGGTGTGTTCACCTTATGTACTAAAAATTCTCAAAACACTTAAATTACATGATCGAAGAAACAAGTCAAGGAGAAATCATATGCGTTAGGAACATCATGTTCTTTTTAATTCAAATGCAAGTTTGTTTATATTCATTTCAATTTCTTGCATTTCTTCTCTTAGAACATTTCGATTCCCTTCCATGTCCTTATTTTATTTCGTTTCAAATACTTGTCTCTCGAAATTCATTTATCTTTAAACCTTTATTTTATTTCCCGAATTGTTACTTTTAAGAGTGTCCTTACCTTTACATTTAATTGTCAATAATCAAGTTTAAGTTCGAAATCTTTACACAAACAGTCAGTATATTTCCATAGTTAACTTTAAGTAAGTGCTTTAAGAATCAATTAAAGATCATGGATTTGAACATAAAAACCTTTTATGACACATGTGTCCTAGGATCAATCTAGTCGATCCGCAAGTAACCGATAGTAATTAATAAGAATTGGAAGACTTAGCTGTTGTTTACGAGAAATCACCGTAAACAAATTGGCACGCCCAGTGGGACCGTGTCATATTAGGAATTGTTTATTAAAATTGTATGAAAATAGTAGATTGTAAAACACATGTTGGTATATGAACCTTCGAAGTGGTAAAATAAAAGATAATAATTTATATATACCCAGAAGACAACGTACCAAAACAATGACAAGTACAACTAACCAAGATAGGGGACAAACTTCCCTACAAGGGGCGTCAACCACAGTTTCAAGTTCGATTGACGCCTCTAGTTCTATCCCTGTTGGCAATTCGAACGCGGTCCCAACTGGTATGGACAGAAAATGCCGTCTGGCATGGCATCTGTGCCACATATAGGTAGTCAGCCGTATTCGACCCCCACCAGGCCTCCAGGGTTCGATCCTTCAAGACCCAGAGATCCCCCATATGGGATGCCAAATTCGTTTATGGCAGGATTACATAATGCACCCATTTTGTCCCCAGTCAGAGGGTCTGGTTCAGGAACGAACCATTTTGCTACAAACTCTCAAAACCTAGGAAATCGTGCCCATGGCTGCGCACAACTAATAATCGAGCAGCTTAGGCAACAAATGGATGATAGCAACCATGATATGGTAGGAGTTTTAGCCCGTGAAATGAATGCTATCTTTGGTCCTCTAATTCAGAACATAAATAGAACAAACCAACAAAATGCAGCCCAGATGTTTAGGATAGCAGTTTTTTTGGTGCCCCTGATGCATCTATGGGACGTAGACAGAGCCAAGTGGAGATTCGAAATGAAGAACCCACAATCGAACAAATTCGACCTCCCATACGCAGGATCGAAGAGAGAAACCCAGGGGTAGGAGTAAGGCAACAGGACATTCCGGAAGGTCAGAACGAACAACCTAGACCAATAGTGGTTGTTAATAGAGACCAAGATGCAGACGAAATTGTCCATAGGGTTAGAAATGATAATTTAGTGGCAGAAAATAATCTAACCACTATGATAGAGAGAATAATGGCCCAGAATGGTTTAAATTCCGGATTTAGAAGGCCAAATTATACTTCTCCCATTGTAGGTTCGTTCTAGCAACGAGTACCGGGGCTTCAAGGTCCCTAAGTTCTGAAATTCATTGGTGATACGGTGAATCAACGATAGAACATATAGCAAGGTATCTAACTGAAGCAGGAGATATATCCAATAACGAAAATCTTAGGATAAAATATTTTCCAAGTTCGTTGACAAAGAACGCTTTTACTTGGTTTACCACCCTACCCCCTGGATCTGTGGATACCTGGCCCTATTTGGAAAGACTCTTTCATGAGCAATTCTACATGGGCCAATCCAAAATTAGTCTGAAAGAATTAGCAAGCATTAAAAGAAAATTCACAGAACCCATAGATGATTATTTAAATAGGTTCCGTTTGTTAAAATCTAGATGTTTTGGTAGTACACGAACATGAACTAGTCGAAATCATTGGGAGGTCTAGATTATTCCATTCGAAAGAAACTGGATACACAGTATCTGAGGGATATGGCCCAATTGGCAGATAGAGTTCGACAAGTCGAAAGGTTAAAAGCTGAAAAGGCTAGGGCTAGTAAGAATCATAAGAAAGAACAAATAGCTTATATAGAAGCAGAAGGGGAAAATATAGATGATTTTCGGATCCATATGATTTCGAACAGTTCGAAATAGATCTAGCAGAATTAAAAAGCACCCCTTATGCTTGCAAAGTTACGCTTCCTTCAATGGAAAAGACACTGTCGAAAATGAGAAAAATGAGAAATATCCTAAGAAAATATATACTTTCGATATAACCAAATGTGACGAAATCTTTGACTTACTTGTTAAGGATGGCCAACTAATTGTTCCCCCAAACCTGAAAATTCCTCCTCTGGAACAAAGGAAGAAGAGGGGTTTCTGTAAATATCATAATTTTTTGGGCCACAAAACCTCACAATGTTTTCTTTTCAGGGATTTGATACAGAATGCAATCAAGGAGGGCAGACTAAAATTTTCAGACAAAGGAAAAAACCCCATGAAAGTGGATACGGACCCGTTACTGATGGCGGAGACTAATTATGCTGAGCCTTTGGAAATCAATATGGTCGAAGTTGCTGAGGACAAGGTTCAAACAAAGTTGGAGTTCGAAGAAGATGGGGGTTTCGTCCTGATTAAGAGCAAGAAGGAGGTTACTGATAACCTTCCAAAAGTTCTCAAAGCAAAATTACTAAAAAAAGCAATACAGGCTACTGAAGGCAAAGATGTTATTGACAAAGATTTGACTGAGGCTACTGAGGGTCTCAGGATGAAGTTCGAGAAGGTCGAAATTGCGATGACCAAATCTTTGAGGGTAAACATGGTGGATTTCGAGCAACCACGTCTTGAGATGCAAGAGGTAGAGCGATGTTTGGAGAAAGAACAAAGAAGGGAAAGCTTGCCAAAGAAAGATGCAAGCTCGAGAGTACACATTTCATTGTCACAAGAAGAACCAAGACAAATTGTTGTGAAGGTGCAACATTATCTGAATCCCGGATAGTGCCGAATTGAGAGGGCCCGGTGAGCGCACGAGGTTAGTGGAGACAAGACAATCGGTTATACGGGGTTTACCCTAGGGATGATGAGTTTCTGGAATTCATAGTTCGGTGCCACAAAATTGGTACAGAATATCGATTTGTCCCGGATGTGCGGCATCATGACAAGGAGATGTAGGCATTGAAAAAATCCGTTCGCATCGGTTGGGGCGCCAAGGTGGAATCCCTTGAACCACGCGATGTTGGCGAGAACCATGCGAGAAGGCCGGGTCCCTATCCTAGGGAGGGAAGAAGTGTCTTTCAAATTACTGCGAGATTCCTCTTGATAGGTGGTACAAGTAAAGCGACCAAGGAAAGAATAAATGGCGGCTACGATCAAGGTGGAAGGACCGCAATGGCATCTGGGAGGCGAGTTTAATTCAAATAGAAGAGAGAAATCAGTGGAAAATTACAAAGGAAAAACCCAATATCACGCTCGATGGCATGAGCACCAACGAAATAAGAAAGGCTGCAAATTGAAAACTATGGAGATTGGAGAATCTAGCACTAACAACCCAAAGTCGGCGACTCGACACGGGGCAAACCGCGGTGTCCAAAATTGTTTTCGCCAAAGAAGAAATCGAAGCACAAGGAGGCGCAAATGAAGAAGATCTAATGATGATGACTTTGAGTCGGAGGGAGTCTTTCTTTAACGCTAATTGTAATGTTGTCATGTTACCTTGTGAATTTGAACATAATACATAAGTGTGTGTGGAGAAAAGCAGCGAAAGAGGAAATGGCCAAACATAGGCCAGTATGCTACTACGTAATGAATAACGGAGCAGTCGAGGAGCAAAACGCCTTCTTCGAAAGACCAGACGAAGGGATGAAGAATCACCTGAAACCTTTGTTCATTAGGGCTAAAATAGAGCAACACGGGGTAAACAAAGTACTAGTTGACGGTGGAGCAGCTGTAAATTTAATGCCCAGATTCATGCTGAAGAGGATAGGGATGCAAGACTCTGATGTTCGACCTCATAACATGGTACTCTCAAATTACGAAGGTAAAGTTGGTAATACGTTGGGAGTGATACAGGTAAATTTGACAGTGGGTTCCCTTACTAGGCCAACCATGTTTATGATTATAGCGGCCAAGGCCAACTATAACATGTTACTTGGTAGAAGTGGATCCACGGAATTGGAGCTGTGCCTTCCTCAATGCATCAAAGATTGGTATTATGGAGAAAAGATGGAATAGTTGAGAATATAGAAGCTGATCAAAGTTATTATATGACAGACATTAATAATGTTGATGGAAAACATTTCGACCATAACATGGCCAACATTGGGCCATGCAACCCACGAGAATACTTGAACCAAATGATAATGCCTACTATTCTCTCACCGTCCCAATGTTTTCGATGGGATAGAGAGTTGATGTGGGATGGACGAGGAAGTGGAGGAAGCGGTGAGACTTGACGATCCGCCAGGTGGGACAACGAAGGTTATTATGGTGAAACCAATTACTATCAAAGATTTCGCCTACTTGGTGAGAATAAAGAAAGCGGCTCTCGGCGAAATACAATGGCTGCACAAGCCATAGCAAGTCTGAGGACAAATATCTAACCCCCAATGATGGACAAACTTCCACACCATGGATCAGCGGCTGGGCGCTATCTATGATCAAGAGCCATTGGGATTGAAAAAGATCGAGAATCAACGAATGCTAAAATGTTGGCTCGGGACCCTTTAGAGGAAGTTAATATTAGGGATGAAGTCGAAAAAGTAGCGTACATTAGCGAAACTTCGTCGGTTTGAGACATAAGGTGATCGAACTACTTAAAGCGAATAAAGATTGTTTCTTTGGGATTACGACGAGATACGGTCTAAAAGAGAATTGGTGGAACACGGGCTTCCGATCAAGGATGGCAAAAAGCCCATCAGCGAGCGCCTAGAAGATTCGCACAACAATCCTTCGAAGATAAAGCGAGATAGAAAGATTGCTCGTTGCGGGTTTATCGGGACCACGAGGTATGTTGAATGACTTCTAATATTGTGCTGTTATTAAGAAAAATGGTTAGATTCGCATTTGCATAGACTTTAGGGATTTAAATCGCTACCCAAAGATGAATACTCTATGCCGATGCGAAATGTTAATTGATTACGCGGCGGGGCTATGAATACTGAGTATGCTAGATGGATATTCTGGATATAATCAGATTTTCATTGCGGAGGAAGATGTTCCCAAAACAGCTTTTCGATGCCCAGGCGCTTTAGGCACCTATGAATGGGTAGTAATGCCTTTTGGTTTAAAAAATGCCGGGGCAACATACCAAAGAGCGATGAACACAATATTTCATGATTTTATTGAATCATTTATGCAGATTTATATAGATGACATAGTAGTCAAATCTGTTTCTGATGAGGATCATTTAAATCACTTGAGCCAATCATTCGAGCGAATGAGGAAACATAACAAGAATGAATCCTCTTAAGTGTGCTTTTTAAATGCGAGGAGATTTCCTTGGCCGTGGTCCTGAAGGGCATCGAAATCAACTTGAATAAAACAAAGGCCATCATGGAGACAAAGCCTCCTTCTACAAAGAAAATTACAATCACTCTTGGGTAAAATCAACTTTTTGAGAGATTTATATCTAACTTGAGTAGGCGAACCCAAGCTTTCTCTCCATTGTTGCGTATAAATCAAGAGACTTTCGAATGGACGGAACAACATCAGAGGCGTTTGAAAAGATCAAAACTTACGATGCAACCTCGATCTGGCCCCTTCTAAAGATAGGCCAATGCGATTGTATATCTCTGCCTCAATGTAACCATAGGTAGCATGTTGGCCCGGAAAGCGAAGATGGCGTCAAAGAGCCATCTATTATATTAGTAGGGTCTTAAATAATGCAGAAACTAGGTACAATAGTATAGAAAAACTATGTCTTTGTTTATATTTCTCTTGTACAAAACTCAAGTATTATATTAAACCTGTTGACGTCTATGTTTCGTCTCACTTCGATGTCATTAAACATATGTTGTCAAAACCAATCATGCACAGCAGGGTTGGTAAATGGGCCTTGGCGCTCACTGAATATAATTTGGCCTTCAAACCTTTGCAGGCTATGAAAGGACAGGTTGTTTCAGATTTCATCGTCGATCACTCTGTGAGTGAGAATTTCGCATTAGGCTATGTTGAAACTCAACCATGGAAATTATATTTCGATGGATCAACACATAAAAATGGAAGTGGTGTTGGAGTGTGTATTATTTCGCCTGAAGGAATTCCAACAAAGTTCAAGTATAAGTTGGAAGGCCCTCTATGTTCGAACAATGAAGCTGAGTATGAAGCATTAATTGCTGGACTTGAAGCTTTATTGGAATTGGGGGCAACCAGAGTCGAAATAAGAGGAGACTCAGAGTTAGTCATTAAACAAATAACTAAAGAATACAAGTGTATCAAAGAAAATTTGATCATGTATTTCGTTATTGCCAATAGATTAATCAAGAAATTCGAATACGTGGATTTGAAACACATCCCCAGAAGTGATAATCAAGAAGCAAATGACTTTGCTCAAATAGCCTCAGGATATAGGATATCAAGAGAAAAACTCCAATACCTCATAGAAACTAGAGGTAGAATAATGGCTACCAAATTATCACCTTTAGACTTAGAAAATTCGAAATTAGGTTATGCAAACCAAGAGGAGTTCGAAGTTTTAAATATAGATGCCTTAACAGATATAGATTGGAGGACTCCCATAGTAAAATATTTGAAAAATCCTTCAGCGAATACAGAGAGAAAAGTCAAATACAGAGCATTATCCTATGTATTAATAGGAAATGAGTTATTTAAGAAAACCCCAGAAGGATTACTACTCAAATGTTTAGGAGAAAACGAAGCGTATCTAGCTTTGTCCAGTGTGCACAGCGGAGCGTGTGGGGCACATCAAGCAGGTCATAAAATGAAATGGCTGTTGTTCAGATATGGAACGTATTGGCCCACTATGCTCAAGGACTGTATAGAATTTGCCAAAGGGTGTGAGGAATGTCAAATCCATGTTGGTATTCAACATGCTCCAGCAAGCGAATTACATTCGATTATAAAGCCTTGGCCTTTCAGGGGATGGGCATTAGATCTAATTGGTGAAATTCGAACAACATCATCTAAAGGACAAAAATATATTCTTGTGGGAATAGACTACTTCACAAAATGGGTCGAAGCAATTCCTTTAGTAAATGTGGACCAAGAAGTTATTATAGAATTTATTCAGAAGCAAATTGTTTACAGGTTTGGGATACCAGAAAGTATAACAACAGATCAAGGTTCAGTTTTCACAGGACGAAAAATGCAAGAGTTCGCACAAGAAATAGGATTTAAACTGCTTACGTCAACACCTTATTATGCCCAAGCAAATGGTCAAGTAGAAGCGACCAACAAAGTCATTATAGGTTTGATAAAAAGCATGTGGGTGAAAACCAAAAATTGGTATAAAACCTAGATCAAGCTCTATGGGCACTGTCGAACATCTCTAAGGAGGCAACGAATACTACTCGTTTAGACTTACATTTGGGCACGACGGTGTTGCGGTTGAAATACATCTACAATCGATCGATCCAAAGACAAAGCGAAATACCGGTTGATCAATCGGGAGATGATGATGAATGAGTTAGTAGATATGAGCGAAGATAGGTTGCATGCTTTGGAGGTTATGAGAAGGCAGAAAAGAAGAGTGGCTAGGCGTATAATAAAGAGTTAAGAACAAGAAATTTTCAACCAATGATACGGTATGGAAAGTTATTTTGCCTATGGATAAGAAAAGCAGTTACTAGGTAAATGGTCACCCCATTGGGAGGGACCTTTTAAATGTCGAGAACATTTTCTAATAATGCTTATGAGATAGAGGAACTAGCGAAGATAGGAGAATCTTAAAGTAAATGGAAAATACTTAAAAGTATAAACCACACTTGCAAGAGATTGAATTATTTAGAATAGATAAGATGATAAGATAAATAGACCCAAGAGAATATTGTATAAATACCAAAAATTGGTTATGTTCGAAGTGCAGGAATATATAAATAAAGCTCTTTAACACTCCCAAGAGGTAAAAGGGGCATCTCGCTTCAACTTAGCGAATTTGCTTTTACATAAGTTGATCCTACATTGGTTCATATTCTTGGCGCCTTGAGTTCTCTTTGGTCTATCCTTTGGCCACCTCCATTTGTTTAAGGCTTTGTGAGACCAGATCTGCAAGCCCTTGGTCATCAGCAGACTTCATAGTCGTTTGCAGAGTTATCTGTTCACCTTTCGCAGCCGCAATCTTTTGTTTAAGCTTTTCAATCTGGGATTCCCAGAATAAGATAGACCGATTGAGAACATCGTGCCTATCTTTAGCTGCATTTTTTGCAAGCTCTAAAGCTTCTGCCTTTTTAGTAAGCTCCGAAGTCTGGTCATAGGCGTTGGACAAAGCTCCTCGTTTGATTCGAGTCTTAGCTTGATACCATGAAGCTGATGTATGCGATATTAACTTCATCCAAAGAGGCGGATCATAAATGATTTGACCACATCAGACGGACAAATCGGGGTTTATTCGCGACAACAAGTCCATCATTTGAAAGTAAGCCCGAGTTATCTCGTAAGATGGTGAAAACATCGACTGTAAGATAGTTTTATTGACTTCACGAAGAAGTTGGTCGAGAAATAAGAGGCATTTCTTTTTTCGATTGGTTGAATCATCAGATTGAGTGGTGTTTGAAGAAGAGCTTCGTTGAGCTAGCATCAATACGAGATATTTTAAAGGATTGCTCTTCTTCATCTCTTCTTTTGCTCTTGAGATAGAATTTGGAGGAGTTGGTCCGACAAAATAGTTCAGCGAACATGAATCTCTGTTCTACTTCCATCTCTTCGTCATCTTTGATTGGCATCCCTCATCTTAAATACTACTTCCATCCCTCATCTTCATTATCATCGCAAGTAGTGACTCACGATGTTGTGTCACTTTCTTCTTCGGAGTGACTAGCAGGGTGTGTCTTTTTTGGAGAAGAATCACTGGGAATGTCAATGACAGGGGCTTCGACTCCAATGATTGGTTCGTCGGCTTCCAGATTCTTTGTCAATGAAGGAGAATTGGCTGGGTGGTTCTTTAAAGCTTCACCCAAAGGAGGCGAAGTTACTTGTTGATCTAAGGCTTCGACAGTCTCCACAGGGGTAGCCACCGTGGATGAGCCTTTGTTCAAAATATCCTCATTGGAGCCTTCGGGCTGAGGAGAAGGTGTAGGATTTGGATTTTGGATATTGGGAAGATTAACAAGAGCAGAAGGAGTACTCTGCATATAAAAGGATCAGGAATTAGTTTGAAGAAAGGGTTGTATAAATTATCAAAAGAAGAGCATCGAAATAACATTTACCTTCTGCCCATCAGAAGTGGCATTACTGCCAATTTGCTCTGAAGCAATATTCTTCGAAGATGTAGGCTTGAAGAAACTTTAATTTAGTTTGGGAGGCATTGCGGGGACTTATTGCTAGTGGATTGATAATTTGGGAAGCTTCACAGATTGTGAGGTTTTCTTCCTCTTCTTTCTCTTAAGAGGTGAAGCATCTTCGTTCCCTCGGGTTCATCTTACGGTTGAGGGTCTTCATGTTTCGTTTCTTGGGAGACTTTGAGGGGCAAGCCACTTGCCTAAAGATAGCGAAGATGATTAATCGGTTTAGAAGAAGTTTCGAAAACAATAAAGAAGACATTGAAATACCTTTTCTTCTTCTTTCTTAAGGTGTTATACGCCTCGATGGGAAGATCTTGATGTGATAGTTGGTACTTGTGAAGTTAAAGTTGAGCCTACTTTAGGCACGACCTTTCCCTCTTCAAAGATTTCAAATCAATAGTGAAAGGATTGAGATCAAGTTTAAAATAAGACAAAGTAAAAATATGGGGAACTTGATTTTCTTTCGGTTTAGCACCTTCGCATTCACGAGTTTATGAGACATGGTGACAAGTCGTAGCGAAGGTGCCCTTTGAAGTTGTATAAATCATGCTTCGCCCATGTAACCCTCAGGGCAAGTTTTTGGTATCATTTTCATGGCGAAAAGATCCCTAAAATATAACCACCAGTGCGGGGAAAAAGGCAAACCGACGAAGTAGGCAAATTTGGAAATTTAGGTGGTTTATGCTTAAAAGCCCACCTATACATCTTGATTTCACATAAGGAGGACATCGAGCTGTTGGAAGTTGTTTTTAAATTTTTCTTTTAAAGTTTTTCTTTGCATCATAAGCAGTTCGATGTATGTCCATTGGATTATACACACTTCAAAATATTTACGGAAGGCTCGAATTTCTCGACATGAGTGAATCTACCTTTTTGGTGTTTTCTGCACAAGAAGTTGTTGTTAATTGTTGTTGGATTTGATGGTACCAAACATATTACTCGAATAATAGTACATCACCAAGTATGAAAATCTCTTGTCTTGTAGAAGGAAGGGGTAAAACAAACTAATGCGAACTCAGCAAAATCTTTATGTTGTTCTTGTCTGATTTCAATTTCCTTGGAAGGGTAAGGTACCCCTGCCAGACATATTTCTCTCTTCTTGTCGAAAAGAGGTTCGGGAACGACACAAACCAAGCTTGTCGAGCCACGAGTTGGGGTGATAGGCAAGGATATGTGCTTGACTTTTGTGGGGTTATCCTTGAAGCAATCAATCTAGGGGTTAGAAAAGCTTTCCAGATATCTCTTGTTGTTTTTTCCAAAATAGCCTGTTCCAAAGGCATGGTGAACCAAGATGGTCCACAGTTTCGGGTAACAAATGGGGCCATCGAAGAATCACAATCATGTCTCTTCGAAAAGATCATCATGTATTGAATGAAGCTGGTTTTGAAGTTTTCTTTTTCATCGTTTGGGGTGAGTTTCAGCAATCTGGTTCCCTCAATGCTACGATTCGCCACATCAGGATGTTCTTCATTAATCATTCCAGAAGTTGACAAGGACGATTCGAAAGTAGCATTCAGCGGTTGCAACAACCAAAAGGGCCAGAGGAAGAAGATTTGTCTGCTTTGTAGGTTTCAATTTCAATCTGTGACACAAATGCTTTCGTACAAGCTGGACAATAGCAGTTCGCTGATGCAGACTTTTCGACCATGGTGTAGTTGATTGGCTAAGGTAATGAATCTACTAGCCACTTGAAGGGATTTTCTGAGAAAACATATTTGACCATAGTGCTAAGAAGGCTATGTGTTCAACTTCAAGACTTCTTCCTCGTAGAATGGTAGAAAGCAATATATTTGAGTGGCATGCTTGAGCTCAAATTCAATGAGATTCTCCGCGTCCTCATTAGGATCAAAAGTTTCTCCAATAGGAGAGAGCCCTGTGATGGCTGCTATGTCAAAGAAAATGGGTGTCACCATCCCACAAGGAAGATGGAACGTGTTGTAAATCTTGTCCCGAAGTATAAAGAAGCCAACAAAAGGGGTGGCTATAGCTAAAACCTAATTTGGACATTTGAATCAAATTAAGGATACCTAAGCTTTCCATTCACGAGACTTCTTGTTTTCAATCTTGGCAAGCCAATTTTGATATATTGGTCGAGATGTAGGGCAAAACGGAAGGGTTTGAAGTTAACGATAACGTAATCTAGGTTAAAGGGTCTCTTTTTAGTGCCGTTGTTATACCTTCTTGGTTCCTTCTAGGGTTTTAGGCAATTTGGCGCAGACTCATCACCCTTAAGATTCGAGGGTACAGACTTATTAAAAATAGGTTTTGTTAAAAAATAGGCGGGAAAGAATCCCTTCGTCTTCGCTAAACGCTCTGTGGAAATCAAAGGACCCATTACCCCTAAGATTTTATCAGAAACAATGGTAGGGATGATTACCTGAGAAGCATAAATCGCTTTCTGCTCCGGGGTCATTTTGGGAGTGGAGACAAACTCTTGGTTACCCAGGTTAATGATCTTGCTCGCTGGTTTTTCAACAGAATCCGCGATCTGTTTGGATTTTCCAGATTTCTTGGAAGCAGTTACTGGCATTGTTGAGGAAGACATGATGAGATGAAAAGTCTTTTTGGTGGAAAAAAATCTAGTTTGTTCAAAGAACTGAAGAGTAGAAAAATCTGATTTTCTTGAAAGCTAAGAGGGTTTTGGAAAAGTTCAGAATGAAGAAGATGAAGTGTTTTTATAGCTTCCTCAGCGGTTGGAAAATTTTTTGACCTTTGGGAAGTAGTGGGACACGTGTAATCATTTTATTAGAGAGGAGAAAAGTGAACTTTTTCAACTTCCTAAGAGGTGACGTGTTGTTACTTAGGAAATGATGTGTTGTCACTAATTACTATCATTAAACTGTCATGATGGCACATTTAGGTGTGTTGATTAGACATATGCAGAAAGTTATATACTTACTCTGACGTCATGTACAGTGTGATCATCATTACTGTATCGAAATTGCATGAGATATTCAAGAACAAGTATTTCTCTATCTATCGAAATAAATGTTCTTGAGGGGCAATTTGTTAGCTGGCAATTTTGAAAAGAGTAAATTAGGTATAGATGAATAAAATATTTCATGTTCACCTGGAAAGGAAATAAATATTTATTATTGATGAGTAAATATGAGCCTTTTTGGTTCCATAAATGAGGGATTCTTCGATTACCAATGGTGAATGACATTTCGACTAAAACTCTCAACGTTTAGAGTACGAAGAAATTTATTTTGAAAAAAACATACATTAGCGTGGAGCGGTCTAAACGAAGGGGGCATTCGAAATTCAAATGATCTAAGAATTCGAATTTCAAACGAAGGATTGAAGATTCAAATTCTGAAAAAAGAGCGCCATTCTAAAAGGACGCGTGGAGATCAACGAACGGAGAAGGGTTGCATGTCTTAAACGTGGCGCAATATTACTATAGGACCATTAGGGTCAGAATACTATAAATAGATGTTTTCTATTAGATTTTTGGTGTGTTCACCTTATGTACTAAAAAATTCTCAAAACACTTAAATTACCGCAATCGAAAGGGAAACAAGTCAAGGAGAAATCATGTACGTTAGGAACATCATGTTCTTTTTTAATTCAAATGCAAGTTTGTTTATATTCATTTCCAATTTCTTGTATTTCTTCTCTTAGAGCATTTCGATTCCCTTCCATGTCCTTATTTTATTTCGTTTTCAAATACTTGTCTCTCCAGAAATTCATTTATCTTTAAACCTTTATTTTATTTCCCAGAAATTGTTACTTTTTAAGAGTGTCCTTACCTTTACATTTAATTGTCAATAATCAAGTTTAAGTTCGAAATCTTTACACAAACAGTCAGTATATTTCCATAGTTAACTTTAAGTAAGTGCTTTAAGAATCAATTAAAGATCATGGATTTGAACATAAAAACCTTTTATGACACATGTGTCCTAGGATCAATCTAGTCGATCCTGCAAGTAACCAGTAGTAATTAATAAGAATTGGAAGACTAGCGGTTGTTTACGAGAAATCACCGTAAACAAATCTGCATAAGACTAACCATATTCTATCAAAGTTTCTTTTGTTTTCCTCAAAACAGGTGAAAATCACTTCTGAAACAGACAGGTCCAGGATTAATACCCGAAGCCAGACGGGAAACCCTATCCAAATGACCACCTCAGTTGTCCTCCGACAACAGATCCAGGATTAATACCCGAAGCCAGACGGGAAACCCTATCCGAACGATCACACAAGTTATCCTCCGATAACAGGCATTGGATCAATTACCCGAAGCACAACAGGGAAGTTGTCCACATTCTGCCGACCACTATCCCCTCAGAGTAATCAAGACGAAGATTTATTCTGACTCTCTCTTATTATCAACAGCAACTACAGAGTCTAGAGTACGACTCAGTTGCCTTAGATGGCATCTTAAGCCCATCTCCGACTATTTGTCGACATCTCTCCGCTTTTAGAATGCTGCATATTTGGTTAAAAACCAATACAAACCAATGACTTCATTCAAAGACGAGCGCGAATTCTAACGTACGAATCTCTCCGGATGGCATCTTAAGCCCATCTCCATGCTCCCTTCTACTTTCAGGAGCACCTACCAAGCCTAGCGTACGGCTCATTCCCCAACGTCATTCTCTTCAGATGGCATCTTAAGCCCATCTCCGATGACTCTCCTATTCAAGCAACAATCTTGGGTCTAACATAAGACTCACTCCCCAGCGAAATCTCCAGCTTCAGCAAATGGCATTTTTAAGCCCATTCCCGCATCATCAGTCGACAGCGAGTGCAAATTTTCAGGTGTATTCGAGTGTTCAATCATCTTCTACCTCTAGGTCACGAAAGGCACGCATGCCAATCTAACCCTTCTAGTACAAGAAGATTGAACAGGGGAAGCTGTCATACCCCAAAATTTTCCCTCCTATTCCTCAAGACATTTCACATATCCATACTCAAGGATTCCTCAAGGGTTGATCAGACAAACCCTCTCCTAGACAATCAACCCAAACTAGGGTTTGGCAATTATCAGATCCAGATGGACTCCCAACATATCCAGTGGTCATCATACCTCCTTAGATACTTCAAAGATTCTCCATGTCAGGTTTCAAGCCTTACAAGTCAAGTTTCCTCAGACAATTGCTCAGATGGTTGAAAAGTAGTTGTATTAGACAAAAAGTCAACTGTGGTCAACATACAGTCAAACTTCATGATTTTTGGTCAACATCCTCATTTTGAAGTAACATTCATCATTTGATCAAGGGTTGATCATGATTCATCAAGAAAACTCAAGATTTGCTCAACAGTCAAACTTTCCAAATTAGGGTTTTCTAGAGAAAAGTCAACTGAACTTTGACTGAGCATAACTTCTTCATACTTTATCAGAAATTTTTCCAACACCTCTCATTTTGAAGGAAATTCAATTCTCTACAACTTCATGTCTCACAAGCATGGTCAGAAAATGCTTCATTTTGAAGATATGGATCAAAACATTACAGGTCCTTTTCAAAGTCAACAAAAAGTCAACTTTTTATAATGAAGTTTTATTGAGCATGGAAACTCCAATTGAGATGAAACTAAAGAGGTTGTTTATAGGACACCTATAGCTTTCCAAAAAGTCCAGGAACTTTCAAAAATGTTGAAAATTGAGCAAAATACACCTTGTACAAGTTGGGCATTTTTGAAGAATTGCACAAAGAAAAATATCTGACAAAATCCAATTTTTTCCAAATGGGCCTATAATTTTATGATCCAAACTTGATCATAATATTATTTGTGACCTCTTGATGCCTTGCCACGACCTCCTTTTATTTTTTTATTTATTTTTGAATTTAAAACCATTTAATTCAAATTCAAATTAAATAAAATATGAAAACAAGGTATAATTTCAATTGGGTTGAATTTTTATCAAACTTTAGGTCCAAGGTAGCCCACACAACTTGCCAATTTCGTGCTAGCTCATGCATGGGAAGAAAAATAAAATTTTGAAATATTTGATTTTATTGAAAAGAGAAAATATTTTTGCATTGAAGAAGAGATCTTTTTTCATTCTTTTTGCTTCCAATTCTAGCTCTATAAATACTCAGCTCATTGCCGAAAACAAAGGACGAAACCCTAGCCCTTGCAAGCAATCCTTATTTTCAAAAAAAATCTTCAAAGTTGGCAAATTCGATTTTCAATTTCCATCCAATTCCAAGGGGTTTCAAGCATTCAAACGTGATCCTTGATATCCGCAAGCATTCGTCCTTACGAAGCCAAGACTGCTGTCATACCCCAAAATTTGCCCTCCATCTTCTCAAGACATTCCATACATCCATACTCTAGGATTCCTCAAAGGTTGATCAGACAAACCCTCTCCTAGACAATCAACCCAAACTAGGGTTTGGAAATTCTCACTCAGATGGACTTCCAACATCTCCAATGTTCATCATGCCTCCTCATATGCTTCAAAGATTCTCCATGTCAAGTTTCAAGCCTTACAAGTCAAGTTTCCTCGACAATTGCTCGAATGGTTGAAAATCGGTTGTATTGGACAAAAGTCAAGCGTGGTCAACATACTGATCAAACTTCATGATTTTTGGTCAACATCCTCATTTTGAAGTTACATTCATCATTTGATCAAGGGTTGATCATGATTCATCAAGGAAACTCAAGAATTGCTCAAAGTCAAACTTTCAAATTATGGTTTCTTAGAGAAAAGTCAACTCAACTTTGGTGAGCATAACTTCTTCATACTTTCTCGAAATTTTCCACCACCTCTTGTTTTGAAGGAAATTCAATCATCTACAACTTCATGTCTCACAAGAATGTTCAAAAAATGCTTCATTTGGAAGGTATGGATCAAAACATTACAGGTCCTTTTCAAAGTCAACAAAAAGTCAACATTTTGTTTTGAAGATATATTGAGCATGGAAACTCCAATTGAGATGAGACCAAAAAGGTTGGTTAGAGGACTCTTAGAGATTTCCAAAAAGTCCAAGAACACTCAAAATGTGGAAAATTGAGCAAGATACACCATTCACAAGTTGGGCAATTTTGGAGAAGTGCACAAAGAGAGATGCTTCTAAAAATCAAAAATTTTGCAAATGGGCTCACTTTTTCTTCATCCAAACTTGTTCCTTATGCAATTAGGAATATCCAAGCCCAATGCCACGAATTTTTATTTTATTTTTCTATTTAATTTGGAATTTATTCATTTAAATACAAATTAAATTTAAAAATAAAGTATAAAATCAAAATTAAATACAAACTTGATTTTTCTCTCTTCCTTGGGATCCAAGCAACTCAATAAAGCCAGAAAATTTTGAAATTTGGATTGATATGGCAAGATTGAATTGAAAATTGATCAAAAAAATGAAATTTTGATTTTGTACAAAATCAAATTTGATTTTGCATTGATTAGTGATTGATTCTTTCTCAAAACAACTCTGAATCCTTCTACTATATATACACAACTCATGCCACACGAATTAGGGTACAAATTGGACTGGAGAAACCCTATTGAAGCTCAAGAAAACCGTGTTATATAAGCAAACTGCAGCCTTAGCTCCAGCCATTTTCAATTGGTTTTGAGGTGTCCATTGCATTCCTTGATACCTCTGGAGTCGATCCAGACCTTTACATCATCCAAAAGCATCCAGAATTAAGAAATCACGAACCGGTTTGTTCATCTTTTTTTCAAAATCGTGTTTCATTATTCATGCATTATTAACGAGTTTTGATGTTTGTTTCATGCTTAGAACAAAGTTTGCAAGCGATCTGGGCAGGTTGATTGCATTTCCATAGCCTGAAACACGATGTGCCATGATTAGGGTTTCTGGACTCGATTTAGGGCTTTGCTTATTAGGATAAATTGGACCACGAGACTGTGACCATTGCATTTAGAGTGATGTCCTGAATCGAACCATGGTCTTAGATGTTATTTATATTATGTGTGCTTGATTTTTGATTTAGCCAGGGTTGTAGCGTCGAACAATGGCCGACGCTGAATTTTCAAAAATTCAAATCGGGGAAGACGAAGCTTGGCGCGGAGACGAGGCAATAGGGATGAGACGCGTGCTTGTAACCTACTCGCTCCGATTTCCAAACACACGTGCACGCTGGCTCAGTTGGTTAAGGCGCTTCCTGTTGAAAGATGCTCTCCAATGTCCCCTATTCGAACCATGCCAGGACCGGTTTTGCTATTTTTCTTTACAAACTCAATTTCTTTTCATATTTTCTATATTTCTTATTTATTTAATATATTTCATGCATTTTTAATTCTTTTCAACAATTTTTATTCATGCATTAAAAATCATCAAAAATATTTTTCCTTTTGCATTTATTTTCATAAAATGTTTATTTAATTTATAAAATTAAAAAATACTATTTTGCATGCATATTTATTTTTATTCATAATTTATCATTTTAATCACTTTTAATTAGTTTTTAATTATTAAATTGCATCCAAAAAATTATTTTAGCATATTTATGTTATTTCCAGCATGAAATATTTTTCTCATTCAAAAATTTGCATTTTTACTAACATTTTTCTCTTATTCGATTTCTCTCGTATTTTCCGATTTCTCATCTTTTCACAGGTTATCCCGTTTCGGACGATTTTTCTTTATCGTTTCTTTTTCAATAATGTAATTGCTCATGGGATGTAATAGTTTTAATTAGGGCTTTTACTTTCCGCACTATTATTATGTATCTGTCCCAAAGCCATGTAATAGCGTAGGATTTATCTTTCCGCACTTTATATTCCCGCATTTTAATTTCCGCACCCTATAAACTGCTAGTAATTAGGCGTGTATGGCAAGATAAAATTGAACATAGCCCACTCTAACTTCAAAGATAACATATCTGAATTTGACACACTCTTTCACACATGCACCCTTAGGGTAATTCTCTCGTTGCCTTACGATTACAAATGGTCATGTCCCTCGAACGTAGAGGTATCCTAGCACCGTTGCCATTAAAACAAATCATAATAGTCCCTTCGATACAAAGATCATAAGACCCACGATGTCGCCTACGAATACATGATCTTGACCCTCGATTGTCGCCTACAAAAATGATGATAGTCCCTTGAATGTGCTAGGATACTTCCTACAAGTTGCTTTCTATGACCATCGATGTCCCTTGAATGTCCGCTTACATCCAACGAATAGAGTTACCTACCAACTAATGGTATGGATAGCACTATTCTAAAGGAACGTAAAATAACAAAACGACCAATTACGAGTAGGTAATAAGACTTTTAGTTGCTTGCTCAAATCAAATACTTTTCACCTCACACTTTTGTCAAAGTTCAAACTCTTTTCAAAACAAAACATTTCCAAACACTTTGTATATATTCCTACATGAATCATTACAAAGTCAAAGCAAAATGCCTTTTCAAAACATTTTGTCAAACACACGAAAGCATAATTTTAAAGTGATCTAAGAGCAACTAAGAGCCGTAGATAACTACGGATGGAAAGGGTGCTAATACCTTCCTTTTCATAACCTTCTCCCTTACTCGAATCTAACGAAGGTCTTTTTCGTACTTTTACCTTCCCTTAATTGGATAAAAGAAAAGTCGGTGGCGACTCTTGCTATCCGCACATTTGCGATACAAAATCCACAAAGTCAGTTCACCGTGTTCCTGGCGACTCTGGAGAGACACTAACGAGAGAGAATGCCTTAAGGATTTCTAGATCACCTTTATTGTTTTCTGTTTGACTTGTATGCTTTATCTTTAAGGGTTGCTTGGGTATTATATTTGTGGGAGATCCTACACCCGGATCCGGGTTTCCTTTTAGGTAAGTAGCAATAAATCGTCGCGACCGTTAGACGTATATCGAAACGGTCAACATGATGGCTACGTTAGTGTGACACTTTGGATGTCCTGATACTCTTCATTTCCAAGTTGAGGATAGTATTTGGCTTCTGCGTGGTGTCATCAAGCACTAACTAAAATTTTAGAACCTTAATTGACCCATCTTGGCCATTAGAAGGTAGTGAGATGACCGACTTTGGTGTAGACCGAGGTTGGCTGATACTCGATGCTACGCTCATTGAGATCAGACTTTTGGGATATTTTCGGTCGACCACTTGGTAGTCGTATTGAAATAAGCCTCGAGAAAGATCAATGATGTGAGATTCCTAGAACCCGGTTACTATTATAGGACAGGATGAACCAACTCAAACTTTTGGTAGGGTAATCACCTATACCTCTTGCAAGCCTTAAACCTAGGCTCATTCTGTGAATTGATTGTGTGTGCCAAACATGACATCATGACATCATTTGCATTGCATATCATTTCTAACTATTTCAAGGACCTAGGGATTTATCTTCGCTCTATTTTGTAGGGTATTATGGCTTCTAGAAAGACTATCCGAGTCAACTTCATGGGTATACCTTCTCAGCTCAAAGAATTGGTTTCAAAAATTCCTGGTCTTGCTCAGTTCATCAAAAGACATGGTTGTCTACTTGATTTGGTTATATCCGGTTTTGAAGAAGATATGATGCATGTCCTATTCCAATTCTTCGATCCGAAACACCATTGCTTTACATTCCCAGATTATCAGTTGGTTCCTACTTTGGAAGAGTTCTATAAGCTACTTGGGGTACCTATTCTTGACCAAATGCCATTCACCGGTTTGGAAAAGGTTCCTAAGTACGAAGACATCACATCCGCCTTAAACCTTAAGCGCTCAGACATCGAAGCCAATTGGGAAACCAGAAGTGGAGTTAAGGGTTTACTTTCCAAGTTCTTAATTAAGAAAGTCCGAGAATTCCTCAAAGTTATGAGTTTCCATGAATTTGAAGATATTGTGGCCTTGCTAATCTATGGTTTGGTCCTATTTCCTAACTCGGATCAATTCATAGATGTCAACGCCATCAAGTTGTTCCTTACCCGCAATCCTGTGCCTACCTTACTTGGAGACATCCTACATTCTCTCCACACGCGCACTACTAAGAGACAAGGAACTCTCATGTGTTGTATACCGTTACTTTCCAGGTGGTTTATTTCGCACCTTCCTCCATGAGTTTTGAAGAATGAACAAAGATTGAGATGGTCCCAAAGGTTAATGTCACTCTCTCATTCAGATATTCGTTGGAGCCTTTTCTCTCAAAAGGACTTCACCTTCATCGAGCGTTGTGGAGAATTCCCTAATGTACCACTGCTTGGTATAAGGGGAGGTATTACTTACAACCCTTCTCTAGCTCTACGTCAGTTTGGTTTTGCTCGAAGAGATGGCCGCATGATATGCTTCTCCAAGATATTGTGTTCGACTACAATCACGATCTCGAATTACCGAAGGTTCATACACGCTTGGGGCATGGTAAAGAAGCGATACCAAGACTTTGGGGCACCGAAACTCCATTCCTTGGGAACCTTACCTCAAATGGGTGCGAGCTCGAGCTCAAAACCTCATGATGCCATTCACGCTGTTTTACGGTAATTATGGAACTGTTGCTATAGGTGGCGTATCCTATACTATTCTCCATCCCGACATGCCTACGATTTTGAAGACTTGAAGAGATCACGGATTCAGATCAAAGAAGAAAGGGATACCTTTGAAGCTCAGTGTTATGCAAGTGAGAAGAAAGTGTTAGAGTTGACCAAGCTACTTCACGAGGAGCGGAACATCAACGCCTACCTCGGCACCAAGAGTAAACGCCCATGGGAGACTTAGCGCTTTAGGATTTATATGTTTTTCTTTTATTTGTTTGAACTATCTTTTGTACTTAAAAGAAAAAGAATAAAAAGTACTAATAAATGTTTGTTCATTGCTTGTCTAACAAATTTAAATCTCTAAGGTCCTTGAAAACATTGCATTGCATCCGCATAAACATTGCATATCATAGCATAACATTGCATCACAGGTACATTGAAGATTGGTTTTCTCATTCGCTCGCTATTTATTTTAGGAGAAATGGCTCTTGAACAGTCAAAAGATCTTCAAGCTCGAGAATGCTCGGTTTCATGAGATGTTTACCAGCTTGGTCCAAGGCCAAGAAGATCTAAAGAAGCTCATCCACGGGAAGAAGAAGGTTGTTGGTCTTCTCAACATGGGCAGACGCTACAAAGGTGGTCCTAGAGTGGTTAGCCGAATTGAGCTCTCTGAAGGAAGTGTCAAGAAGGAGGATGAGCAAAGTAACAAGGGTGATGGAGAAGGCAGCCAGCATGAGCCTGAAAAAGACTATGATGATGGCCAATACTCTGATGAAGATGACAAGTACAAACAACTTGATGACCGTCTGAATGCTGTGGAAAACCTGAAGATGTCCGGGCTGAATTTTGATGATCTGAGTCTTGTCCCTGGTGTTGTGATTCCTCCCAAGTTCAAAGTTCCAACTTTTGCTAAGTATGATGGCATGTCTTGCCCTAAGCTGCATTTGAAGTCCTATGTTCAGAAAATCAACCCCCACACTGATGACAGAAAGTTGTGGATGCATTATTTTCAAGAGAGTTTGTCCGGAACTCAATTGGAGTGGTATTATCAGCTAGAGAATGACCGTATCCGTACTTGGAGTGACTTAGCGGATGCTTTCTATAGATAGTATGAGTACAATGCTGAATTGACACCCACTCGCATGCAACTACAAAGCATGTCTATGGGTCGTGATGAGAAGTTCAAGGAGTATGCTCAGAAATGGAGAGATCTAGCAGGCAGAGTTCAACCACCCTTGTCCAATAGGGAGTTGGTTGATATGTTCATGGGAACATTGACAGGTCCGTTCTTTAATCATCTGATTGGAAACTCTTGACGGATTCCCGGTATTCTTGACGTATTGAAGCGGTATCAAGAGTGGAAAGATTCATGTAGAGACATCTTCAAATCTGAAGAGATCTTTTGGTGGTAAGAAAGAAGTTAATCTGTGTGTGGTCGGAAAAGCCGAGCCAAGACCGACCGCGCTCAATCGTGGAGGCGGTTGATCTCCATCCTACATCGGCCAACCTCGGTGAGACAGCGCGTGAGTCGAGCGCGCCGAAGGCGGTTTACAAAGATCAACATGCCATTGTCGCAAGCCTTGCAACACATGTTGAAAGCGGTGATTACCTTGAGGATCCTCCTCGAATGTCAACACTTCCTCTCCGAGATACAATCCTAATGTTAAGTGTGCTTACCATTCTAATAGCCGGGACATAGTCGATGATTGTTGGGCTCACGAAGAACAAGATTCAAGACATGATTGAAGCTAAGCAGATTGAGTTTGACCCTCCTGTTGAGACCCCGAATGTGATTAACACGCCTATGCCTAATCATGATAAGAGTTCCAATGCTGTTGGTGAAGATACTTATGTTTTCAACATAGATGACTTGACCATTCCTCTGATGACCGTTAAGAAGAATTTGCTGCAAGCCGATGTCAATCCAGGATGCCCAGAGAATTGTCGTTGGTGCCCATCTGCACCTGATGGTTGTGCTTGGTTGAGAAGACGTGTTCATTGCATGATGAATAACCGTGAGATACTATTTACGAAACCACATGCGGAAGTGTGAAGATATGTCTAAATTGAAGATCGACGATGTGAGCAGCGCATCGTCGTGTGGGATACCTTAGGGCAGCCAAGTGGAAAGTATGATTACATGGTGAAGTACACTGTTCCTGAGAGCTACAAGATTCCTATTGAAGATGTTAAGGCGACCGGATGGGGTGACGATTTCCCAGAAGATTGTGCTGATGTTAACACCATAAGTATTTCCTCCGCCGATTCTGTGTCCAGAGTGGCACCCCTCATCATTACTTCTCCAAGACCAGTTCCATATTCCTCTGACAAGGCTATCCCTTGGAATTATGGAGCTGATGTTTACTATCATGGCGTCAAGCAAGACCCTCTGACCATTGAAGATCTTACAGTTGAAGCTACCATTCCTAACATTGACAACATCACCGGATCAAGTAAGGTGACCAGAACCGGAAGGGTTTTCTCTCCAGAAATCTCTCCTCCAAAGGATACTGCGACTCTGGCTCGCATGCCAGCTATCCAATCCATTCCCCAAGAACCAGTGACTCATCCTGCTCAGCCAGAAGTACCAAAGGAAGTTACTGAGGACACCTCCAAATAAGAAATGGAGGAAATTCTGAAGATTATCAAGAAGAGTGACTACAATGTTGTGGAACAATTGGGACAGACTCCGTCCAAGATATCCATGCTTGCTTTACTCTTGTGCTCCGAGGCTCATGCTAATGCCTTGGTGAAGTTTCTGAAGAATGCTCACGTACCGCAAGACACTACCACTGATCAATTTGAAGTTTGTATTGTTAGCCTGGCTGCCAACAACGGCCTAGGTTTCTCTGATGTTGATTTGACTCCTGCCGGAAAGAAACACAACAAAGCCTTGCACATCTCTATCGAATGCAAGGGCGTTACATTGTCTCATGTTCTGGTGGATACCGGTTCTGCTTTGAATATCCTTCCGAAGACCGCTTTTGATCGACTTGATGTCGAAGGGTTGGTTCTGAGACCTAGTGACATGATTGTGAGAGCTTTTGATGGTTCTAAGCGAACAGTCCTTGGAGAGCTCACTCTGCCTGTTAAAGTCGGTTCCCAGACTTTTGATTCCACTTTCTTTGTCATGGACATCCGTCCAGCTTATTCTTGCCTACTTGGACGCCCTTGGATACATGGGGCAGGCGCTGTTACCTCTACCCTACATCAGAAGCTGAAGTACCCGGTGAAAGGGAAAGTTGTTACAGTATGTCGTGAAGAAGAGTATATGGTCAGTCATCTACAATCATTCTGATATCTCGAGATGGAGGGTGAATTCTACGAGACTCCCTGTCAAGCTTTTGAAACAATCCCCAGAGTCATGCCTGTTGACTCTCCTGTTACTCCTGAAGTTACACAAGTTCCGCCTAGGATGGCCTCGCTGAAAGATGCTCAAGCTGCAGTTGACGAAGGTAGTTCTATTTGGGGTCAGCTCCCTGATCTTCCTTTCAAATCTGACAAGACTGGTTTAGGCTTCACCATCAAGGGTCAGAAGATGATACGCCGCGAACGTGCCGGCCAACTTCCTTTCCGCATCGGCGAGTGGAATCCATGCTATAGAAGGCGGCGACAACGACTTCGACATCGCAGTGGATCTTCCCAAATCCAGACAATGGGCTCAGCAATTGGAAGACTGAAGACGTCATACTAATCTCCTTTAGTCAGGAGTAATTGCTCTTGTTTTGTTTTGATTTTCGTATTTTCTATGTTTTGAACAATAAACTTTGAAAGCCTAGTGCCTTTCCCGGGGCATCATGGCTCGTTTGTGAGGGTTATTATCATCATTTGCATATTTTCATTCAATAAAATCGTTGGACTTTTGCATTCAATTGTTTGTTTTCTTTTACTTTATCACCCTTCAAAAGCTATGTGTTTCTTACACACACCCACGTGATACACTGCGAATCACTCGAATCTCGTTGATAACACTATGCTATTGCTTAATATGACTTGATAATCCGATCTACCAAGCCGAAGAAAGTGAGGAAGATTGTGAAGTGCCGGAGAACTTGTCCGATCTACAGCAAGAAGAACGAGTTATCTGACCACCGAAGAACAAGTTGAGGTTGTGAATTTGGGTCGATGAAGGCAGAAAAGAGATCAAGATAGGAGCGGGTCTTGAGAACAGTATTAAAGAAAGGTTGGTTCAGATGCTACGAGACTACATTGAGGTTTTTGCTTGGTCATACGAAGACATGTCGGGTTTAGACATTGATATTGTGGTACACCGATTGCCGACAAAAGAGGGTTTTCTCCCAGTGAAACAGAAGGTTCGTCGCATGCGTCCTGAGATGTCAGAGAAAATCAAAGCCAAAGTTATGAAACAGTTCAACGCCGGGTTCTTAGCTGTTACTTCCTATCCACAATGGGTTGTGAATGTGATTCCTGTGCCTAAGAAGGATGGTAAGGTAGGAATGTGTGTGGATTACAGAGATCTGAACAAAGCAAGTCCGAAAGACGATTTCCCACTTCCTCATGTTGATGTTCTGGTTGACAACACCGCTCAGCATAAAGTTTTCTCCTTCATGGATGGTTTCTCTGGTTACAATCAGATCAAAATGGCTCCCGAAGACATGGAGAAGACTACTTTCGTTACACAGTGGGGCACTTTCTGCTACAAGGTTATGCCGTTCGGACTGAAGAACGTGGGCGCCACTTATCAGCGTGCTATGGTAACATTATTTCATGACATGATTCATCATGAAATAGAGGTCTACGTCGACGAAATGATAGCTCGATCACAGACTGAAGAAGAACATCTTGATCATTTGCGGAAACTGTTTGATAGGTTGAAGAAGTACAGACTAAGACTTAATCCTAACAAGTGCACTTTTGGAGTCAGATCCGGAAAACTCCTAGGGTTTGTTGTCAGTGGTAAAGGTATTGAAGTTGATCCCACCAAGGTTAAAGCTATTCAAGAGATGCCAGCTCCCCGCACCGAGAAGGAAGTCAGAGGTTTCTTGAGCCGATTGAACTACATTGCCAGATTCATTGCACACCTAACTGCTACTTGTGAGCCAATCTTCAAGTTACTTAAGAAAGATCAAGTGGTAGAATGGAATGACGATTGCCAGATCGCTTTTGACAAAATCAAGGAGTGCCTTCAGAATCCTCCTATCCTGATGCCGTCTGCCGAAGGAAGACCTCTTATCATGTACTTGACAGTGCTAGAGAATTCAATGGGATGTGTGTTGGGGCAACATGACGAGTCTGGTCAAAAAGAGCATGAAATATACTACCGTAGCAAAAATTTTACCGACTGTGAAACAAGATACTCACAGCTCGAGAAAACTTGCAACGCTTTGGCCTGGGCTGCTCGCCGACTAAGACAGTATATGTTGACTCATACTACCTTGTTGATTTCCAAGATGGATCCGATAAAATACATATTTGAGAAACCATCTCTCTCCGGAAGAATAGCAAGATGGCAAATGATCTTAATCGAATATGACATCCAGTACACTTCTCAGGAAGCGATCAAAGGGAGTGTAGTAGCCGATCATTTGGCTCATGAAGCCGTAGATGACTATCAGTCTATGCAGTTCGAATTTCCAGACGAAGATGTTTTACTAGTTACAGATTGTGAAGAACCAGGCCCGGACGAAGGACCTGAACAAGGATCCCGATGGACCATGGTCTTTGATGGAGCCTCAAACGCACTTGGCAATGGCATTGGCGCCATCATTACATCCCCTACAGGCGGACACACGCCTTTCACCGCCAGATTATGTTTCAGTTGCACCAACAACATGGCGAATCTGACGTGCATCATGGGTATCAAAGCTGCTATTGACTTAAGAATCAAGTTCTTGCAAGTATATGGAGACTCAGCTTTAGTGATCAGTCAGATTAAGGGCGAGTGGGATACGAAGCATCCAAATCTTATTCCGTATCGGGAGCATGTTCTGAGTTTGATCCCCTACTTCGAAGAGATTACTTTCAATCACATTCCACGAGAAGAGAATCAGTTGGCAGACGCATTGGCTACTATGTCATCTATGTTCAAGGTTAGATGGGACAACGAAGCTCCCCAAATCATCATTGAGAAGTTTGACGAACCAACGTATTGTTATGAGCTTGATACAGACGAGAAACCTTGGTACTACGACGTGAAGAGGTATCTTGAGACTCAGGAATATCCCGCAGGGGCATCTGTCAATGATAAGAAGTTCATGAGAAGATTTGCATCCAAATTCTTCCTCAACAACGGCATCTTATACAAGCGCAACCACGACTTGTGCTTACTCCGCTGTGTAGATCAGAAAACAGCAATACGCATCATGGAAGAGTTACACGAAGGCGCATTTGGTACCCACTCCAGTGGACATACAATGGCTAAGAAGATTTTGAGAACAGGTTACTATTGGTCCACCATGGAAGCTGATTGTCACCGCTACGCTCGATCTTGTCACAAGTGCCAGATTTATGCCGACAAAGTACACATACCTCCAGTACCTCTGAATGTTTTAACAGCTCCCTAGCCTTTTGCAATGTGGGGCATTGACATGATCGGAGAAATCAAGCCCACCGCTTCCAATGGACATCGTTTCATCCTTGTGGCAATTGATTATTTTACCAAGTGGGTAGAGGCAGCCTCGTTCGCATTTGTAACCAAGAATGTTGTGGCTCGATTTACCAAACATAATCTTATCTGTCGATATGGCACTCCCGAAAGGATTATCACAGATAACGGCTCCAATCTCAAACAATAAGATGATCGCCGAACTCTGCACGCAGTTCGAGATCAAGCATAACAATTCTTCTCCTTATCGGCCTAAGATGAATGGCGCAGTGGAAGCCGCCAACAAGAACATTAAGAAGATTATACAGAAGATGACAGTGACTCACAAAGATTGGCATGAGATGTTACCCTTTGCTCTTCATGGTTATCGCACTGACACGAACATCAACGGGGCAACCCCTTCTCTCTTGTATACGGTATGGAAGTCCTACCCATTGAGGTTCGATACCCTCAACGAGTCCTCCGGGCCGATTAGACGAAGACGATTGGGTCCAGACCCGCCTTGACCAGATTAATTTGATTGATGAGAAACGACTCGCGTCCATCTGCCACGGACAGATCTATCAGAAGCGAATGATCAGAGCATTTAACAAGAAGGTCAAGCACCGAGTCTACCAAGTCGATGACCTAGTAGTCAAGCGCATCATTCTTCCACAAGGTGATCCCCGGGGCAAATGGACTCCCACCTACGAGGGACCGTTTGTAGTCAAAACAGTATTTTCCGGTGGAGCTATGATACTTAGCACCATGGATGGCGAAGACTTCCCACACCCTGTGAATGCAGACATAGTCAAAAAATACTACGCATGAACGAGAACCGCTAGGTCGACTGACCTAGGCAAAAATAAGGGCATCCTGGCGAACCAAAAGGGTTCGGGAAAAAGTTAAGGATATATACAAAAAAACATGTACACCCGTCAAGTCGAAAACCTGAAAAGGCGGCTTGGGCAAAAAGGTATCCGTGGAAAACCGAAAGGCGGTCTAGGCAAAAGTTAGGGATTTAAGCGTAGGACTATGTCTCATACAGATCACCCATCTACAGACTACTATCAGCATTCAAGATTCAAATGGCGAAGATCGATTCACTCACTTTCTACTGACAACAAGGAGATGAGATAGTTGAAATATATGAGTACTAGCATAGTTGGAACTTAACGAGATTGTTTCCGCATAGCTTTTTACCTTTCTTGTGTACAAACTATTTGGCCATACGCCACATTTCAAATAAATACGAGTTCTTTCTCTTTACAATTTTCACTGTTGTTGTTTGCATAAAGTTCAATGCTTGCTTTGAATGATTATATGCATGTGACAATAAAAATCTATTCACAAACATGCGAAAAGTGAACGTGCAAAAGTAATTGCTACAGGCTCTAGGAATTGAGATGACGACGAAAGTCACCAACATTTCCCATGAGCATGGATCCCCACAGAGATGTTGCTTACCACAAACCTTCCCCAGTGGAGTACGCGTCGGTCCCCAAGCAATGATTCCACTCAACCTAACCGGATTACGCCTGTCTTCGAGCAATAACATTTCATCCCCAGCTAAGATGTTTATCCCCAGCGGATATCTCTCAACCGTTCCCCTTTCCTCCAGCAGCAGTATTTAGACTTGAAACTTGGTCAGATGGTGCACCGGAGGAAACCTGCACCTCTTATTCCTCAGTCAGAGATTCCAAATCTCCAGACTCTTCTAATAACCCGGTCTCCCGGCAACTACCATTACTCTCCAGCAAGAATCCCCAGTAGAGTATCTCCAAGATTCTCCCCAACAGGATCTGTACACAAGATCCTCACAGCGTACCTCTACCGTCCTCAACAATATCTAGGCCTGAAACTTGGTCAGATAGTGCACCGGAGGAATCAAAGCTATCTTTCTTCTCAGGATCTTCATCCTCAAACAGGAGTCAGAAATCTCCAAGCAGAACTTCCGCATCTTCTTCAAGATGGATATGTTTTGAAATACCACAACATCTATCATTCATACATTACTCATAAAAGTCATAATTTGTGCATATGTCATTCATACGCATTGTCATGCATCATACTTTGCATAAGACTAACAAATATTCTATCAAAGTTTCTCTTGTTTTCTCCAAAACAGGTGAAAATCACTTATGACGCAAACTGGTCCAGGATTAAGACCCGAATCCAGACGGGAAAACTATCTGAAAGAACGCCCCTAGTTGTCCTCCGACAACTGGTCCAAGATTAAGACCCGAATCTCGACGGGAAAACTATCTGAACGACCGCCCCTAGTTGTCCTCCGACAACTGGTCCAGGATTAAGACCCGAATCTCGACGGGAAAACTATCTGAACGACCGCCCCTAGTTGTCCTCCGACAACTGGTCCAGGATTAAGACCCGAATCCAGACGGGAAAACTATCGAGCGACGCCCTCGTTGTCCTCCGACAACGGATCCGGATTAATACCGAAGCTAGGCGGAAACCCTATCCGAACGATCACAAGTTATCCTCCGATATGGTGGATCAATACCGATGCACAACAGGGAAGATATCCACATTTTAAACAACTACTACCTCCCTCAGAGTAATCAGCACGAAGATCTATTCTGATTCCTTCTTATTATCAACAGCAACTACAGAGTCTAGCGTACAACTCAGTTGCCTTGGATGGCATCTTAAGCCCATCTCCGACTACTTGTCAACATTTCTCCACTTTCAGAATGTTGCATATTTGGTTAAAAACCAATACAAACCAATAACTTCATTCAAAGATGAGCACCAAGTCTAACATACGACTCCCTCCGGATGGCATCTTAAGCCCATCTCCATGCTCCTTCCACTATCAAGAACATCTATAGAGCCTAGCGTACGGCTCACTCCCCAGCATCGATCTTTCCGGATGGCATCTTAAGCCCATCCCCATCAATTTTCCTATTCAGACGACATTCTCGAGTCTAACATACGACTCATTCCCCAGCGAAGTCTCTACCTTCCCCAAATGGCATCTGTAAGCCCATTCCTGCATCACCAGCGAGTGCAAATTTTCAGGTGTACTCGAGTGTTCAATCATCTTCTACCTCTAGGTCACGAAAGGCGAACATGCCAATCTAACCCTTCCAGTACAAGAAGATTGAACAGGGGAAGCTGTCATACCCCAAAATTTTCCCTCCATCTTCTCAAGACATTCCATACATCCATACTCTAGGATTCCTCAAAGGTTGATCAGACAAACCTTCTCCTAGACAATCAACCCAAACTACGGTTTGGCAATTCTCAGCTCCAGATGGACTTCCAACATCTCCAATGTTCATCATGCCTCCTCATATGCTTCAAAGATTCTCCATGTCAAGTTTCAAGCCTTACAAGTCAAGTTTCCTCAGACAATTGCTCAAATGGTTGAAAATCAATTGTATTGGACAAAAAGTCAACTGTGGTCAACATACAATCAAACTTCATGATTTTTGGTCAACATCCTCATTTTGAAGTTACATTCATCATTTGATCAAGGGTTGATCATGATTCATCAAGGAAACTCAAGAATTGCTCAAAAGTCAAACTTTCCAAATTAGGGTTTCTTAGAGAAAAGTCAACTCAACTTTGACTGAGCATAACTTCTTCATACTTTCTCATAAATTTTTCCACCACCTCTTGTTTTGAAGGAAATTCAATTCTCTACAACTTCATGTCTCACAAGAATGTTCAAAAAATGCTTCATTTGGAAGGTATGGATCAAAACATTACAGGTCCTTTTCAAAGTCAACAAAAAGTCAACATTTTGTTTTAAATATATATTGAGCATGGAAACTCCAATTGAGATGAGACCAAAAAGGTTGGTTAGAGGACTCTTAGAGATTTCCAAAAAGTCCAAGAACACTCAAAAATGTAGAAAATTGAGCAAGATACACCATTCACAAGTTGGGCAATTTTGGAGAAGTGCACAAAGAGAGAGATGCTTCTAAAAATCAAAAAAATTTGCAAATGGGCTTACTTTTTTCTTCATCCAAACTTGTTCCTTATGCAATTAGGAATATCCAAGCCCAATGCCACAAATTTTTATTTTATTTTTCTATTTAATTTGGAATTTATTCATTTAAATACAAATTAAATTTAAAAATAAAGTATAAAATCAAAATTAAATACAAACTTGATTTTTCTCTCTTCCTTGGGATCCAAGCAACTCAATAAAGCCAGCAAATTTCGAAATTTGGATTGATATGGCAAGATTTGATTGAAAATTGATCAAAAAAATGAAAATTTGATTTTGTACAAAATCAAATTTGATTTGCATTGATTAGTGATTGATTCTTTCTCAAAACAACTCTGAATCCTTCTACTATATATACACAACTCATGCCACACGAATTAGGGTAGAAATTGGACTGGAGAAACCCTATTGAAGCTCAAGAAAACTGTGCTATACAAGCAAACTGCAGCCTTAGCTCCAGCCGTTTTCAATTGGTTTTGAGGTGTCCATTGCATTCCTTGATACCTCTGGAGTCGATCCAGACCTTTACATCATCCAAAAGCATCCAGAATTAAGAAATTACGAATCGGTTTGTTCATCTTTTTTTCAAAATCGTGTTTCATTATTCATGCATTATTAACGAGTTTTGATGTTTGTTTCATGCTTAGAACAAAGTTTGCAAGCGATCTGGGCAGGTTCATTGCATTTCCATAGCCTGAAACACGATGTGCCATGATTAGGGTTTCTGGACTCGATTTAGGGCTTTGCTTATTAGGATAAATTGGACCACGAGACT
The DNA here is from genome assembly GCA_021764765.1 of Vicia sativa. NCBI lineage: Eukaryota > Viridiplantae > Streptophyta > Magnoliopsida > Fabales > Fabaceae > Vicia > Vicia sativa. The sequence continues at coordinate 195,352,915 of CM038793.1, read as the reverse complement.
GTGACCATTGCATTTAGAGTGATGTCCTGAATCGAACCATGGTCTTAGATGTTATTTATATTATGTGTGCTTGATTTTTGATTTAGCCAGGGTTGTAGCGTCGAACAATGGCCGACGCTGAATTTTCAAAAATTCAAATCGGGGAAGACGAAGCTTGGCGCGGAGACGAGGCAATAGGGATGAGACGCGTGCTTGTAACCTACTCGCTCCGATTTCCAAACACACGTGCACGCTGGCTCAGTTGGTTAAGGCGCTTCCTGTTGAAAGATGCTCTCCAATGTCCCCTTTTCGAACCATGCCAGGACCGGTTTTGCTATTTTTCTTTACAAACTCAATTTGTTTTCATGTTTTCTATATTTCTAATTTATTTAATATATTTCATGCATTTTTAATTCTTTTCAATAATTTTTATTCATGCATTAAAAATCATCAAAAATATTTTTCCTTTTTCATTTATTTTCATAAAATGTTTATTTAGTCTATAAAATTAAAAAATACTATTTTGCATGCATATTTATTTTTATTCATAATTTATCATTTTAATCACTTTTAATTAGTTTTTAATTATTAAATTGCATCCAAAAAATCCCAAAAAATTATTTTAGCATATTTATGTTATTTACAGCATGAAATATTTTTCTCATTCAAAAATTTGCATTTTTACTAACATTTTTCTCTTATTCGATTTCTCTCGTATTTTCCGATTTCTCATCTTTTCACAGGTTATCCCGTTTCGAACGATTTTTCTTTATCGTTTCTTTTTCAATAATGTAATTGCTCATGGGATGTAATAGTTTTAATTAGGGCTTTTACTTTCCGAACTATTATTATGTATCTGTCCCAAAGCCATGTAATAGCGTAGGATTTATCTTTCCGCACTTTATATCCCGCATTTTAATTTCCGCACTCTATAAACTGCTAGTAATTAGGCGTGTATGGCAAGATAAAATTGAACATAGCCCACTCTAACTTCAAAGATAACATATCTGAATTTGACACACTCTTTCACACATGCACCCCTTATGGTAATTCTCTCTCGTTGCCTTACGATTACAAATGGTCATGTCCCTCGAACGTAGAGGTATCCTAGCACCGTTGCCATTAAAACAAATCAGCATAGTCCCTTCGATACAAAGATCATAAGACCCACGATGTCGCCTACGAATACATGATCTTGACCCTCGATTGTCGCCTACGAAAAATGATGATAGTCCCTTCGAATGTGCTAGGATACTTCCTACAAGTTGCTTTCTATGACCATCCGATGTCCCTTCGAATGTCCCGCTTACATCCAACGAATAGAGTTACCTACCAACTAATGGTACGGATAGCACTATTCTAAAGGAACGTAAAATAACACGAAAACGACCAATTCTGAGTAGGTAATAAGACTTTTAGTTGCTTGCTCAAATCAAATACTTTTTGCACCTCACACTTTTGTCAAAGTTCAAACTCTTTTCAAAATAAAACATTTCCAAACACTTTGTATATATTCCTACATGAATCATTACAAAGTCAAAGCGAAATGCCTTTTCAAAACATTTTTGTCAAACACACAGAAAGCACAATTTTAAAGTGATCTAAGAGCAACTAAGAGCCCGTAGATAACTACGGATGGAAAGGGGTGCTAATACCTTCCCTTTTCATAACCTTCTCCCTTACTCAGAATCTAACGAAGGTCTTTTTCTGTACTTTTTACCTTCCCCTAATTGGATAAAAGAAAAGTCGGTGGCGACTCTTGCTATCCGCACATTTGTGATACAAAAATCCACAAAGTCAGTTCACCGTGTTACAACTGCCCAGAACACAAAATACACCTTGCTCCAATTTGGTATTTTCTAAAATTTTGATTTTTATGATTCGTGCGTTGCTAACTATTTTTGCTTGCATATTTGAACTCAGGACATCCATTAGAATGCATTTGAATCATTACATGTAAGCTTGCATGTCCAGAACTCGTGTTGCCATTGTTAGGGTTCAAAAACTGGAAAGCTTCGCACCGGCTTGTACAGTTGTTTTCAGGCAAAACTAATACCACCATTGAACTCGCCATGGTCGATTTAGGGGGGTAGGGTATCCCTTTGCCATTTATTTTTCTTATTTTGCAGGTTTAGCATTTTGTTTGGTCGGAGAAGACGATCGGAGTAGGGCTCTGGCGTCGTTGACTGTGTTGAATCCGGCGTGACTGGCGTGGCATCATCGTGCATTCCGATTCGTCCATCTATGCATCCTTGGTCCCACGCGTTGACTGTGTTTTTAATTTCAGAAATCAGGACACGTTTTCACATATAAACCAATGTTTCCAATTACAAAACACCAAGTACACTTGGCTCAGATGGCAAGTAGGCGTGTGTTTTCTCCTGATGGTCACCAGTTCGATTCCTGGCAAGACCATTCCTTTTTACAACTTTGAAAACTAACATGTTTTACTATATTTATTTTTTTTAATATTTTCATGCATTTTAATTAATCTTTAAATATTTTTATCATGCATTTAAAAAATCACAAAAAATATTTTTCTTTTTGCATTATCATCAGAAAATGTTTATTTAATTTTTAATATTAAAATTAATATTTTTGCATGCATATGTTATTTAATTATTAATTAATCATTAAAATGACTTTTAATTGTTTTTAATTATCAAAATCGATTCTGAAAATTACCAAAAAAATTATCTTATCATCTTATTGTCATTACTAACATAAAACCTTTTTTCCTCATTCAAAAATCATGCTTTTACTAACATTTTTCCTCTTATGCAAATTTCTCTTGTTTTCCGATTATGTATCTGTTTACAGGTTGTAACGTTTCAGACGATTTTTCTTGCTCTTCTTTTTCAATTATGTAACTGCCTATAAGATGTAATAGTTTAATTAGGATTTTTAATTTCCGCACTCCTATTATGTAACTGCCCCAAAGCCATGTAATAGCGTAGGACTTTATCTTTCCGCACTTTACATTTCCGCAACTTACTTTCTGCACCCTATAAACTGCTAGTAATTAGGTGTGTATGGCAAGATAAAATTGGACATAGATCACTCATAATTTAAAGATAAAATATCCGAATCAACACACTCTTTTCACACATGCACCCCTTAGGGTAATTCTCTCTCATTGCCTTTACGAATACAAATGGTCAAGTCCCTCGAACGTAGAGGTATCGTAGCATCGTTGCCTACAAAACATATCATCATAGTCCCTTCGATACAAAGATCATAGACCCACGATGTCGCCTACGAATACATGATCTTGACCCTCGATTGTCGCCTACGAAAAATGATGATAGTCCCTTCGAATGTGCTAGGATACTTCCTACAAGTTGCCTTCTATGACCATCCGATGTCCCTTCGAATGTCCCTTCTACATCCAACGAATAGGGTTACCTACCAACTAAATGGTACGGATAGCACCTTTCTAAAGGAACGTAAAACAACACGAAAACGACCATTCTGAGTAGGTAATAAGACTTTTAGTTGCTTGCTCAAACAAAATACTTTTCACACCACACACTTTTGTCAAAGTTCAAACTCTTTTCAAAAACGAAACATTTCCGAACACTTTGTATACATTCCTACATGAATCATTAAAAAGTCAAAGCGAAATGCCTTTTTTTCAAAACATCTTTTTTAAACACACAGAAAGCACTTTTTGAAAATGATCTAAGAGCAACTAAGAGCCCGTAGATAACTACGGATGAAAAGGGGTGCTAATACCTTCCCTTTTCATAACCTTCTCCCTTACTCAGAATCTAACGAAGGTCTTTTCCTGTTCTTTTCACCTTCCCTTAATTGGATAAAAGAAAAGTCGGTGGCGACTCTTGTTATCCGCACATTTGTGATACAAAAATCTCAAAGTCAGTTCACCGTATTACAGCTGGTGCTTGTAAGAATTGAGTAAGGATGAATTCCACTTTTTCCTCTCCAACCTCGAATGTTAGTCTGCCCTTCTTTACGTCAATTATAGCTCCAGTTGTGGCTAGGAAGGGTCTTTCCAATATGATAGGGGTAAGTGAATCTTCGGTAATGTCCATGATTATGAAATCAGTCGGGATATAGAATTAACCTATTCTAACTGGAACATTTTCCAGTATGCCTACAGGGTATTTAACTGATTCGTCAGCTAATTGAACATACATTTTCGTGAATCTAAGTTCTCTCATCTCCTTCTTTTTGCAAATAGATAAGGGCATGACACTGATACTTGCTCCCAAGTCGCGCAGAGCTTTGTCTATGACGAACTTTCCAATGTTACAAGGTATAGAGAAACTACCTGGATCTTTTAACTTAGGGTGTATATCGTTTTGAATTATAGCGCTACACTCAGCGGTAAGTGTAACTGTTCCGTTGTCTTCTATATTTTTCTTGTTAGATAGGATTTCCTTAAGAAATTTAGCGTACAAGGGCATCTAGGTGATAGCTTCTGTAAATGGTATTGTGATATTCAGCTGTTTCAGAAGTTCAACGAATTTTTTGAACTGGCCCATCATTTTGGAATTGGTTAATCTCTGAGGGTATGGAATCGGTGGTTTATAAGGTGGTGGAGGCACATAAGGCTTCCCTTTTTCCTTTTCTTTTGCTTCGTTCTCATTTTCAGTCGGCTTGTTCTGCCTTTGGTACATTGCTGGATTTTCGAGTCTTGGATCAACAGGTCCGTCAAGTTCTTTTCCACTTCTTAGTATCACAGCATTAGCGTGTCCTTTTGGGTTAGGTTGTGGTTGACCAGGGAAAATTCCAACTGGGGCAGCAGTAGGTGCTTGTTGTTGAGCTACCTGTGAAATTTGAGTTTCAAGCATCTTATTATGGGTAGCTAAAGCGTCAACCTTACTAGATAATTGCTTAATCTTCTCATTAGTATGTAAATTCTGATTTAGAACATCTTTATTAGTCTGAGATTGAGAAGCAATGAAGTGTTCTATCATGATTTCAAGATTAGATTTCCTAGGGACATTGGATGTATTAGGTCCATTATTAGGGTGATTTGGGATAGCTTTCAGATTCCCTGGTGGTGTGGCGGGAGCTTGTCCAGGTGCGTATAACGCATTGTTGCTTTTGTAGGAAAAGTTCGGATGATTCTTCCAGCCAGGGTTATAGGTATTACTGTAAGGGTTTCCCAGTACGTAGTTCACTTGTTCAGTTGGAACTCCTGTTAGAAGTGGGCATTCGGGAGCAAGATGTGATTAAAGACCACATAAATCGCAAGTTTGAGCTACTGCAGCTACGGTAGCTGCGGGAGCGGTAATAAGATTCTCTAGCTTTTGGGTGAGGGCTTCCACTTTAGCGTTGACTTGATCCAGACTATTCACTTCAACCATGCCACCTTTTGTTTGAGTTTTTTCTACATTAGCTCTCTCGTTTCCCCATTGATAATGGTTCTGAGCCATGCTTTCGATAAGTTGTTTTGCATCTGCATATGGTTTATCCATCAGTGCGCCACCACCAGCAGCGTCTATAGTCAATCTTGTGTTGTGCAAGAGACCGTTATAGAACGTATGATTGATCATCCATTCTTCTAAACCATGATGAGGACAGAGTCTAAGCATGTCCTTGTAGCGTTCCCATGCTTCGAATAGTGATTCGTTATCTTTTTGTCTGAAACCATTGATGTTGGCTCTGAGCATAGCAGTTTTACTTGGTGGGAAATATCTAGCCAAAAAGACCTTCTTCAACTCATCCCATGTGGTGATTGAGTTTGAAGGAAGAGATTGGAGCCATGCGCGAGCTCTGTCTCTTAAAGAAAAAGGAAATAGGTGCAATCGTATCGCCTCGGGATTTACACCATTCGCTTACGATGTCTGTCTTGCACAAACACCGATGATGCGGGTTCGGTCGCGGTGGAGATCCGAAAATTGGTTCTTGAGCGAAGCGAAGGTTTCATTTCGAAGTCGTTTCGACGATAGCGAGCGATCTTTGTTGTGAGGCTTCGCTTGAGAAGGAACTGCGTAATCCTTAAGAGGACGAGGTGGAGTTGGTGGATCAGCCATCTTCGATTCTTCAACTAACTCAGGAACTAAGATATCAGGAAGCTTAGTCGGAGGAAGATTGTTGAGTTCACAGTATTCTTGAATTCGGCATCTAAATCTGAGATAACGCTCGATATCGTTGATTTGTAGATGCAAAGGCTCGCTTCGGGAGAGATTATTTGGCATACAATAGAGGGAAAAATAAAAAGTTGCCTTAGTCTAGACAGTGCTACTTTATGAGTGCACTAGTGACTAGATCAAAGTCCCCAGCAACGGCCCCAAAAAATTGATGTGCGATCGACCTAATGTGTCTAACGGTATCTTAACTGCAAGTGCACAGTCTATCACGGTAGTAATAAAAAGATGTCGAACCCACAGGGACTTCGTAATCACTCTAGTGCTATAAAGGTTTGCTAATTTAGCTAAGGCAGATAATGTCACGTTTGGTTTTTGGAAGTTAAGGTAGAGGAAAACTAATCGGATTAAAGAAATAATATTAAAGCGGTTGGTATGTAATATAGTGAACCTAAGCGGATTTAATCGAACCTAAGCGTATAAAGATGGTTAACTTAATTGTTCTATAGAGATTATCAGTTTAAAAACCCTCAACTCACACTCTCGTGGTCTTATCTCGGATTATACTCCTAAAGCCTTATGTCTGCTCTCACTAGCCCATAAGTGTTTAGAAAATATTCTTTGAAAACTTAATAAAATCTAATTCGTTTTAAAGCGCTCTCGCTATATTTAAATTGAATGCCTAACTTTAGCTATCCGGTTAAAACCTCACACTTTCGTGGTCTCGATCCTAACCTTTTCTACTTTTCTTACCTTCGTAACAAAAAGATTTATTTTTAATTACAAATAGTCATAACCAGAAATTAAGTTAATTAAGATTTTAGCTTGGGAACGATTTAATTCCTACTGTGACTACTACTACATACCGACTCAGGAAAATCTAGCTAGCCATGGTTATTAAAGCAAACACACATGAAGTATAATTGGAAAACAGTAAAGTATGCATATTGAATAAATAACGGAAACTTATCATAAATAAATTGTACTTGGAATTAAATGCAATTAAAAACCTGAATTACAATACTACTCCTCACGTCCTTCTTCCATAAATTGGCAAGATCCGAACCTTCTGAATCGGAATTGAAATCAAAGTTTGTGGCTAAAATAAATCCTAACTAAAAATAGCATTTTCCTAATGTTGGAAATAGCTATTGAACGGTACAGGAAATAAGGAATTAAAAACAAAAGCAATGTTAAAAACTGGAAATTGGGTTGTAAATTTTGGCAGAGCTTCCGCAAGAAAATTCTGAAATAAAACTCTGTACTTTCTTCATCCAAGCTTCTGGTATTTATAGAGGAAAGAAATGGCAGTTGAAAGCTTTGCATCGTGGACCTTGTATCTGAACTTATGAGAAAACTCCGGGTAGTGGGTAAGGTTGTGCTTGAGAGTTTTTAGGAGTATCTAAGACTCCTTCCTTTACGCTTGCCCACGTCTCCACGCTCTTCATAAACTGAATTTTTGCGTGTTACGGTCGCTAGTGGTGTGTGACGGTTGTTCTTTGAGTAGTAGCGCGTTACGATCGTTACAAGAAGGTGACGAGCGTAACACGGCTTAGCATGGTGTTACGACCGTGATATGTGTGTGACGAGCGTCACAGCAGCAAAACCTGCAGAATTTTGCAGTATTGTTCTTTTCCTTCTGATCTTGCATGTTGACTTCGTTTACATGATCTTTTCTGCTAATTTGACTTGAGACATGTAGTACCTGCAAAAAGACATGAAAACATGGAACATTCGGGAGTTAAATGGATCAATGAAATATTAAAATGGGCTAATTTCATAGCAATTATATGATATGATTTCTTGTTATCAGGGATTCAACATGAACATCCATCTATCCTATATGTCACTGGCTAGGGTAGGGGGCCTTTTACCTCATGTAACTCCCACCCAATCAAGAGATCAACCAGTACAACAGCAACCCATATACAAGATATATGAAAGCAATAAAGATGCCATATAGAATGCAATGCAAAGCATACAAAGGATGATGTGATAAAGCGAGTAAATAGATAAACACCCAATAGACATGAAAATAAAAGTTAGGATCAACTCTTGGACGGACCAGCAATAGGTCAAATGTCCCCAGTGGAGTCGCCAGCTAGAACTACTCGGCTGAACTTCTGACTAATAGGGGTGTATCAATGGAGTCGCCATCAAACGTCTTTTATCTCACGACGAAGAAAGGAAAATATCGAGTGAACCTGAAGGGGAGAAATCGCGGTTCTTCGACTGAGAGATCGCGAGAATCTAGGTAAGGGAGTTAGTTCCGCGAGGGGAAGGGATTAGCACCCCACACGCCCGTAGTACTCTACGGTATCCACTTCTATTTTCTAGATAAATGGTGTGTTGTATCTATCTATGCTCAAATGCTATAATTCATGCAAAAGAAAAGAGAAAATGAAGAAACCACGGGGAAAAGAAGGAATTATTTACAAGTTGTGCTCGATCGAGCCCCGTGACAAGATGCCTACGTATTCCCTTGTGCAATGGGAAAGTTAGAGCTTCGTAGTTCGGCTCACTTGTTTTGGTGGATTTTGTGTTTTTTACTTGTGAAAAATATTTTTAAACACAAAAGAAACTGCACACAAAGGCGAAAAGAGTTTGTCTTGGTTAGTTGCTTTTACCTTGAGAAAGGAGTTCAAACCATTATTAAGTGTTTTTGTTTTCAAAGGAAAAAGAAATAAGTTATAGTTTTAATTACATACAAGGATGCAAAAAGAAACAAGAAAAACAAAAGGGAGACTGACTAGTACTAAACCTAGTGTTGTCATGCAAAGATTGGACCTATGGTTGAGGATGTAAGGGAATCTCTACCTATGCCAACATGCAAAGGATGTAAATCCTAATGTCTAGGCTCAAGAATCTATCCTAACCGAGCAGCCCTACGAGAAGCTATCCTATATCCGTCTTGGTTGTAAAACCAAGGGATACAAAGGGATGAAGCAATCAAGTGCTTTGGCAGAAGCACACAAGCAATGCAATGCACAAACAAATGTCAAACAATTGTAGACATAACCTACGGAACAAATGATGCAAGCTTTGTAGTAAATGCAAACCCCAAGAATGAGTGGAGAGTCAGAATAGGGAACTCTGGCCACTTTTGTAATCGACTTGATAGGAATAGTAACACGATTTGCATGCACTATACAAGAAACAGACTAGAACTACGAGGAACGACTGCCGACCCTTTTTGCTTGCTCGTATACCAATGACTCGATAGCAGGAAATATAAAAAAGTGGGACTTTGCTTGGTGGTGCCACGTCGGGTGTCCTAACCACTTCTGACCTATGCAAGCACAATTGTATACACAATGAAAAGCGCCTCCCTATGCACGGATGAGGACTTTAAACAAACCAAACACAATTAGCAAACAGAAGCGCCCTAAACGGGTCTTTAAATAAACCAGAGGGGTTCCTGAACATTCTCCAACTACATAAGCCCCATCATGTATCTCTATTCCTACTTCTCATGGCAAAAGAAAGCTGTAAATCCCTACTTCTCATGATATCTAGGAAAGATGTTAGAGAATGCGATAAATAGTGTAGAAACTACCAAACAGATATAAAATCTGAAGTGCACTGCAAGCTAAGGAAATACTCTGGAAAACTTCAAGTACTGCAGCCATGCAATAAGAGTAAACTGGTGAGAAGAACTCAAGGTATCAAAAACAAGCGGAATACGCGCTCATACGCATCCGAAGCAATAACACCTGCAAGAGAACCACGCAAGCACACAATAGAACGTACGTGTATGCGCACAAGCAAAGGAACATGTGTATACATATTCCATTCAGGTAAACCTGCAAGAAGGAAGTTAGACCCAAAAAGCAAGCAAAAGGGATGTATACGTGGGCATACAAACGTAAAACATCGAAGTATTGTGTCATATGTATTTAAGACACAATCTCCTACATCAAATATACCTCAAACAATGGTTAGGAATGTTAGAACACATGCTGCTTGCATTTGAAATTAAGAAAGAAAATAAAATTCAGTTCAAGGTCGCACTAAGCCTGGTATTTGGCGCTAAGCGCGACCCAAACAGAAACTTTGGTGCTAAGCCTGTTCCTGGTGGCGCTAAGCGTGACCTGCAACACAAAAGTCAGTGAATTTGGCGTTTAGCGCGCTTCTGGTGGCGCTAAGCGCGGTCTATATCCGGCGTGGTTTTCCTATTTTGATCTGAATCACTCTTACATGATGTTCTCATGCCAAAAGTCAATCCATACAGTCAAGTAATAGTTCCAAAGCTCATAGATGAAGATCGAATGCATGAGCATGTGAGGAATGCAAGTTAAAAGCAACAATTCCAATGTTCATAGATGAAAATCAAATGCATGGACATGCGAGGAATGCAAGTTAAAGGAACAATTCCAATGTTCATAGATGAAAATAAAATGCATGGACATGCGAGGAATGCAAGTTAAAGCAACAATTCCAATGTTCATATGCTAAGAATCAAGGTATGAACATGTTAAGAATGCAAGTTGGAACAACAACTCAAATGCTCATGTATTAAGAATCAATATATGAAGATGTTAAGAATGCAAGTTGAGTCAACAATTCTAATGCTCATATGCCAAGAATCAATGTATGAACATGTTAAGAATACAAGTTGGAACAACAATTATAATGCTTATGTGTTAAGAATCAATGTATGAACATGTTAAGAATGCAAGTGGAGTCAACAATTCTAATGCTCATATGTCAAGAATCAATGTGTGAACATGTTAAGAATGCAAGTTGGAATAACAATTATAATGCTCATCATATGCTAAACTATGCATGCACATGTTAAGAATGCAAGTTGAATCAACCATTATAATGTTCACATGATGAAGATTAATGCATGAACATGCTAAGTACGCAAGTTGTATCAACAATTCTAATGCTCATGTATTAAGAATCAATATATGAACATGTTAAGAATGCAAGTTGAGTCAACAATTCTAATGCTCATATGCAAGATAATGTATGGACATGCTAAGAATGCAAGTTGTATCAACAATTCTAATGTTCATATGCAAGATTAATGCAAGCAAGTCATGCTACCGAGAAGTATTAAAAGCTCATGTCAAGTCTAATTTGTACATTAACACAAACACTTGAGATGCGTATGCATGAACTATCTACAATGCACAATGTACCTAGTGATCAAGATACCTTTGAACCTACATGTCGACACACCTTCGAATGCAAATTATACTTCAAATCATCATGAACCAATGCAATTCAATCAATCTAAATTCTCTTCTAATGCATGAGCATGTGATAGATGATGCAAGATGCACAAATTTGTGGCCTGGATGTAACGAAAACACAAATACACAAGTGTAAGTGTGTGCTATGTACAAAAATCCTCACACCGACACAATAAGGTTGCAAAAATCCAATTCAAATCAAAGAATTCAAGAATGAAAGTTCAAAAATCAGAATCTACATGGAATTTGCAAGCAATTTCAGTATTCAATTTCAAGAAAAGCTAAAAATTGATAATAGCTTAAAATAAGTGCTTAATTGAACTAAACACTTACTTGAACTTGAAGTTTGAATCAAATTGAAGAGGAATTCCTTGTGTTCTTCAAAGAAAATACTAAATCAGTACCGAAATGATGATAATCCTTGAAATCAACCTTGAATTCTTGAAGAAACTTGAAGTCTTCAATGGAGAATTGAAGAAGATGAAGTAGAAATGCTTGAATCTTGAAATTTAAGATAAATTAAGAGGAAACAGTTCCTTCTATGTCAGATTCGAGCAGAAGAAGAAGAAGAGGAGCAAGATCCTGTGGAGAGAAAGCTGAGATGAGAAGATGAGAAATCATAGGGCGCACTTAGCATGGTGAGGCGCACTTAATGCAGTCTGTGGCAGTGACAGTTGTCAGACAGAGGTTCGGTGGCGGCCTGTGGTGGTTGCTTTGAGGGAAAGTTGAAGTTTGAGATTTGTTCTTGAGTTTTTTTCTTTGGTTTGAGAGAGAATTAGAGAGTGGTTTGTGGTGAAAATTAGGCAAATGATTGTGTTGTTGTGATTTGTGAAGGCAAAGATCTATTTATAGTTTTACGACTTGGGCCTAAGAGTGCCTTAGATCTATAATCAAGTCCAAATTATATATATCCGAATAATTTTCGTAATCAATCCAAAACAACCAAATCCAAATCGGCATAAAATTTGAAGTCGAAATGTAAACGACAAAGTGTTCGGAATGCGATTTTAGTTGCGTGAATCAAAATTTTGACTCGGTCGGGTGAACGGTCAAGGCGATATGAATTTTTGAAGTTTCAGCACAGTTTTCAGGCTACTGACACATACAGAATTCTCAATGCGCTCTTCGGAGAAAATGCCTCGAACGAGGGTCTTTCGATCAAAATTTGCTAACGAGTATTTCAGAGACAATCGAAGCTAACGAAATTTGTGAACTTTTGGCACTGGTCCCACCTAGTTTCGATAAAAATCGAGCGAGATATGATTTTTTGAACGTCGCGTATCATATGAAAATTACTCGGTTCAGCTCAAAATCAACTCCAAAGAATAAAATTCTGGTATTGATTGGTGAGGAATCAGCTCTTGAGTTGCAAATGCAAGGCATAGAGGACTTCAGTATGAAATGTTAGGAATCGGTCCCGCTCAGTTTTGATTTTCCAGCTAGGAGATACGAACCATTTAGTGTGCAGAACGCACGGTTCAACACTAAAATTATGTTCAATCCACTAGAGAAATCAATTTCTTTGGGGACCTTCCTCACACAATTTGCTTCCGGCTTTCAAACAAAAGTTGTATATAATAGTGAGAGGGAATTTTTGATCAAAAATCATCAGAAAATACCTGACGAGCTGAGAGATATGCCTTTTGGAGTGTCCAAAATGCGCTGAAAACTCAAAATTCACTTTATTGAGAAATAAGCGAATAAAACCTTTTTGTTTGGCGAAACGGTCTCCAAAGTGATCTGAGATAACCAAAATGCGCCATTTTCACAACTTGGGATACCTTGAACCTGGTAACCTCATGATCAATGTTATGTATGCGACTACATGTATGTTTATGCAATCGAATTATAAGCTAGAAATACGGGATAGAAGAGGGTAAATTTTGGGGTACAACAGAAACTTCTTGTCATTGATAGATGATCCCTTAGGGTATTCGTGAGCCTCAAGGTATCTTTTCACTTCATGAAACCAAGGATTTTCTTGTACTCCCTCAGTATCAAGTTCACAAAAATATGCCAGTTCGTCTAGCCTTTTAATAGTAATCCGAGGAGCTTCGTTGTCCCATCTGACTTTGAACATAGATGACATGGTAGCTAATGCGTTTGTCAACAGATTTTCTGCTCGCGGAATATGTTCAAAAGTGATTTCTTTGAAGTATGGAATCAAACGCAACACATGTTCTCGACATGGAATGAGATTTGGGTGTTTTGTGTCCCATTCTCCCTTAATCTGACTAATAACCAAGGCTGAGTCTCCATATACTTGTGTTGGTTCTGTTGATAAGCAGCAATTTTGGTAAAACATTCTACTCAGAAAAATGCCATGAAGTTTACTGAAACAGCAGATATCCTGACATGTGAAACTGACTGAACTGGTTTTAAGTTCAAATATTTTAGGAGTCAGTTTGTTTTTAATTGTATGCTTCGATTAAGGAGCTTTGGAACGATCTTCAACAATATATTTGGAGAGCTTTAATCCTACTTTCATGGAGAAAGATTAGGAAGCGCTGAAGACTCAAAGGTGTAACAACCTTAGCTATTGTAACTCTATAAATAGGCTGCACAACCTATTTTCTGAGTTGGCCATTCCAGAAGAACTTAAGCATAGTATTTTATATTGTTGGTTGTTAATTTTGTTGGTTGTTTATTGTGAGCCTCTCTAGTATTAATTGATACTTGAGTAGGACATTAGTAGAGTTGTACTTTGTCAATCATCATAAGCTTTGAAGCAAGAGTGATTGTGTATTTTTGAAGAGTGTCTTTAATATTTGTCTTTGTTAATCGTCACCGTGTGTGACTGTGGGGAGTGTGCAGAGATTCTCATATCTAGGATAGGTTTCTTAGCTAGAAGGGTCAGTGGGTAGTGATTAAGTGAGAAGTGTAAACGGTGAAGTTTAACTCTGAATTAATACTGCTAATAGTGGAATTTATCCCTAGCTTGGTAGCCCATAGACGTAGGTCAGTTGGAACCGAACTGGGTAAACAATTCACTGTGTTTTTATTGTTTTCTGCTTTTAAAATTATGTACTGGTAGTTGTTCCTAAGACAGATATTAGTATCGTGACATCACCTTCGATATCTCATATCTGGTACTATAATTTCAATTAGTATCAGAGCATGCATCATGCTTTGTCTCTGGGTGAGATCTAAGGAAGACACTTCTATTACAATGGACAAGGAAGGAATATTTATGAATAGACCACCCATTCTGGATTGTTCTAACTATGACCTATGGAAGCCTCGAATGGCAGCATACATAAAGTCCTTGGAAAACAAGGCCTGGAAAGCTATTCTGAAAGTATGGACACATCCTGTTATTATTGGAGCAGATAATCAACCTACTGGTGAGTTAAAGCCTGAACAAAGTTGGTTAAAGGAAGATGATGAACTAGCACTTGGAAACTCAAAAGCCTTAAACGTTATATTCAATGGAGTTGACAGAAACATCTTCAGATTGATCAATACGTGTGAAGTGGCCAAGGATGCTTGAGAAATACTTAGAACTACTCATGAAGTCACTTCTAAAGTTGAGATGTCAAGGTTGCAGCTGCTCACTACTAATTTTGAGAACCTAAGGATGAAAGAAGAAGAGAGCATTCAAGAATTTCACATGAACATTCTTGAGGTAGCTAATGCATGCAGTCCTTTAGATGAGAAGATACTAGAAGAGAAGCTGGTATGAAAGATTCTCAGGTCTCTACCTCTAAGAGATTTGACATGAAAGTGACAGCCATAGAAGAAGCTCAAGATATCAACAACATGAAAGTGGACGAACTAGTTGGTTCCCTTCAAACTTTTGAGCTAGGCATCAATGAGAAATCTGACAAGAAGCAGAAGAGTATAGCTTTCAAGTCCAACACTGAACAAAAAGATGAGGAATATGACCTGGACACTAAGGAAGGACTATCAAACACCATAATCTTTATTGGAAGACAATTTAACAAAGTATTGAAGAGTATGGAGGGAAGCTCAAGATCAAATGTCCGAAACATTCCATATGACATCAGCAGAACAAATAATTTTGGGAAGAAAGCAGAAGCTGAGGAAAGACCTACCCAAGACAGAGAATTAAGATGTTATGAATGTGAAGGTTATGGTCACATCAAAGCTGAATGTCCAACCTTCCTCAAGAGACAAACAAAAGGATTGAATGTATCCTGGTCAGATGAGGATTATGAGAATGAAGTGGAAGAAGAATTAGCCAAATATGTAATAGCTTTGACTAATGCTTATATTTCTGATGGAGACTCAAGTGATGAAGAGTTAACATTTGAGGAGCTAGCCACTACTTACAAGGAAATATGTATTAAAAGTGTTGTAGTATGCTTATAGAATGAGAAACAGAAAAAGATCATAGTTCAACTACAAAACAAAAAGAAGGAGCATATGGAGACTATTCATAAGCTTGATAGTGAAGTAACCATGCTGAAGTCTGATCTTGATAAAATTTCCAAATCTATCAAGATGCTAAATAGTGGATCTTAAACACTGGATAAGATACTTCAATCAGGAAGGATAGCAGGAGATATGAGTGGTCTAGGATACACTAAGACAAAGGATTCTTTTACATAACCTATTGAGATCCTGGCCAAACCAAGGATGTCAAATTAAATGTTTCAACATCAAACAACTACAGGCAGCCTAACAGAAGACCTCAGTGCTGGAGATGTCATTACTGTGGAATACATGGTCACATAAAGCCATTATGTTTCAAGTTGTATGGTTACCCCAACCCTACACCTAAGTCAAATGTGACTCATGCTAGCCCAATTAAGAAGAAAGAATGGATCCCCAAAGCTAACATCTCATGTTTCTTAGCATACACGTCCCCTACAGTGAGAACCACATAAGATTGGTATTTTGACAGTGGATGCTCAAGGCATATGACAGGAGACAAAAATTTTCTTGTCAATATTCAAGATCATCAAACTAGTTATGTCAACTTTTGAGATGGAATGAAGGGTGAAATCAAGGGAGTAGGAAAGACTAACTGCACAAAAATTCCCAACATTGAAGATGTATTACTTGTCAAAGGATTAACATCCAACCTGATTAGCATTAGTCAACTATGTGATCAAGGGTTCAAAGTGAACTTCACAAGAACTGAATGTATCATTATAAATAAGAAAGGTGAAGTTACTATGAGAGGTATGAGGAACAAGGATAACTGCTATGTATGGGTTCCCCATGATACAAGCTATCCTACTTGTGTTGAGATCAAACAAGTTGACATCAAGAAGGAGAAAAATATTAAGTCAACTGATCTCAATGTTCCACGGGATGTCTTGACATCATATAACCCTATAAGAGTTAATGATCAGTCTACCGAAAGAAGAACTATGGATGTGGACCCAAAATTTACTGAATTAAAATTGGTTAACTGTTATTCAAGAGGATGGAATGTATGTGTGAAATTCTGGTGCAGTAGATCCAAATGTCCTATAAGGATGTCAAGACATATGGTCTGCCATTAATACAAATAGACAAGGCAGAATAATACAGTGCAGGAAATAAAAAGAAGACAAAAAATTGTTAACCCAGTTCAGTTCAACCAACCTACATCTATGGGCTACCAAGCCAGGAAGAAGACTCCACTATCATTAGTATTATTTTATGTAAACAACCTCCAGTTTATAGGTAAACAACCTCCGGGTTACCTAATTACTACCCAATGAAACCTTTATCTTATAATCCCATCTAAGATAAGAGAACCTTTGCTCACTCCCTAGTGATACCTAACTATTACAAACCCCTGCAACAAAAACAACCAGTTTGAAGAACACCACTCCAAACACAAAATAGTAAAACTAGTGACTCAAATAAACTTGGAATTGCTTCACAGCTTCTTCCAAGAACACAACTAAACTCATTGCTTCACATCTTCTAAGTGAGTAAAATAATCCTCTTGCCTACGGGCTTCGAGGTACAAATCAGTGACCATCCCACAATCCGGGTGGTTCACTTACATGGCTAACCCTAATGATTACATCTTTCTATATTTGGCTCGATTCCTAAAACTAGGTTACAAATTGCTTATTTATAACCTTCTACCCAACTGGATTTGGGCCTTCAAACAACAACTTAAGGTTGTAACAAACTACAGTAACATACCTTACAGAAAAACAAACAAGTAGATAACTTCTGCTACAATCAAGGTCCTTATTGATTTTTTCCTTAGCTTTTGGACCTTCACAAATGCATTCGCAAACACGCCACATATGATGCATAATATTCCTAGAATATTCTCCACAATTTAAAACAGAACTGTAACAAACTTAACAGCTTATGTAGTGTGATGTCTGATGTCTCGACATCTCATTTGACATGTTGATCGAGTTGTTGGTTTCACTCGACAAAACATGTTTAGGGATTCCAATAGGATTACAACAAGTTGAATATCCTATAGTTCCTTACATTATTGCTGCACTTATTTGTTTTACGAAATTGATGTCAATCCTCAAAACTAAGGAACTTACAACGTGAAATTTCAAGAAGAGAACAAGGGGTCTGGTTGCTAAAGAAATTATAGCAATTGAAAGCGTGTGGAAACGTCATTGAAGGGCTTGATTTTTCAAAATATCATTTAACTATGTTGAAACATGGAATAACATATAAGAAGCCCATATTAAGCTCAAACATTTAAAATTTCCCCACACGCTATACAACCTCTAAAAACTACAATATCTTCATCTCCTATCTCCAAAAAAGTAACTTTCAGTCCTCCACCGTCAAGATGTCTCAACAAACTGAATTTGGAAAAATCAACATCAACGAGAATATCTTAACAAATTAATCCCTAAACATTGATTCTTTCTCCATGATTCCATGCTCGGATGCAAGACCTAAAAAGCTTCATACTCGCCATGCAAGACGTCCAAGAGATACACCCGTTCCGGTTGTAGGTAATGCCTCTGATCCCATTGATTTTGAAATTGATCAAGATACTATAGATGTTTATAGGGCCATAAAGAGATTAATCTCTAAGACCCTGAATATGGGTATACCCGTTCAAGGAATTACCATCCCTCTTGTCCATATGCCAGCTGAGGTTGCCCCACAAAAGCCTACTGAATCATCCATATGGGAAGAAGAGATCCCTAAAGGAAGTCTTGAAAAAGAAATTGTTCTGGTAAACATCACTACGGATGTTGGAACATCATTTGTGAAAAGTGTTTCTCCAAATAAATCAGTTGATTCAAATGTACAAAGCACTAAGGACAATGTATCTGAAGTTGTTGTAGATATAGACAATCTGTCTGACAATGAGCTAATTATAAATGTAAACCCTGGAACTGCAACGAGGTTAAAGACAAGAAAGGGCAAGGAAGCCATCTAAATAACTCCATCAAAGACTGCAATAAAGAAGGTTATGTATGGACCACCAAAGGCATGGAGCAAAGTTGTTCCATCCTTAAGAAAGAGGAAAATTATGTCTGAATCTGAATCAGACTATGATGTTGAATATGATGTCCCAGTCATCACACCTGTGAAGAATTCCATAATTTAGAAGTCTACCGATGATGTACCTGATGCTCCAACAGAAAACATATCCTTTCATTCCATCAAGTTTGCTGCAAGATGGAAGTATATCTACCAGAGG
This sequence comes from Vicia sativa, assembly GCA_021764765.1. NCBI lineage: Eukaryota > Viridiplantae > Streptophyta > Magnoliopsida > Fabales > Fabaceae > Vicia > Vicia sativa. The sequence goes on along the minus strand of CM038793.1, from coordinate 195,334,079 downwards.
AGACTAACCTTGGAAAGGGAACTGGGAAAAGATGCCTTAGCATACAAGGAAATCATCAACTTAATCTCTGATGTTGGGTTGATCAAGACTATGACCAAACTGCCCAAATGTTATGAAATTCTATTCAAGGAGTTCATAGTCGAAGAATTTCAGAAAGTTTATGTTAGAGGAAAATGTGTTGAGTTATCACCTACCATTATCAACAAATACTTGGGAAGAAGTGAGAATGAATAAGGTGAGCTAGAGGTAACTGACAATTAGATATGTAATACCATCACAGCCAACCAAGTGAGTACTTGTCCTATCAAAGGTAAATTGTATGCTAGAAAGATGAGTGTGAAATATGCAATCTTGCATAGAATTAGAGTTGAAAATTGGGTGCCCACAAATCAAACCTCAACAATTTCATTGGAGTTGGGGAGATTTATTTATGCAGTAGGCATAAAGAAATTTTTTGACTATGGTACCTACATTTTTTATCAGACAATCAAACATGCTGATACATGTGCTATAAAGCTGCCCATTACCTTTTCCACTCTGATATGTGGCATAATCCTTCAACAACACCCTGGAATCTTGTCCACCCTGGATGCTGAATGCAAAAGAGGAACCCCGATGACAATTCACCAAAAACTTCTTGTAGGAGAACATATCCCAGACATTTTCTTAACATCACCAACTGGTGCAACCAAGATTACAAGTAAGGGTAACTTGATTGCTGAATTAACAGAAGCCTGCAAAGAATTGGATGAGGTTATACGTATAAGCTCAGCAAGGAAGCTAAAATTTGAAGAAACCATCCAAGCTCTTAAGAGGAATGCTGCTGCAAGTGCTGCACAGGAGGTTCAAGAAGAAGAAAAATACTTTGAAACTCAAGGGTATTCAGAAGATGGATCAGGAAGTGAATGAAGTGGGGAGTCTGCAAATTCTGCAGAAAATTGATTGTGCTGAACAACTGTCAATTGTGTTTCCATTGGCTCAATGTTGAATTTTCTTTGTGTGTAATTTTGGCACTTAAGTGCATAAAACATATACTTACCTCTAACTCACTCTAGATAAAAGTGATTAGTAATCTAGAATATATTTTTTTGTCATCTCCCATAACTTAATTATGTGTTTGGCATATTATGGCTAAAAAGGGAGAGAATGAGTATGCATGTGAGTGAGCCTGAACTGAAATAAGTGTACATGTGAGCATGAATGAGACTGTGTGAGAATTTGAGATGATAATGTTGATGGGGAGTAACTGCTATATGTGTTAGTTGTTAATTTTTTTGTGTGTTTCCATAAGTCAGAAGTTGTTGTGTGTAGGGGAGCAGAAACATGAACAACAATGTGTGTGGTTCCAAATGTGACTGATGTTGTGTGCAGGGGGCAAATGACATTATTTGTGCATCTGTGAATACTCTAATTGATATTTGAACATCTATTTTTTTCGTTGTTGTACCTCTGATACTCCATGATGTTGATTTTACTGTGCTTTCCTGCTATATGTGCTTAACGTAGTGTTAATGTTTTAACCAAAGCCAAAGGGGAGTTTGTTGGTTTTGTTGATTGGCATCAATTTTGGTAAAACATTTTGCTCAGGAAAATGCCATGAAGTTTACTGAAACAACAGATGTCACAGCAGGTGTCCTGACATGTGAAATTGACTAAACTGGTTTTAAGTTCAGATATTTTAGGAGTCAGTTTGTTTTTAATTGTATGTTTCGATTAAGGAAGCTTTGGAACGAGCTTCAGCAATATATTTGGAGAGCTTTAATCCTAATTTCATGGAGAAAGATTGGGAAGTGCTAAAGACTCGAAGGTGTAACAACCTTAGCTGTTGTAACTCTATAAATAGGCTGCAAAACCTGTTTTCTGAGTTGGCCGTTCCAAAAGAACTTAAGCGTACTATTTTATATTATTGGTTGTTAATTTTGTTGGTTGTTTATTGTGAGCATCCTTAGTATTAATTGATACTTGAGTAGGATGTTAGTAGAGTTGTACTTTGTCAATCACCATAAGCTTTGAAGCAAGAGTGATTGTGTGTCTTTGAAGAGTGTCTTCAATATTTGTCTTTGTTAATTGTCATTGTGTATGACTGTGGGGAGTGAGCAGAGGTTCTCATATCTAGGACAGGTTTCTTAGGTAGAAGGTTCATTGGATAGTGATTAAGTGAGGAATGTAAACGGGGAAGTTTAACTCTGAATTAATACTGCTAATAGTGGATTTCATCCCTAGCTTGGTAGCCTCCAGATGTAGGTTGGTTGGAACCAAACTGGATAAACTATTCACTGTGTTTTTATTGTTCACTGTGACATCATCTTCGACATATCATATCTGAGACCATAATTTCAACTTGCAATAACTTGATCCTTAAATCAATAGAAGCTTTGATACCCATGATGCATGCTTCATATTCGACCATATTGTTGGTGCTGTCGAAACATAATCTAGTGGTGAAGGGTATATGGCCACCTTTGGGACAGATAATCACAACTCTAATGTCGTTGCCAAGGGCGTTAGAAGCTCCGTCAAAAACCATGGTCCACCGGGATCCTAGTTCCGGTCCTTCATCCGGTCTAGGTTCTTCGTAATCAGTAACTAGCATGATATTTTCGTCCGGGAAATCAAAATGCACAGACTGGTAGTCGTCTACAGCTTGATAACCCAAATGATCTGCTAATATACTTCCTTTGATTTCCTTCTGAGTAGTATACTAAATATCGTATTCGTACAAGATCATTTTCCATGTTGTTATTCTTTCGGAGAGAGCAGGTTTCTCAAATATGTACTTTATTGGATCCATGCCAAAGCGCATCAAGTTTTCTCGAGCAGGGAGTATCTTGTTTCACAGTCGGTAAACCTCTTGCTAAGGTAGTATATTGCATGCTCTTTTCGACCAGACTCGTCATGTTGCCCCAATGCATACCCCCATTGAGTTCTCTAATACTGTTAGGTACATGATCATAGGTCTTCCTTAAACTGGTGGTACCAGAATAAGAGGTTCTTGGAGATACTCCTTGATATTGTCGAAGGATATCTAACATTCGTCGTTCCATTTTACTACTTGATCTTTCTTCAATAGTTTGAAAATTGGTTCACAAGTAGCAGTCAAGTGTGAAATAAATCTGGCTATATAGTTCGATCTTCCTAGGAAACCTCTGACTTCTTTCTCGGTGCGGGGAGCCGACATAATAGCTTTAACCTTGGCGGGGTTAACTTCGATACTTTTACCACTAACGACGAAACCTAGGTTTTAGGAGAAAATTAGAGGTTGAAGAAGGTAAAAGTTGGACTGAAAGAAGAAAAAGGTATTTATATATTGGAATTTGAATCAGTTTATAATTTTTAATCCTAAGTTAGTGAGACACATGGAGAATTCTGATACGCTGATAAGGAAGGTTGTTTGTTTAAAAGCCACCTTGGAAACCTATATTGTGTAGCAATGATGAAATTGCTACACACACATCTTGATTAAACGTTTTGAAAAAAGTGAAGTAATGAGTGCTTTGACATCATAACAGTCATTAATCATCATGGCAATTTGCATGATCGTCGACATATAATTTTTATGGGCAAAAATATGTGTTCCTTCGAAGTTTCGAAACACACATTTATTGGGGGCAATTTGTTAGCTGGATATTTCGACCTCAGTGTAAAATTGATTTGGATCAAGTTTGTGATGAAAAAAGGCATGGTTCGAAGAAAGTATAAAAGAAGCTTTATAGAGACTTCGACAGATGTAGCTATCGAAAGGTTTATTTTTCTAAGTGTTTAGTAAATTGGCTCGAATAAGGTTTAAAATTTGAATTATTCGAAGCCGTTGTTGGATTCTTTGAATGTCCCGTTTTGGAGCTTCAAGAGGGCGAAGGAATTTGACATTCAAAATCTCGATCTTATCCAAAAGGAAGCGTGAAGGCTTAAGGTTTGAAGGCACATGCAGACTTCGAACATGCCAATTTGTTGTTAAAAGACCATTTGGTCGAAATTCGTATAAATAGAGGTCTTAGTGTTAGGATTTGTGGTGTTCTCATCTTTGTACAAATACTCTTAAATCACTCAAAGTACCAGTGTTAGAGAAACGAGTAAATTGAGAAATGTACGTATGATACACTAATTTATGCTCATTTCCTTTTTACAATTCAATCGGAGTATTTACAGTTTACTTTTAATTTGTGCTTAAAAGTCTCTTTACATTAATTCTACTTTTGAAGTTTATTTACATTATTACTTTCGATAACGTGAAGTTTTCATCGAAAGGTTCCAATACACAAACAAAAGAAAAAATAAAACACATGTCCTTAGGATCAATCTGGTCGGTCGTGCAAGCAACCAAATTGTTTCTTCGATTTGGATGACCAGAGGTTGTTTACCAATTTTCTGGGTAAACAAATACACATATGGCGTTCAGCATGGCGTCCGCCTTAGGAGGCTCCATGATGTGTAAGACATCAACCGGAAGTCAACTGCCATGCAACCATAATCTTCTCCATGTGTTCATGTGGCGGGCGCCAAGCAGGGATGACAGACGCCATCTTCTTTTTGTCTGTCCCACTCATGATCGGTCGAAGCCAACTCCCACAATGGAGGAAAGGCATATTAGCCTTTTCTGATGGATTTTGTTTTTTTAAAAATAGGCTTTTCTTATTTTCATTTTCTTCATTCAACTTAGTCTGCAACACTAAGCCTAAACGCACCTCTGTAAAAGCAATAGTTCGTCACATCGAGGGATTATCACACCGTAGTTGTATTAGGTTGGAGCATCATACATTTAATCTTGTCTCCATTCTACTTTCCAGTTGTACCAGTTTTCATTCTACATTTCCGTGGTACCTGATTAAAGTCTCTGATTTGGAGCAGATTTCTTATTCAAGTTTTCGCATTTACTTTGCACTTGCTTTACTTTGTTTATTTGTTTGCTTTGTCTTTGTCTACTTGTTTATTTTCTTGCATGATTCACTTACTTTTTAAATTCTATAAAAACCTTTATCTTCAAAGATTTACTTTACCGATGTCTACATTTAAAACCATCTGCACACCTAGCACTTATTTTCCAACATGATATATTCTACTCTGTTGATTTTTGTTTTCATGTATGGCTAAATATCTAAAGGCTAGGATGTAAGGATCATTGTTATGATAATACTCCACATGTTGTATCTATAGGAATATTTAGGGGCTATTTTTGGTTTTAATACAAGTTTTCAGTACTTCGTTTGATCGGTAACTACGAAAGTGGAGCCGAGATATAGTTTGGTAAGATTGAAATTCGTCCAACTCTTTACGATAAACTTGGTTAGTTTTAACTGGTCAAAAACAGCGAAAGCGCTTTGTCTGTTTAATTAGAAAATTTTAATACTTTTAGAAAAAGATTTTGAAAATTTTTTCGGGCGCGTTTATAGGTTTAGAATTCGGTTCCTTAAGTGAAAACCATATAGATCCCTTTTACCTGGATTCCAAATACCACAATTCATCCCGTCTATGAAAAACTTCATTTTCTCTTTCTACATTCAACATTCAATTAGGGGTCGTTTGTTACACCATAGATGTTGATTTTAAATCCTATGAATTTTCAAAATTATCTCTTTCTCTTCATCTAAATAGTAAAAACTTTATGCGCATATATATTTTTTGTCCAGATTATACTATCCAGACGAACATCTAACCGAATTAATAATAATGTTTAACACGTTATATTTTGCATCTATTTAATTATTCAAATAATATTTCTAATTTTGATAATTGTGGCGACTTAACTCGTCATATTGTTCACCTTTAGACCACCATAATTACCAATTTACTATCGTGTTTGAATGGATAATATTAAATTCTCTGATTCATTAATAATTATGTTTAGACATTATATTTTAAGCCTATATGATTGTTCGCATAATACTATTCTGACAAATCACTAAGGGTCTGTTAGGTAACACCTAAAAAAGAGCTTTTAACTTATAATTTTTCAGCTCATATTAATAAAAAAGTTTTGTTTGGTGAGTGTTATTTAGCTTTTAGCTTTTTCAATTTTTTTACCAACTTTTAGTTTTTTTTTCAAAAGCTATTTGGAGTAGCTTTTGAGCTTGTAGTTTTTAACTTGTGACTTTTTCTTTCATTTATACCCTTATTATTTTAACAAAATTATATTGAAATTACCAATTTCTTAATTAATAATGTCCTTTTATGTCATTTCATATTTATCAGCTAGTATAACAGCTAATTTACCAAATATTCATATTAATTTATTAACTACCAACTATCAACTACCAGCTACAAGTCATCAGCTACCAACTACCTGCTAAGTTTTACTAAACTGAACCTAGCTCAATCAATAACCATGCTTAATTTGAGAAGCTTGTTTTGAGATATGTGGCAGCTAAAACCACCATATGTTTGCATTTAGACCACCATAATTTACTAGTTCTATTCTAGTTTTTTTTTCTTCAAATAATACTATCCGAACAAGTCCTTGATTCAATTGATAACCATATTTAGAATGAGAAGCGACATTTTGGTGAATCATGGTGGCTGCAACCGCCATAAATACATTTATATCGTCACAATTTGTCCATTTTTCATAGTGTTTGTCCCAAGAATACTATTTGGTTCAACCCAATTTGTAAGAATTTTGACGACTAAACTACCAAAATGTTTACATTTTAACGGTCATAATTCACAATTTTTTTTTTAGTTGTCTGAATAATTTTATTATAAAAACCAAATCTTCAAAATGGTGACTACCGAGACTTTCATGATATTATTCGAACAAATCTCTCACTCAATTATATAGTCATATTTAAACATAGTATTTTGAACACATATCATTGTCCCAAAAATAAAATATATAAACTATATTTTGTTCCAATGATATCATCCGAACAAAATAGAAAAACAATTTCGAAAATTTTAAAGTTTTAGGAGAAGTATTAAACAACTCCCTATTCTATTTCTTTGGGTCTCATTGCATCCCACTTGCATTGTAAACGAGTTTGTTTTAGAACACTGGCCCCCATCAATCTCGCAAAGAGACACTTGGCATAAATATTTATTTACACAGATAGTACATGGTTTAGGTTTAACATTACAGTCTATAACACTATATAGCCACAGAAAGAAAGAAAAAACAGGTCTAATAAGTAATATATTATTGTGTCCGTTTTAAAATGACTATCGTTTTGCACATAAATTAAGAAATGTCATGATGTTGTTATAATACCTTACATTTTTATAAAATTAATCTTATTAATATATTAAAAATAATATAAAAAATAAAAATATAAAAGATATAATTAAATAAATAATAATAATTACTATGTTGGAAAGTGAAAATAACAGTCATTTTAAAATAAAATTTATTTGCTAAAACGACAATCATTTTAAAACGGAAAGAGTACTATTGAGAGTGAATGTTTGTTTCTCTTCTACATAACTTAATTATAAAAATCACACATTAAATATTGACAGATAGATAATTGTACTTGTATATTTGAATTTGCACGTCAACTTTTGTTTCCACCGTATTTTACTAATATTTGCTTCACTTCACAATTTTTTTGGTTAGATTTCTCTTTTTCATTCTTTAGAAATAAGTTAGAATCTTATTTTAATTGTATATGTAATTGGATGATGAACCTAACATTATGATGGTTGTATTTATAGTTAACGTGAACTATCATCATTTCATATACATATAGTATGAACTTATTTGAATTTGATGGTAAGTTATGAATTTTTTATTGAATAATCAGTTTTTTTAAAAATAAATTTAAATAACCACACTTTCAAATAATTTTCAAAACTAACAACTTTTTTTATAAAAAAAAAATAGACATACAGTCACTTTATGTGACACATGCATGCATTTTTATGAAGAGATGCTACATAGTGCATATTTCTCTCTATTATGTCATGTAGTGTGTTATGAACATGATTGTGCTATTAAGAGAAATAAAGATAAACTAAGCTAACAATCATTATACAACTAACATTTCCATTCATTTTTTAATAAATAATTATATACACCAAACACATATTTATAACATTAAAACTAACTAATTATTTTATATTTAATTCCTTCTAAATAATAGAGACTAATCACTATTAATTCTCATGGATTTCTTGCATGTATTTATATAGTGTAATAGTCACATATATATATATATATATATATATATATATATATATATATATATATATATATATATATATATATATATATATATATATATATATATATATATATATATATATATATATATATATATATATATATATATATATATATATATATATATATATATATATATATATATATATATATATATATATATATATATATATATATATATATATATATATATATATATATATATATATATATATATATATATATATATATATCATACGGCATGATAGAGGAACATGCTCTATGTAGTTGAATGTCTTATAAAATGTATGTATGCGTCACATAGATTGGTTACATATATTATTTCTTTTTGTTTAAAACGTAATTGGTTTGGAAAATTATTTGAAATGGTGTTCATTTTAAAAAATATTATTTGAAAAAAAAATGTAAGCTATCATCATTTTTAATATATCGTATATATTTATTGAATTTGATGGTGAAAGTATTTGTATTATGTAGAGTATCATAATTATATTGTATAAAGTTATTTAACTAATTCGTAATTGTTTCATATTTTAGAGCATGAAAAGATATACTTGAAAAATGATAGTTTAAAAAAGTCCATATTGTTTCATGTGATTTTTTTAACCAATCTTCTCCACACTCTTTTTGAAAAAAAAATATAATTCAAACCGATCAATCCAATTTGGTCTGATTCTATTTTAAAAATTACTTAAAATCAAATCGAATGAAGATTACATGAATTTGAACATTTTTTATTTAAAACCAATTCAAACCAAATCATTGTACATCCCATGCAAGTGGAAACACGCTTATAAAGAAATCAAATGAACAAAAATTCGACAAAAAATACGACTAGTACATTTCACAAATGAGTACTAGTCCACTTTGCACAAACAGTGTTTCTGGCTCTCTACTACTCAAGGTACCCTAATCTACACTTCTCACTAGCATCTAATAGGGACAAGATTGCCGACCTTTCCTGTTCCATACCTTTCATGTCTTTAGTCTAATACTACTACGTAACAACATGCATAACCCCACCTATTATCATTCCTAGATACCACCTAAATAAAATGCTACTAGAAGTGGTTTGTTTCATTGCAAAACGGAACTTTCAACTCTCTCTAGTAGATATTGTTGAATTTATTTTGTTTTTAGCACATAGAGACAGTACTATTCGTATCAACATAACTAATTTTGATTATATTTGGTTAGAATTTAAACTAGTTAAAGAACAATGAAATTTCAACGTAAATATGTTAAAGAAAAACAATTATGCAATTCACAAATTTTAAATTATTAGTACATTGTACCAGTTTTTTGTTTTTAAATAGTAATCATTAATAAAAACTCATTTAAATGTGATCTACTTATCAATATGATTATGAGATTTGATTTCTAACGATTTTTATTACTTGCATTTTGTTTATTAACTGTGTTGTTTCTTTTGTTATTAAAACACGAAGTTAATTAAAATTTGTATTTGTTAAAAACACGGAATGCACGGTAACTTTATGTTAGTAGGAATGGAAAGATATTATAGGAATGGAAATGAAAAGAAAGTTGTTAGCTGCTAGAAAAATTATGTTATTGATTTTGAGTGATTTGGAGGTTCATGTAGGGTGATTTGGCCTCCAAACTATAGGTCTAGCTTATCTCGTGGTCGGAAGTCCGTAGATATGAAATATGGAACCTTCTCATGCGTGTAGAGAGAGAAATAATGAGAGGGTTAGAGAGAGTTCTTGGTCCAGATCCCCCTCTCCTTGGCCATTAGGCCACTATATATAGTGTAGCCATGATTAATGACCATGATGGTGTAACCGTCCATAAATACTTGTAATGTTCGTAACTGCCTCATGAAATGATGTAACGTCCATAACCGCTCATAATGGTTTGTAACATCTGTTGAGTTATGTAACCATCCGGTCCTGACTCAAATCGACATGTGTAGCTCGGCTAAACACAGCATGGACAGGCACATCTTGACCTGGATACAACCTGACCTGTACAGCTCGGTCAGGCACAGCTTGACCTGAATACAACCCGACCTATACAGCTCGGCCAGATACAGCTGTGCCTAAATACAACCCAGCCTATACAGCTAGGCCAGACACACATAGGTCCGATCCAGCGGGTCGTATCTCTTTCATCTCTCCTAACCTGAATGGTAGATTTTATGCACGAACAAAATTAAAATAAAATGATTTTTTAATTGTTTAATATGAGTGAAAGTGAGAAGAAAATGTAAAGAAAAAATATGTATATTAGTTAAATAACACATGTCCTTATATAAAATATAGCATTCTTATGGATATATTTTTTGTTTAATTTTTAATATAGATATAGATTTCCATAATATTTTAAAATAAAACATCAAAATATTATTTATTAAAGTTTTTGAAAAAAATAATATTTTAAAATAAAACATGTTTCACAAAATTGAAAAAGTTACAAAAGGATAGAGAGTATTAAATATGTAATAATTATTCAAGGATAAATTGGAATTATATAAAAATATATTTGTTTATGAGTTTTCGCTCAACAATGCAAGGAAAGTATTTTAGCATGGAGCCACATGCACGTTACTTTTCCTTCTTTATTTTGTATTATTTCAAATAGTGGAATGATTTTGAAACTTGCACTTTTAATCATTTGAGAATCTTTCCTTCATCTTTCTGCACAAATAAGCATAGTGTAAGGTTGGGATATTTATAGAGGTGTATGGCATAAGATTCAAGAAAGCTTCAAAAAGTGGTAATCGCTTCCCTTTAACTAGGGGAAATTATTTCCTAGAGAGTCGTGACACAACTTTGCACATACGGTTAGAGATCAGATAAACGATATTCTTCATGTCTCCTCTTAGGGAGAGTCCTCGTGCCACGTAAAGGACACGCCTTGGGCGACACCTTACGTGGTGGACGTCCAACGAAGGACATAAGCTAAAGCTAAAGCTCAAGCTAAGTGAATTTGTAACAAACCATAAGCTAAAGCTAAGTGTTACATTGAGTGAACTTATTTTATCTCTTAAACACGCCCACAAGATCAAGGGGTTGGCATGGTAGCACCTTGAGCTTGTTGCGTAAGCCATGAAAAGCTTATGTAGTAAGTGGTTTTGTAAGTGTGTCTGCGAGTTAAGCAAAATCGGGGATATGTTGAATAACTAGCTTCTTGGCCACCACACGTTCTCTCACAAAATGTATATCAAGTTCAATATGCTTCGTACGAGCATGAAGGACCATGTTATGTGATACCATGAAAGTAATCAAGTTATCGTGTAATAACGTAGGATGATAGAAAGAAACTTTCAAGTTATTCTAGAGTGATTTTAACCATAATATTTCATACGTGGTGTGAGTTAGTGCCCTGTATTCTGCTTCTGTGCTAGACATGGCCACAAGAGATTGTTTCTTGGAGCTCCGCACCATAATGTTCGGACCAAAGAATATGCAGGATCTAGATGTTGACATGCGATCATCTGGGTCACTCGCCCCATCTGATATAGGCCCTTATGGAGAATTTTAGAGTTTAGGTATAAGGAGATAACACCATGCCATGAGAGATAGAACCATTGAGTTATCGAAGAATTATGTGAACTGCTACCCAATGAGTATCTAAGGGTACTGACATGAACTGACAAGTCTTGTTAACACTATATGCAATATCAGACCTGGTCAAAGTGACAGATTACAAGGCACCTACAATTGATATGTACATATGAGGATCAAAGAACACTTAAGTGCTAGTTATGCTAAGTTTACATGTGTTAAGCATATGAGTTGGCACACCATTGGCATTGGCCATTTTTTCTCTTTCAAGTAAATCCTTGATGTATTTATCTTGAGTCAACACCAAGGAGCCATTATCTTTGTAAAAAAATTATATGCCCATGAAGTATTCTTGTTTTCCAAGCCTTTTGAGAGCAAAAACTTTGTGAAGTTTAATGATCGGATCTTGTACTAGTTGTGAAGATGAGCTAGTTAAGTGGATGTAATCCATATAAATGAATGCATATATTGTGATACATTGCTTGGAGTATATGAAGAGAGAGTGATTATATTTTGAGTGAGTTAAGCCAAAGAGCATAAGTGCTTGAGTGAGCTTGTCATACCAAGCCCTTAAGGCCTGTTTAAGTCCATAAAAAGCTTCATGGAGTTTGCACACCATATCCTAGTCTTGTTGAATGAAGCATGGAGGTTGAACCATGTATACCTCTTCTTGGAGGGTTCCATTTGGAAAAGCACTATTTATATCTATTTTTAGATATCCCATCATTAGGTGAGTGCTAAGTTGAGGATAACTCTAATGGTTGATGTTTCATAACTAGAGAGAAGGTTTCATTAAAATCAAAACCATGTAGTTGATGAAAACCCTTTGCAACTAATTTAGATTTGTATTTGTTGACACTTCCATCTGGATTTTCTTTGACATTGAGTCCCCCTTTACAACCAAAAGTTTGTCTATGAGGAGGCAGTTTTTTAAGGGTCCATGTTTGGTTAGCCATGAAAGCATCATCATGGCTTGCAACCATTCTAGTTTTAGCATAGCTTGTTTTATAATAGTTGGTTTGTGTGTGCTATAAAGGTGTTTGGTTTTAAATTTCCTGTTTTTTATCTAGTCAACATAGGGTGGTCATTTTATGGAGGAGGAATGTTTGGTTGCATACTATGTATAGAAGAAGATAGAGATGTATCAATAGTTCTAATAGGTAGGCTATCATAGTAGTTTTCAGATGTATTAGCAAAGTTAGATAGTGGAGATATGAGGGGGTATAGTGGTCATTAGTGTTCTATGAGTTTTGTAGTTGTGGTGACACAGGTTCATGAATCGATGGAACAACTTGAGATTTTGATGGATACATAATAGACAATGTATTGTCACTATCAGGTGGGATAACGAATAGGTTAGAGGGTGATTAAGGCAATATTTGTAGTGTACTTGTAGCAGGATTGTCTGAATTAAAATTTTGGGCTGCTGGAAATGGTAATGACATGTATTGAAGGTTGAGAAAACACTTAGAAGGGGAGGTTTAATAAGTTTTTCCTCTTTTAATTTTCTTTTACTTAACAACAATCTAAAAACACAATTATTTTTATCCTGGTTCGTTTGAAACTCAAACTACTCCAGTCCACCCGCCAAGGTGATTTTGCCTCTCTCAACGAGGACTTAATTCACTATAATCAAACTGGTTACAATTGCACAACCAACTGTTATGACTAACAAACAATGCAGAAGCCAACTTCAAGTGACTAACACCTCTAAGACTCTCTAGTCCTATCCCTCTTGAGAAATCTAACTCAACTGGTCTCTCAAGGAACAATTACAAACGTAACTTTTAACAGTGTATTAATTTGCTTCTAAAAAGCTTTATCACAACTATGATGTTTTACACTAAGTTTAAGCTCAATACAAAATGATAAACTCAAAGTATTTCTTTAACTTTTGTTCAGCGTAAGTTTTTTTATGATAGACATTAATTTTTCCTTTGAATGCTTGATCTTATATATAGCTTCAGAATTAATCTGCTGCGTGTCTTGAACAAAGAGAATGTAATTAATGTTGCTTGTCTGCTTGTACTTTGTGTTTTCCATGTACCTCGAACTTTGTTCCACTTGAGTACTTAAGTCGTCTTTAACATTAATAGAGTAACGGTACGGTAGTAGAACTTGTCTTGGAAGATGACGTCTTGATAAATCATTTATTTATCTTCTGTAAGCCTTTGTTATCTTATCTTCTATCAAAGGTTGCTTCAATACTTCTATCAGAGTTTGCATTAGCATGCTTCTATCAGAAGTTTCTTTCAGCGTGTGTTGAGAAGTTCCTTTCATCTTTAGAACTTCTAATTCTTCATCTGCTCAACATAATTAGATATTTCACTTTCTAGAGTGCTTGAGTCAGAACTTCATTTGAAATGAACACAATACTTATCAGAGTATCATATTTACTATACAAAATTTGTTTCACTTGTTATCATCAAAACTCTAAGATATGTTTAGAACCAAATTATGTTCTAACAATCTCCCCCTTTTTCATGATGACAAAAACATTTAGATTTTTTTAAACTTTTGAATATATATATATATATATATATATATATATATATATGTGTGTGTGTGAAAATCTCCCCCTGAGATAAATACTAGAAAATAATAAATACAAGTTAAAACTTCCCTGAGTTTGTTCTTTTCTTTCAGAGTTTACTTTCCAGACTTTTCATTTCAGAGCTTGGAGCTTTAGAGCTTAGATTGTTCGCTTCAGATTTTTCTTCCAAAGCTTAGATATTCCTGAATACTTCAAAAGCAAATACACTTGTATTTATGTTAGAAATGTTTGACACTTAGTCCCAATAACTGCTATGTTTAATCAGATCAAAATCCCAAGTTTCTCCCCCTTTTTGTCATAATCAAAAAGCATAAAAAATGATTAAAAAATAGTTTAACACGAGCCAAAATATTTTAATATTAATGCTAAATTGCATGAGTACAAAGGTTTCAAAAAAAAAAGAACAACAAAAAATAGTCAAAAACAGATGCACATAAGTTTCAAGGAGACTGAGACAAAGTTTGACGAGAGACAAAGGATATAAGAAGATTCTTGATTTCATTAGAGGATTCTTCTTACTTCATCATCCAATATTTGATTTCTTTGATTGTCTCGTCTTGCTTGTCCAGACGTTCATGAACAGCTTCATTTTCCTTCTTTAACTCCTTCAGAGTTTCCATCACAACAGAAGTTTGAGCAACATCTTCAAAAGAAATAGCCTTAGAAGTAGAACCAACAGCTCTAGGACAGAAGGCACTTGAGAAAAGTGTGTCAAGATCGATCATTAGTGTGGGAACCTTCTTACGAGTATATCTGGGACGAAAAACAAGTGGACGATATAAAACCAATTCTACAGAGATAGGATCAGCAACTTCTGATTCAGAAGATTCATCATCAGAAATATCCATAGGTTCAGTAGGTGGTTCCCAAGGAGCATTGTCAAGCTGCAATAGAGGTTTCTTGTTCCAGATATTGTAAACTATTGTCTTCAGACCATTCAGACACTCAGTAAATTTCTCATGAACATAAGAGTAGCATAGCTCTTGGAGCTTGAGGGATTCAACATTGAATCTCACTCTGAAGGTTTTCCACAGATCATTTGATGCAGCTAGGTTTAGGTTGCTAGCACAATCTTCCTTCAGCAGTTATATTCATCCCTGCATTTTTGTTTCAAATTTCTGTAAAAGTATACTAACATCTGCATATACAGGTTTGGAAACAACTTTCTTTTTGGGTAGTGATTTGAGATCAACTATAGTCCTTAAAAAGTCAGATGTTGGATAGTTTAGAGTTTATGGAGTGGAAGGTGAATTTTTTGGTGAAGGTGGAGGTGCATATGTTGGATTGACAGTATTTTCTAGCGAGGTAGGTGGTGGAAGTTCTGTAGAGATAATGGTTTGGTATGGTGGAAGTTATGTATATAAGGTGGTTTGGTCAGGGGAGTGAGTTTATGGAAACTCTGGAGAGTTAGGTTGTGGAAATTCTGTAGAGAAAGTGGTGTGTTCAGGGGAGTGAGTTGGTGGAAGTTTTGGAGAGAAAGGTGTGATGGTAGGTTCAAAAAATGAAGTGTGAAATTGTTGTGGAGACTTAGGTAATGAAATAATATTTGTTGATGGTATAGAGACGGAAGGAAATTGAGTGGTTAAAGGCATATTGATGCCTGGGATTCTCTAGGATCCATCATACCATTCAGTGGATTTTGGTGACAATGGTCTTATGGGAGATGTTTGAAAGGATGTTGGAAGTGGTGCTTCAGAGGAAACTTTTGGATTTGTTTGGTGGGGAGCAGAAATAGGAATTTCCTATGGAGGGTTTTGTGAAGTGATTGGAGTGGTGAGTGGTGATGATTGTGTTTGAATGGTGTGGGGTGGAACTTCTGTGTTTGAAACATCAAAGTTACCTATATCAAATAACACTTGAGCAATTTGAGGATTGATTTCTTGAAGGTATGGTGAAGTGGTAAGGTCAATATCTACATTTATGTTACCCATAGTTTGTGGTGCAGTAGGGTTAGAAGTTTGTGTGGCGTGTGAGACAGATGTTACTATATTTTCAAACTTTACAACAGAAATGGGGTCAGAAGATGTACTTGTGGTCTTCTGCTTCTGAGTCTTGTTGGGTCTTGTAGAAGTACCTTACCCATCTGCTTTTCTTTTCTTCGTTTGCTTAATTGGAATTGGTGAACTTCTGCCTTAAAGCCATGCAGGATCAATTTGAATTCCCTTCTTTTTGCATCTTCTGATGTAAGCTTTAATAGTTTCAGCATGATCTCCAGCGTTGAATGAAGGAAAATTCTTCAAACGGACTCTCCTTTTCTGGACATCTCCCCAGATGTAAGGAGTAGGTTCTACCAGAAGTTTATCAATAATTTTTCTTTTCACCCTTATTCTTCCCCGTCAGAGGTTTCCCACATATGTGGTCCAATTCTCCAAGTAAATTGGCATCCTCTAAGTAAGCTATCAGACCATTCTCAATCAGAATATCTGATATCAATCTGGACAGAGGGATCCAATTTCTTTTGGCCTTAGGATTTTTGGTTCTTTCTTCTTCTCTGGTTTCTTTCACATGCAACCATAGAAGGATGAATAGAAGATAGGGCAAATCAATTTCGATGTTGGTTCCAAGATAGAACTGAAGGCATTGTTGGTATGCATTGATGTAGTCAGGAGAACTAGTTTCCTTCCTATAATGAATACAGTTGTGGATAATCTTCGCCCATGTCTTGTACTGGTCCTTCGCCAATGACGCCTTCTCCTTCAAGACCTAGAAATGTTCTGATGAGATTTTCTGTGATGGATATTTCCTTACCCAGAATAAATGACAGAATAGCTTTAGCGGTAACTGTAACACCCCAATTCTACCCCAAGTAATTATGCAATAAAATCAGAGTATAAAATTTTCCAACATAATCAGGATGTCACACTTTTCAACTTAAACACATAAACCTGTCATTTTTATTCAAAATGGATACATAATACTTTTAAGAGGCGGCACTAACACAATGCATAATTTTTAGTCTTCAAACATAAACGACTTCATTAATCATGCAGCGGAATCATAATAGTTTTTCACATAAGACATAGCATCTTTGAGTCATAAACAACATCGACATAATAAAATCATCAATCAACGACATAAGATTCAACATTAAAAACAACAAAATAAGACAAGTGTTCATTTTTCCCCGAGTGCTACATATGAGAGCAATGACACCGAACTAGAACTAAAATCGGTAATAGCTACTCCTCCTTGTTACCTGCACGTTACCAATATAAAGGCAACGACGAAACAAAATAAAGGGTGAGATATAAAACTATATAATTGAGATCATGATAAATAATATATAGTTAGAATTATATAAAATCACCATTTTGTCATCTCACAACCAATCAACAATAAACACAATCTAACCACACAACAACATCATTATGCACTAAAGCATGCAACTTGGACAAATGCAAATGCATGTGGTACTATCGGAGTAAAACTCCCAACGTAATCAACTACTAGTTTACCGAGGCATCAAGGCTTAAGCCTTCAACGTAATCAACTTTGCCCCCAACGGCCAACGTGTTTTTGCCAACATAGGCCAACATAATATGCAACGTATGTATGCAACAATTCATAGATGGCACACAACAACAACATCCAAAACCAAAAACGTAGAACAGCAAATCAACCATCAACATTGGCCATCAAGCCTTCAACAACACTCGTCCATAATTGGGACATCAACTACATTCATATATTCAACACCAATTCGGCAAAATGAACATGCTAAAATAGCTTACTAGTGTATACGAACCATTCCTTCAATTCTTCCAATTTCGGTTAATCGGCTATACCCCTTACAATTACCAACATACTAATTCAGAACTATTTCTACTCAATTCCTATATCATTCCTTACTAATTACTAGCATTATTTTACTCATAAAAGCCAACTCAAAGTTCCCTAGTTAAAGTGTTTAAATTGGGCAGAATTCAAAAATCATAAAATGTGTTCAAAACTACTCAGTACGCGCCACGAACACTCCTTCGCGCCACGAATTTAGCAGGACTCAGTTCGAGTCGCGTCAACCCATTGGCGCCGCAAATTGAATGTGACAGGTTGGGTTTTTCAGCGTTTCCAGCATCTTCCACAAGCCATTTTCCCAAAACCTTTGGCATCCAACACACCCACAACCCAAAACGAATCAGCCTAAGGTACTAGCAACATGGGTAATCAAACAAAGACAATATTTACCAAATCATTCAACAAGTTTCATGGATTTTCAAGCTTCAATTTGAAATTTCAACAACAACAACAAAACACAAACCTAGCAAAATTATAAATCCCACTACTTATCATTCATCATGTTCCTAATTAGAAAGCAAGAACCCCATCCTTACCTTGTGAATCGAAGGTTGATTTTCTTAGAGATAGAGGTTTTCCCTAGTTCAAGCTTCACTTCTACTCTTCTCTTCTTTTTCCCCAAAACCTTTTTTTCTCCTCTACTCATAAAATAACCTTTCCTTTCTATTCTACCTCTCTTAAATAATAACATTATTATTATTAATATTATTCCTACAACTTATTTTAATTAATCACCCTATAATTATATAATGACTTAAATTGGCATTCTACACTATTACCGATTATTCGGAAAAATATAGGAAAACATTAAATTAAATAAATATTGAAATAATTCGGGTGTTACAATAACAATGGCGTGAAGCCAAAATTCTTTAACTAAGTGTGAGAACACATGCCCAACCAGTCTGTCAATGAATTTGGTCCATCCTTGAAATTCCACCGCTGGGAACAAGTTAAACCCATTATCCCTTATATTTTCCAAATTAATCAACATTTCACAGACCACTTCTAAGCTATCAGCAAGAATCAGTGTCGTTCTTGCTGGAGTGATGTACTGGCCTGATTGTTGTGGGTTGTTTAGAATAGAGGTATCTTGGGTATTTGTAACAACGGTTTCTGGGTGAGAGATTAAAGATGAAGCCATGGTTGAACTTTTAGGTTTAGGGTTTTTGAACAGAGAGAAGAGAGCTCATAAGTGCATAAACTTTGAAGATGAAAAGAGTGAAAAGTGGAAAAGGAATTTTGAAAGGGTATTTATAGAGAGAATGAATGCAGTTTTGAAATTAATTTGAAATTAAAAAAATATTAAAAAGAAAGTTAATCATCACAAGCATTTAATAGCATCTAACGTTTGAGGGATTTCGTGTGATTTGAAAAGATTGGAACAGTTACCTAGGGACGACGTGTCAAAAACTTACACGCATGCGTGACCTTTCAGAAGTTTTAAACACGTGTTCAACTTCTAGGTTAAGAGCGTTACAATTGTTTGATGTAATGAACTTCTGAACCATATTCGTAATGAAACATTAGAGAATATTTTAGAACTTTTAGATATGGTTTCTAATTTAACTTTTCTTCTAACTTCTGAAGAGATGTTAACTTAGAACATTCATTTGAGAACAGAACTACTGACAATAACAATAATAATAATAAACACAATTTCATTAAGGACAAAATTCCGTACTAATATTCTTTAGAATAAATTTAAATTTATCTTCAGAAAGAGGTTTAGTAAAAATATCAGCCCATTGATGGTCTGTGTCAACAAAGTTTAAAGTTAAAACACCTTTCTGAATATAGTCCCTTATGAAATGATGTTTAATTTCTATATGTTTTGCCTTAGAATGTAAAATAAGATTTTTTGATAAACATATAGCAGAATTATTATCACATAGGATAGGAATGTTATGCTCATAGAGATGATAATATTCTAGTTGGCTTTTCATCCAGACCATCTGAATGCTACAGCCTACATAGTGCAATGGTTGCTTGCTTCTTGCTGTACCAAGAGATCAAGTTTTCACCTAGAAACTGATAACTTCCAGAGGTGTTCTTACATTCCACTCTATCTCCAGCAAAATCAGCATCATAATAACCTACTAATTTAAACTCTTTGGATCTTCTGTAAAGCAATCCAACATTAGTAGTACCTTTCAGATACCTCAGAATTCGCTTAACAGTAGTTAAGTGAGATTCTCAAGGATCTTATTGGAATCTTGCACACAAACAAACACTAAATAGAATATCTAGTCTAGACGCAATTAGGTAAAGAAGAGATCCAATCATACCTCTGTAGAGCTTCTGGTATACTTTCTTACTTACCCCATCTTTTCCCAGAATGCATGTAGGATGCATTGGTGTTTTTGCTTCCTTACTTTCTGATAACTGGAATTTCTTCAGAAGTTCTTTAACATACTTTGTTTGATGTATGTAAGTACCTTCTGGAGACTAATTTATTTGAATTCCCAGAAAGAATTTGAGTTATCCCATCATACTCATTTCAAATTCTGCATGCATAGACTTAGCAAATTCTCTTCCAAGAGAGACATTAGAAGTTCCAAAAATAATATCATCTATATATATCTGACAAATTAGAATATCATTTTTGAAATGTTTTTCGAAATAAGGTTCTGTCCACTTTCCCTCTGGTAAAACTCTTTTCTAAAAGAAATTTACTTAAGCGTTCATACCAAGCTCTGGCAGCTTGCTTTAAACCATATAAAGATTTTTTCAATTTAAAAACATGTTCAGGAGATTTTGAATCTTCAAAACCAGGAGGTTGACGGACGTAAACTTCTTCTTCATCAAAGACAGGAGGTTTTATGTTGTTGTTGTTTTGATCAGTTGCCATAGTGTTTTCCTTCTAGATCTTTTTCTGACACGGTTAAGTGTTTGTACTAAGAACCAAAAGCTCTGATGTCAATTGAAGGTCGAGAAAATACTTAGAAGGGGGGTGAATAAGTTTTTACTCTTTTAATTTAGTTTTAATTAACAACAATCTAAAAACACAATTATTTTTATCTTGGTTCATTTGAAACTCAAACTACTCCAGTCCACCCTCCAAGGTGATTTTGCCTCTCTCAACGAGGACTTAGTTCACTATAATCAAACTGATTACAATTTCATAACCAATTTTTGTTACTAACAAACATTTCACAAGCCAATTTTAAGTGACTAACACCTCTAAGACTCTCTAGTCCTAGCCCTCTTGAGAAATCTGACCCAACTGGTCTCTCAAGGAACAATTACAATCGTAACTTCTAACAGTGTATTAATTTGCTTCTAAAAAGCTTTATCACATATGTGATGTTTTACACTATGTTTAAGCTCAATACAAAATGATAAACTCAAAGTATTTCTTTAACTTTTGTTCAGCGTAAGTTTTCTAATGATAGACGTTAGTTTTTCCTTTGAATGCTTGATCTTATATATAGCTTCTGAATTAATCTATTGCGTGTATTGAACAAAGAGAATGTAATTAATATTGCTTGTCTGCTTGTACTTTGTGTTTTTCATGTACCTCGAACTTTGTTCCACTTGAGTACTTAAGTCATCTTTAGCTTTAATAGAGTAATGGTACTGTAGCAGAACTTGTCTTAGAAGATGACGTCTTGATAACTCATTTCTTTATCTTCTGTAAGCCTTTGTTATCTTATTTTCTATCAGAGGTTGCTTCAACTCTTCTATCAGAGTTTGCATTAGCATGCTTCTATTAGAAGTTTCTTTCAACGTGCGTATTTAGAAGTTACTTTCATCTTTAGAACTTCTAATTCTTCATCTTCTCAGCATAATTAGATATTTCACTTTCTAGAGTGCTTGAGTTAAAACTTCATCAGAAATGAACACAATACTTATCAGAGTATCATATTTACTATACAAAATTTGTTTCACTTGTTATCATCAACACTCTAAGATATGATTAGAACCAAACTATGTTCTAACACGATGTGTCCTTTGTAATGTTAGTTTTGACAGAAAAGAAAATGAAATTTATTTTCATTGAAGGTCACATATTTAGATATGTAGACCATGCAAGTTGAACCTAGACATTTATAACCTTTGTGTTGAGGACCTATAGTCAGCAGTTCTATTGCATGGGCATGAAAAGGTGAATTGTAATTGGGTAAAGCAACAGTGGGAAGTACAATCATTCTATATGTTGTTGTGGGGAAACTATGATTCCAATATTGAAGAGGTAGGTTGGCCTGAGATGGTAGGTTTAAACCTATTTCAACTATGGCATGTGTTCTCTCTCAACACATACATTTTAACGGGATGTATGAGGACAAAGCAATCTATGTATGAAGCTTAAGTCATTAAGAAGATTAGTAAAAGGTCTAAACTCGCATCCGTAATCAAATTGGACAAACTTTATGGTTGTTTAGAATTATGTTTCAACATATTTAAAAAACAATTTAAAGGCACTCAGGGCTTCAAATTTTTGTTTGAGTAAATAGTGAAATTTCTCTAGTACATGCAACACATGTTCACAGTGATGTCTTAATATTAGCACAATGTCACTGCATATGTTACAACATTTGGTCACATACTGAACAAATTTATCAAGTTATAGCAAATACTGAAACTTAAATTGCATAATGATATATAACAGATAGAGTTATTAGCCCAGTTCGGTGCAATATCACCTACACCTAGGGGCTACAAAGCCAGGAAGGAAGTATACTATTAGAAGTATTAGTTCAAAGCTAAATTGTCCCAATTTATGACTTCTCGCCTAATCATTACCCAATGCAACTTTTACATAGTAACCTACTAAATATGAGAAATCGTCATTTCACTTCATAAATCACCCTAGTGATATCTAACAGTTCCAATCTCAATGAATTTATCAAGAATAACTCCACAAAAAGATCATATTTCCATTACAATACTTAGCCAAGACTCTTGACTAAGAACAATACTTGGATTTGCTTAAAAGCTTCATCCAAGAACAATACTCATCTCATATCCTAAAGGCTTCTGAGTGAGAACATAATGTCGACTAAAACTATCAAAATATACAATGGTGACTTACACCACACAATACACAATAGACTCTCAAAACTGAAGACTATTTTCCCCTAATTTTACAATTGTTGAAAGAACTTCTCAATACATTTAGGTTATAATTCCTCTTTAAATTCACCTCTTCAGTCCATGGGCTTCGAAATCTGCATCTAGAAGTTTCTTGATCCATCAGTTGAGTGATGCACCAATTGTGCTGTTAAATCTTCTTAAATCTTGGAATAACCAATAGAAATTTTCCTAAATTGTTTTAGGCTCAATTTAGTAACTAATGTACTTTTGGAAATATAAACCTTGTTCCAAAACAAATCTTCTTGACCTGCAAAAATATTTGAAATACATCTAAAGGAAATATAATAGAATCAAATCAAATATGTCAAGATTTAAAAACATCAGTGCCTGCTGTAACAGACTGTCATCTTCTACCTCCAGGTCATGAAAGGCACGCATGCCAATCTAACCCTTCCAATACAAGAAGATTGAACAGGGGCAGCTGTCATACCCCAAAATTTGCCCTTCTATTCCTCAAGACATTTCACATATCCATACTCAAGGATTCCTCAAGGGTTGATCAGACAAACCATCTCCTAGACAATCAACCCAAACTAGGGTTTGGCAATTATCAGATCCAGATGGAATCCCAACATCTCCAATGGTCATCATACCTCCTCATATACTTCAAAGATTCTCCATGTCAAGTTTCAAGCCTTACAAGTCAAGTTTCCTCAGACAATTGCTCAGATGGTTGAAAATCAGTTGTATTGGACAAAAAGTCAACTGTGGTCAACATACAGTCAAACTTCATACTTTTTGGTCAACATCCATATTTTGAAGTCACATTCATCATTTGATCAAGGGTTGATCATGATTCATCAAGAAAACTCAAGATTTGCTCAAAAGTCAAACTTTCTAAATTAGGGTTTCCTAGAGAAAAGTCAACTAAACTTTGACTGAGCATAACTTCTTCATACTTTCTCATAAATTTTTCCACAACCTCTCATTTTGAAGGAAATTCAATTCTCTACAACTTCATGTCTCACAAGCATGGTCAAAAAATGCTTCATTTTGAAGATATGGATCAAAACATTACAGGTCCTTTTCAAAGTCAACAAAAAGTCAACTTTTTGTAATGAAGTTTTATTGAGCATGGAAACTCCAATTGAGATAAAACCAAAGAGGTTGTTTATAGGACATCTATATATTTCTAAAAAGTCCAAGAACACTCAAAAATATGGAAAATTGAGCAAAATACACCTTGCACAAGTTGGGCATTTTTGGACAATTGCACAAAGAGAGATATTTGTCAAAATCCAATTTTTTCCAAATGGGCCTATAATTTTATGATCCAAACTTGATCATAATATTATCCATGACCTCTTGATGCCTTGCCACGACCTCCTTTTATTTTTTTGATTTATTTTTGAATTTAAAACCATTCAATTCAAATTTAAATTAAATAAAATATGAAAACAAGGTATAATTTCAATTGGGTTGGATTTTTATCAAACTTGAGGTCCAAGATAGCCCACACAACTTGCCAATTTCGTGCTAGTTCATGCATGGGAAGAAAAATCAAATTTTGAAAGATTTGATTTTATTGAAAAGAGAAAAAAAATTGCATTGAAGAAGAGATCTTTTTCATTCTTTTTGCTTCCAATTCTTGCTCTATAAATACTCAGCTCATTGCCAAAAACAAAGGACGAAACCCTAGCCCTAGCAAGCAATCCTTATTTTCCAAAAAATTCGTCAAAGTTGGCAAATTTGATTTTCAATTTCCAGCCAATTCCAAGGGGTTTCAAGCACTCAAACGTGTTCCTTGATATCCCAGCAGTCAATACCAGTCCTTACACGAAGCCAAGACTGTCCAGAACTCGATATACACCTTGCTCCCATTTGGTATTTTCTAAAATTTCGATTTTTATGATTCGTGCATTGCTAACTGTTTTTGCTTGCATATTTGAATTCAGGACATCCATTAGAATGCATTTGAATCATTACATGTAAGCTTGCACGTCCAGAACTCGTGTTGCCATTGTTAGGGTTCAAAAACTGGAAAGCTTTGAACCGGCTTATCCAGGAACTTTCAGGCAAAACTAACACCACCATTGGATTCGCAAGGATCAAATTAGGGGGGTAGGGTATTCCTTTGCCATTTATTTTTGCTATTTCGCAGGTTTGAAGGTTTGCTTGATCGGAGAAGACGACCGGAGCTAGGGCTCCGGCGTCGTTGACGTGTGTTGACTCTAGCAAGGCTGGCGTGGCATCATGGAGCAATCTGATTCGTCCATTCATAAACAACTGGGGCCCGCGACTGACTGTGCGTTGAAAACCCAGAATCAGGACACGTTTTCACATATAAACCAACATTTCCAATTACAAAACACCAAGTACACTTGGCTCAGATGGCAAGAGAGCGTGTGTTTTCTCCTGATGGTCACCGGTTTGATTCCTGGCAAGACCATTCCTTTTTACAACTTTAAAAAACTAACATGTTTTACTATTTTTCTTTATTTTTTAATATTTTCATGCATTTTAATTAATCTTTAAATATTTTTTTCATGCATTTAAAAAATCACAAAAATATTTTTCTTTTTGCATTATCATCAGAAAATATTTATTTAATTTTTAATGTTAAAATTAATATTTTTGCATGCATATTTTATTTAATTATTAATTAATCATTAAAATGACTTTTAATTATTTTTAATTATCGAAATCGATTCCGAAAATTACCAAAAAATTATCTTATCATCTTATTGTCATTACTAACATAAAACTTTTTTCCTCATTCAAAAATCATGCTTTTACTAACATTTTTCCTCTTATGCAATTTTCTCGTATTTTCCGATTTTGTATTTGTTCACCGGTTGTAACATTTCGGACGATTTTTTCTTGCTTTTATCTTTCATATTATGTAACTGCCTATGAGATGTAATAGCTTAATTAGGACTTTTACTTTCCGCACTCTTATTATGTAACTGCCCCAAAGCCATGTAATAGCGTAGGACTTTATCTTTCCGCACTTTACATTTCCGCAATTTACTTTCTGCACCCTATAAACTGCTAGTAATTAGGCGTGTATGGCAAGATAAAATTGGACATAGATCACTCATAATTTCGAGATAACATATCTGAATTTGACACACTCTTTTCACACATGCACCCCTTAGGGTAATTCTCTCTCGTTGCCTTTACGAATACAAATGGTCAAGTCCCTCGAACGTAGGGGTATCCTAGCACCATTGCCTTCAAAATAAATCATCATAGTCCCTTCGATACAAAGATCATAGACCCACGATGTCGCCTACGAATACATGATCTTGACCCTCGATTGTCGCCTACGAAAAATGATGATAGTCCCTTCGAATGTGCTAGGATACTTCCTACTAGTTGCCTTCTATGACCATCCGATGTCCCTTCGAATGTCCTTTCCACATCCAACGAATAGGGTTACCTACCAACTAATGGTACGGATAGCACTATTCTAAAGGAACGTAAAACAACACGAAAACGACCATTCTGAGTAGGTAATAAGACTTTTAGTTGCTTGCTCAAACAAAATACTTTTCACACCACACACTTTTTTCAAAGTTCAAACTCTTTTCAAAATGAAACATTTCTGAACACTTTGTATACATTCCTACATGAATCATTACAAATTCAAAGCGAAATGCCTTTTCAAAACATTTTTGTCAAACACACAGAAAGCACTTTTTTTTGAAAATGATCTAAGAGCAACTAAGAGACCGTAGATAACTACGGATGGAAAGGGGTGCTAATACCTTCCCTTTTATAACCTTCTCCCTTACTCAGAATCTAACGAAGGTCTTTTCCTGTTCTTTTCACCTTCCCTTAATTGGATAAAAGAAAAGTCGGTGGCGACTCTTGCTATCCGCACATTTGTGATACAAAAATCTCAAAGTCAGTTCACCGTATTACACAGACCACGATGTCATGACATCTGCTTCGACATTTGGCTAAAAAATTCACAACAACAAACTATTATAACAGTTGACAAGAATTTTGTAACCTCTTGATCAACATCACTAGAAAAATGTTATAGCAAAATTATACCAACCTCAAAACCATGGAACTAACAATCTCCCCCTTTGGAAAATTTTGGCTAAAATAACCAAAATCCAATTACAACTGGAGAGAGGAATACAACCACAAAGCAAATTGCACAACCCATGTATTAAAGATACATCAGTTACAAAATATAAGCTACATGTTAATCATGTAAACGTTTTACACGGGGAAGAAGATGGATGTTACTTCCCCTCAAACATAGAACCACTTCTTGTCACAGAGAGATAAGCCTCTCTCCCAAGAACATAACACATTAGAAGGACATGCAGCAAAAGCAACATACATAACTCAGAGCACAAGACACAATAATGATCATAACTCATAACACAAGACACAACAGACTCAAGATACACATGACATATAACATCCTATAGGACATCCTGTAATAACTACAACAGATGTAGCAGAAACAAAATAGACTCAAGATAGACATGACAAACAATCATGAAGTAGAAAAAAATAAACTTAACACACGACAAACAATCATGCTCCCCCTACAGTGTTGTATACAGCAAACAACACTTGACTAGACTAAATGACACCTTTTCTCCCCCTTTTTAGCCAAAAATTGACAAAAATAGAGTGAAAAGAAACTGACACACTAAGAATTAATTAAAGCAAGTATTGATTCAAAATAATGAAGGAAAGACCCAAAACAAACAAAACTTATGCTTGATACAAGACCAATTGTACCAAATTGACTCAAAAGAAAAAAAATAGACTCACCCAAAGAAAAACAAGTTAAGGGTAAAAGTAAAAAGAAATGACTCAACCAAACAAGATAGACCAAACAAAAACAAAATTGACCCAAAAACAACTAAGTTTCTTCCAAGAGACAAAAACTATTGAAATGAAAGAAAACAAGACTCTTCAAGACTGACTCAATAAACAACAAAATATAAAACAAACACACTTTTCATTTTTCTAATAACAAATTGCATATAACTGATATCTAACACATCTTACTGAGTAAATGAAATTGACAAAATTCATATCAACATCTGAGTGTGAATCATGTATGTGCACATGATTCTTCTTGAGGGACTTCATTTTGATTATAGGTATTTTCTCTGTCTTGGATGTTCTATATATGTCACAAAATTTGTGTTTGCGGTAAAAAGTGAAGAACTAGGGAATCAAACCGGAATTCATTTCTCTGGATCAAAAACAATTTACTTTGATTTGATTTTTAAAAGATGCCGCAAGCACCAAGCTTTATTGTTTCCAAAAAAAAGAAAGGAAAAGGGGAAAGATGAAATACCCTAAAAAAGATATGCAATGTGATTAGTGTGAAACTAAACGCAAAGCAAGGGGGAGATTCCTGGGTAAGAAGGTTAGATTCTACAAAAGGAAGGTATTAGCACCTTATGTATCTATAATACTCAATAGGATCTTTTATGCGTTTGTGTTTTATTTGCTATGTTATTTTTGGAAAATTTCTCCTTTTGGGATTTAAGAAGGTAGTCTATGTAGGAACCTAAATTTGTTTATTATAATTATGCTCACAAATATCATTGTGATCCTCTGCATACATATCCCCTAGAGGGAATCAGAGCAATTGTAGCTCGAGGGTCTAAGGGTAACTAAGGTTTGATTGGTCTGAGAGAGAAAGAAGTATGCTCGGCAAGGGTGAGACCTTTTTCCTACGTATTCTCAAAAGGAGGTTGAGAAAGTCAGAGCAATTGTAGTTCCCACTTATGTGCTAGTGGAAGCAAATATTTTTAAGAGACAACAACAAGTGTCATCTTAATGAAAAATGTAACTAATCTATTTCATTACATACATTTTTGAAAACTGATTGTTTGAATCTTTCATTGTAAGAAATAAGTGTTTAACTTGAGTGTACAAGTATACCGCTTATAGTTCTTAGAATGAGAAGATGTTTTGAAAAATATTGAATCTTTCATTGTAAGCATTGGGCGTTTTGCTTGAGTGTACAAGTGTTGCCACTTACAGTTAAGAAAGATGTTTTGTTTATGAAACTGTTTGATTTGAAAAATGTTTGATCTGAATGTGATGTTATAGATGAGATACTTCTTCCATAAAGATGATTCATGTCTCATCTCTGAGGAGAAATGTTTTGTTATTGTTTGGGGTGATTTTAAGAACCATGTGAGGCCTTGTATTGTAAGCCCAAGAGGACGCTATCCGAGGGACATTTAGGGTCCTTGTATTGTGAGCCCAAGAGGAGGCTTTGCAATGGACATCGAGGGTCCTTGTATTGGGAGCCCAATAGGAGTATATAGGGTATGGATGACTTGGTTTTAAGAGTGATTTCACCGGGAAACCATACTCTTAGGGTTCTATCCTAACTAAGGAGATTCTTTGTACGAAGCCCAATAGGAGGCTATTGGAGATTTCTATATCTCTTTCTTGTATGGGGAACCTAGTTGTTATACTAGTTGTAATGACATAAATAAACATGAACAAGTATATGAACAAGTATATATATATATATATGACAAAGTGTGTGTGTGTGCATTCATAGGATTTTATGAAGGAAATATATAAACAAGGGTATAAACACAAGCAAATAAAGCTAGTGATACTTGGATATATACAAAGGAGTGTGGGACTTACCCCTTAAGGGAGGCCCACTGGAATAAGAGCAGTTTCACTGGGAATAATACTCCTATTAATACCAGTGGAAATGGTGTATAAACAAGCGGATAAAACTAGCGAACGATACTAGTTATACTTGAATATGTACAAAGATGGTTGAATATGTATAAGGAATTAAATATGTACACAAAAGGGTGGATACGTACAAGGAATTAAATATGCACATAAAAGGGTTTAGTATGTACAAGGAAATAAATATGTATATCAAAATGGTTGGGACTTACACTGTAAGGAAGGCCCATGATCAATTTGATTTTGAGTTCAAAAGACTTTCGAGAAAAAAAAACCCTAGTTCAGTTTGTATTTTCAAAGACTTAATCGAATCGATCATGGAAAAGAGGCGTGTAAGTTAATTAAAACATTTTGAATATTTTGAAAACATTTGAAAAGTGAAAGTTATTCACATGAATGTTTGAAAAAGATTAGGTTAAAAAATCAAGAAGAAAACATTTTTTGAAAGTATTTGTAACACTTAAAAAGTCTTACTTTTAACCTAATAAAAATATATCAAAAGAAAATATTTTTTTTGGAATTTTTTGAAATAATCATAAAATAGATATATTAAATGACAAGTGTGCAAAAAAAAATCTTAAAATGAGAAGTTTTGATTGGTTTTTGAAAATGTTGAAGTTTGTTAAAAAACTTGAAAAAACAAGTGATAAAAATTTGATTTATGGCCAAAGAGTTTTGAACTCAGGACCTTAGGCTGAAAGGTGAAAGTAAATACCACTGAGCCACATGTGTGGCTTGTTATTTACACGCGTTTAGAAAATTATATAGAAACACAAGTTTGGAAAATGGTTTGAAAATAGTTTGAAAATTGGAAAAAGAGTGAAAAGATTGAAAAAAGGTCTGGGGCGAGGGGGATTCGAACCCCATACCTGAGGCATGGAAAGACATGAAAGGCGTGTGCTCTGCCACTAGGGTGGGTGTTTCACTTGTTTATAAAACTAACTTCATATGTATATATTATAAACTGAATATTTGAAATTTTCAAAAACACGTCATGGTCATCTTCAACCTCAAGCTTCATGAATTCATATTTTCCTTGTTTCTTGATGAAATTAAAATATGTAAAAGTGAAACTTGCTCGTTTTTTAACAAGGAACATGATGGTGATCTTTAATTTCATTTATTTTAAGCATATGATGAATGAATTCGAGCAAAACCATATGAACCCTAATTTTACAAATGCTAAATGAAATCGTGTTGGTGCATGATTCATGGGAATAGATTGAGGGTTAATGATCCTCATAGGTGCAGAAACATGATAGCATAGCAAGTTTTAAACTATAATGCATAAATCAAATAATTTGAAGTTAGAACAACTTACCTCTATGAGCAGAAATCAAATTCTTGCTTGGAGGTGTTCTAGATGTGTTTTGATGATCTGGAGAGCTTCAATGGACCTTATGGAAGGTGTTTGGATGCTTAGAATGTATTAAAAGCCCTTGAGATGTTCTGCCCGAGTCTAGCTGCTATGGATTGAAGTGAGATTCTATTTTGATATTTCTTAGGTTATATAAGTTATTTAAGGGTTTGGATCACTTCTATGGAGTGTATGGATGATATTTGAAGTGGAAATTTGGAGAAATGCACGAGTGGATTGGAAGATAGCTTGTTAAGGCTCACTTTATGCTTTAATGGAGTTTGAAGAGTGATTCTGAGATTATTCTCCAAGCAATTAGGTCATGCATTGAGCAAAAATTCAATGATGCACCATCTTCGACCAAAACCCTAATTTGGTCAATTCAAGATTGATCTGGAGAAAATGATTGGAATTTGAAGATCAAATATTGATGATTGATAAAAGATATATCAGTAGAGGCGAGTGGAGACTCAAACCCTAATTGATCACATCTTGTACTGATGAAAGATTTGATTTAAAACCCTAATTTGGCTTAATAATCAAACACGCAAGTTATTTTATTTTGAAATTTGTCAGTGATGTAATGATGCATATGTAGATGATATGAGATGTTATCTTAGGTCAAAAATTGGGGTATGACAGATTTCCCTATTTAAGTTTCTTCAACCTGAGATATGAAGATGAAAATATTCGTCTCGATAGGTGGGAAGAGACTTAAATATCATAATACACAAATTTTAGGCCTAAGATACCAAAAGATGTGAGTGATACAAAATGCTTACATGATAAATTTACCAAGGAGGTTCCAAAGGGTGACACAACTGGTGAAAAATATCTGTGAGGATGTCTCTATCTGTTTAAGAAAGAATAATCCTGTTTCTTGGGAAACAAGTATATGTTTCATTGGGAAAAAGATTTCCAAAGGAAGTGAATATTTGTTTTGCTTTGGGAAATAAGGAGATTACCTTCTGTCAGCCTGGTGACAATGTTCAAGGTAAACAAAGGGTGATATTACCAAATATCAGCCTGGTGATAGTTATGGTAATTTGGAATGAAGACTCATTTACCGATTATCAACATTGTGATAAACATGGTAAATGGAAAGAGTTCTGAAGATACTACCAATTATCAATAAAGTGATAACTATAACAAGGTAATTCTTGAGAGAGATTTTTACTGAGTATTCAGCCTTGTGAATGACAAACAGTAATGAAACAGATCTCAAGTGAGTTTCTACTTTCCTAATTACAATCATACCAAGGATCTTTTTGAGAAGATGCGTGCATTTTGATTGTAAAATACATGTTTTTCGTAGAGAAAGACAACTGTAAAGATTTGTTAACGAACTTTCATGATTGGACTTGTTAGGAAGAACAATCGTTTTATGATAAGTTCGGAGATGAAAGGGAAATAAGTGGCTCGGGTGACGAGGCTATTGCTTATTGTTTGCAGGTTGTTTTTTTTTGTGAAATATATACCTGAATTGATTAGAGACGAGGTTCTATCCAGGAATGAACTGGAAAGAAACGGTCAAACAAGCTTATGGATCCAATGAGGAATGAACTCGATTAGAGAACTGGAGAAAGAATGTGTTCTTTCTGATTAGAGTGACAGTCTATTGGAGAGATGACACGCCCATACTTGTTTTCGGGAATAAATGCAACCTAAACAAGTGATATTGAAGCAAACATTGAAGAATGCAAGAATGTATAAATGATGTAATTATGTATGAATGATGAATGTCATGAATGTCATATGCATGCTGATGATACTTGACGAGATAACAAAGATTTTTGGAGAAAGGACCACAGTCGCAGTTCAGTCAGATACTCAACAAAATCTTTAGCAAGGTGTAGATATCAATGGTGATGAATCAGAGTTTCATGCTTTAGACTTCTCTGGGGAGAAAAAGCATTTTTCACTGGCGGTGCCAGGTTTGGGAATTCTTTCTAGATAAGAATACCGTCACTTAATAATCTCTTTCGTGGAAGAGAAAACTTCTCAGCAGTTGTTTATCCTTTAGAAGTCGAAACGCTGATGGAGATAACTGTTGATTTTCCTTCTATGTTCACAATTTAAAGGAAAATTTCGCTTTTATTTCAAAAAGTTTAGAAGTAAATTCTTTTAAAACTTTTTTTTGTTTTTGTTTCAAAAGTGATTATCACAAGTAAAAGCGTGATTTTGCAAGATATAATAAAACAAGAATTGCAAACAAGTTGGCACAGGGCTCAAAATTATTTATAGGATGATAATCAGTCAAAGACGTGATTCCATAGATTATTTACAAAAGTTGGAAATGGTAAATATTAGGAAAAGGCTACATTTAAAGCAATAACCAGTATTCTCCCTAACAACTTTGAATTCCAACTATGCTTGTTGCTTCAGAAGATTTGATTGAAGATCTGTTGATGGAAGATTCTTCAAGTTGACTAAGTACAGAATGATGCAGTTACTTTGTCAATAATCCTTAATTTTTGTCTAGATTGCCTTTTCAGGTTTTCAATCTACCAGGATAAACTTTTTCTATTTATTGTCTCTAATTTTTGCTTAGACCGCCCTTTCGGGTTTTTAATCCACTGAGACGCTCATTTTAGCCTAAGCCACGCTTTTTGGGTTTTCGACTTACCGAGCTATTCTTTTGTCTTTTTAGACAAATTATTTCTTGATTGCATCAACGTTTATAGCATGCGGGAGTTTATCACCGTCCATGGTTATGAGAGTCATAGCACCTCCATATAAGGTTCTCTTAGCAACGTATGGGCCTTCGTAATTAAGAGACCATTTTCCCCTAGAATTTGGTTAAAAAAACAAGATCTTTTTAAGCACGAGGTCGCCTTCTTGAAATTCATGATGTCTAACTTTTTTGTCGAAGGCTTTCTTCATCATTATTTGATACAATTGTCCATGACACAAAGCGGTCTTACGTTTTTCTTCGATTAAGTTCAACTGATCGTATCTACTTTAACATCATTCAGCTTCAGACAACTTAGCCTCTATAAGGACTCTCATTGATGGAATTTTAACTTCCACGGGGAGTATTGCTTCCATTCCATACACTAAAGAGAAAGGAAGTGAGTTTCCTTGGGAATGTGATTTCGAGTGGTGGTATTTTTGTAAATCTTTCTAAGGCTAAGGTTGTATCTCGTTGGGAAGCTCTGAAATTTGTCTCTAATATTAGAAGTTTTCTTGGTTTGGATGGTTATTATCGCAAGTTCATTGAAGGATTTTCTAAGTTGGTGTTACCGTTGACGCATTTGACGAGGAAAGGCCAAGCTTTTGTTTAGACTTTCCAGTGTGAAGCTAATTTTCAAGAGCTTAAGAGAAGGTTGACAACCACTCCTATTTTAATTTTGCCTAATCTGGTAGAACCATTTGTGGTGTATTGTGATGCTTATTTGATGGGTTTAGGGGGTGTGTTAATGTAGAATAGACAAGTGGTAGATTATGCTTCGAGGAAACTAAAAGTTCATGAGAGAAATTATCCGACGCATGATTTAGAGTTAGCCGCAGTTGTGTTTGTGTTGAAGATTTGGAGGCATTATTTATTTGGTTCGAGATTTGAGGTGTATAGAGATCACAAGAGTTTCAAGTATTTGTTTGATCAGAAGGAATTGAATATGAGGCAAAGAAGATGGTTGAAATTCTGGAAGGATTATGATTTTGGTTTGAATTATCATCCGGGTAAAGTGAATGTTGTAATTGATGCACTAAGTAGGAAATCTTTGCATATGTCTATGTTGATGGTGCAAGAATTGGATTTTCTTGAATAATTCCGAGATTTGAGTTTGGTTTGTGAAGCGACGTCTTCGTGTGTTAAGCTTGGTATGTTGAAGCTTACTAGTGGTATTTTGGATGAGATTCGAGAAGGTCAGAAATCTGATTTGGTTTTGGTAGATAAGTTGGTGTTGATCAATCAAGGTCGAGGTGGTGATTTTCGGATTGATGAGAATTGTATCATGAGGTGTCGTGATAGAGTTTGCATTCCTGAAGTTGGGGATTTGAAAAAGATAATTCTTGATGAAGGACATCGTAGTGGTATGAGTATTGATCCTGGTGCTACTAAAATGTACCAAGATTTGAGGAAATTATTTTGGTGGCCATGTATGAAGAAGCATATTGTTGAGTTTGTGTATTTTTGTTTAATCTGTCAGAAATCTAAGATTGAACATCAAAAACCGCCTGGCTGGTTGCAGCCGTTATCCATCCCTAAGTGGAAGTGGGATAACATTTCTATGGATTTTGTTTCTAGATTTCCGAGGACTCCGAGTAGTCATGATTCTGTTTCGGTTATTGTGGATAGATTAACGAAATCTGCTCACTTTATTCCAATTTTGATGGATTATCATATGGAGAAGTTTGCAAAGTTGTATATCGAGAAAGTTGTGAGTTTGTATGGTGTTCCGTCGAGTATTGTTTCAGATAGAGATCTGAGGTTTACTTCGCATTTTTAGGAAGGTTTGCAAAGTGCTTTGGGTACAAATTTACGTTTGAGTTCGACGTATCATTCACAAACTGATGGTCATACTGAAAGGACGATTCAATCATTGGAAGATCTTTTGAGAGCTTGTGTTTTAGAGCACGGAGGTGCTTGGGATATTTATTTTCCTTTGATTGAATTTACCTATAACAATAGTTTTCATTCGAGTATTGGAATGGCTCCATTTGAATATTTATATGGACGAAGGGGTATGAAACCTTTATGTTAGTATGAATCCGGCAAGAGTTCTATATTTGGTCCTGAAATAGTTTAACAGATTAAGGATAAGATTAAGATGATTCGAGAAAAGATGAAGATTACCCAGAGTCGTCAAAAGAGTTATCATGATAAGAGTACGAAAGATCTTAGCTTTGAGAAAGGTGATCATGTGTTTTTGAGAGTTACTTCTGTGACTGGTGTTGGTAGAGCATTGAAGTCAAGGAAGTTGACTCCGTGTTTTATTGGTCCTTATCAAATTGATGAGAAAGTTGGTGAAGTAGCCTATCAAATTCATTTGCCACCATCACTTGATAATGTTCATGATGTATTCCATGTATCTTAATTGAGGAAATATATTCCAGATATATCTCATGTAATGCCGCTAGATGATGTGCAAGTTAGAGATAATTTGACGGTTGAGACTTTACCGATGCATATTGAGGATAAAGAAGTTAAGCAACTTCGAGGGAAGGAAATATCTTTAGTGAAGGTAGCATGGGGAGGTCCTGCTAGTGGTAATATGACCTGGGAGCTTGAAAGTCATTTGAATGATTCGTATCCTGAGTTGTTCGATTGAGGTAATTTTCGAGGGCGAGAATCTTTTAAGTGAGGGAGAGTTGTAACATCTCGATTTTTAATAGCTAATTATTAATTATTGTTATTATATATTATATTATGTGATAATTAATTTAATTGGATGTTTTAATTTAAATGTGAATTATTTGAATATGTGTGTTATTTAAATAATTGTGTTTTATGAGTAGAATAATGGTTATTTAGTATTGGGCCTATTTATAAAAATAGAAGTAATGGAGAGGTGTTAAGTATTAAGCCTAATAAGACAAGCCTAGTTAGTAAAGAGTAAGAAGGAAATCATAATTAGAATTGTCATTGGGTGAAAGAAAAGAAAGAGGAAAGGAGAGGAAAGAAGAGGAGAAAGAGGAAAAATGAAGAGGAAATCCTAGAAGAGGAATCTTCAAGAGGTAACGGTGGAGAATCCATTTTATTGTTTGATTTTATGTTGTGGTTAATGATTAGGAACATGATAGGTTATTCAATTTCAATTTCTAGAGTCTTTGAATGTTAGGGTTTGAATGGAAATTGTGTTTTTCAACTTAAAAATGATGACCTATGATTAGAAACATGTTAGGATACCCTTTAATGATGTTATTAGACTGATTGGAATTGGTTTTATGTGGTAATTTCGTGGGATAAGTAAGTTGGTTCGTAGCAGAAAAGTGCAGTATCGTAGAACGCGCTTAGTGCGAGAAAAGGCACGCTTAGCGCGAAATATTCTGACTTTTGGGGTTGTTTATTCAGGAAGGAGCGCCTAGCGCGATAGGCAGGGCTTAGCGTGGCCTGGAATGAAAAATGTTATTTTTAGGATCTTTTGACATGGAATCTTATACGATTATATTTATTGTAGTATTTTCATATATGTGATTAATTGATTAAATTCAGATTGAACATGTTTTGGATTGGTTTTGAATACTATTTCAATGTATGTTTGATTATATGAGTGTAGTATGTGATAATCTTATGTGATGGAATGTTTTGAATAACATTGGTTGAATGATATGCCATATGTTAATTGTTATGTGTGGTGATATGTATATGCTACATGTAATGATCGATGTGATTGGAATATGATGTTGTGCAATTGATGTAAAATTTACATGAGTTGAATGGTGATGATATGCTTGGATAATTGAGGTTTTGTGAATAATCTTAATTTGCATATGTTGTCTTGATGAGTTGTACATGCATACATTTGGCTCGATCCTTGTGTGGATAAGTAGCGGTGAAACATTGGGATCACATTTGGCTCGATTCTATTGGGAGTAAGTAGCGGAGGCTTTTGGTCTTGATCGGATCGGAAGTTAGGGCTTGGATTCTACGAATGAATCGGAAGCAGGGTTAACGAAATGTTCCCAAAAACTTGGTACCATATGCATATTGAGTAACATTTCATTATTGTCACATGAGTCATTATTGAATATGCAATGTGTGAAAGGAAATTGTGATGTCCAATCATATGGATTAATTGGAATGTTTAAATGGATGATAATTATGCTATGTATGAACATATTATACTTGTAATGTTTGTATGATCATGTTATCTTGGAATATCACTTGAAGTGTGTGGAATTCATGAATAGATGCGGTTTCTTCATTATTTCCATTTATATACTTTTGAATAATGATGTGAATTCTCACCCTTTTGTTATGATGTTGCCTCTATGTGGGTAACATGCAGGTTCCGAGGATAGCGGTGCTTCGCACGAGACTAGTTGGAGAGTCTAGCTAGTTTATCTGTTACTAAGTAGTCTAGTCATTGCTCTGGTTATGTAACATGGAATTTACCTGGATTTCTGCTGTGATGAGATATTTGTTATGTATAATCATCTATTTTGATTTGTATGATTGAGATACTATGCTGATGTGGCCTTGGTACTGATGTATGAATTTTGATGACTTGAGTATGTTATGTATTCATTGCTTTTTCATCCAATGATTATAGTATGGGATGTAATTATTGATAGTATTTGTGAATAAGAATTAATCTGATGTGAAATGCATGATTTCTTTTAAAGCATGAGATTCAAATAAGTGTTATGATTATGACCAGTGTGCATGTATGGTTTTAATGTTTAAAGAAATATCATGTGACGCCCTCTTGTTATGCATTCTATTTACTCTGATTTGTATGTTATATATAATATTTGAGGAATTAGAAGGGGGTGTTACATTTTTGTCGAGGTCTAACCTTTTTGTCGAAGGCTTTCTTCGTCCTTATTTGATACAATTGTCCATGACACAAAGCGGTCATACATTTTTCTTCGATTAAGTTCAACTGATCATATCTACTTTGACACCATTCAACTTCAGACAACTTAGCCTCTATGAGGACTCTCATTGATGGTATTTTAACTTCCACGGGGAGCACTGCTTCCATGCCATACACTAAAGAGAAAGGGGTTGCCTATATTGAAGTGTGTACTGAAGTGTGATACCCATGTAAAGTAAATGGCAACATTTCATGCCAGTCTTTGTAAGTGATGACCATTTTATGGACAATCTTCTTAATGTTCTTGTTGGCGGCTTCCACATCATCATTCATCTATGGTCAGTAAGGAGAAGAGTTATGATGCTCAATCTTGAATTTCTCACACAAATCTTTCATCATTTTGTTGTTCAAGTTCGACGCATTATCTATAATGATCTTGCTTGGAACTCCATATCGACAAATGAGGCTGTTCTTAATGAACCTCACAACCACTTTTCTTGTAAAGTTGGCGTAAGATGTTGCTTTGACCCATTTGGTGAAGTAATTAATGGCCACTAAGATGAAACGATGACCGTTTGAAGCTTTTGGTTCAATCATTTTAATCATGTTGATACCCCACATGTAGAAAGGCCACAGAGAGGAGAGAACATTGAGTAGAGTCGGTGACACATGGATCTTATCTGCGTAGATCTGACAATTGTGATATCTCTTCACGTGTTTATAGCAATCGGATTCCATTGTCATCCAATAGTAACATGCTCTTAATATTTTCCTGGACATTGCATGTCCATTTGAATGGGTTCCAAAGGATCCTTCATGTACTTCATGTATCATCATATCTGCTTCGTGTTTGTCCATGCATCTGAGCAAGTTCATGTCGAAATTTCGTTTGTATAGCACATCTTTATTCAGGAAGAAATTGCCAGAAAGCCTCCTTAGAGTTTTCCAATCTTTGTGTGATGCCCCAAGCAGGTACTCCTGAGTTTGAAGGAAGTGTTTGATGTCGTGGAACCACGGTTTATCATTGATGACTGCTTCAATTACAAACACATAGGCAGGTCTTTCAAAATGTCTAATTTTGATCTTGGGCATATCGTTCCAATAGTTGACTTTGAACATGGAAGATAGAGTGGCTAAGGCGTCTGTCATTCGATTTTGATCTGAGGAATGTGATGCAATTCAACTTTGTTGAAGAAAGTGAACAAGCGTCTTGCATAATCTCGGTAGATAATCAAGTTGTTGTACCCCAATTTTCCCCCCTAAGATTCACTCATACTTCATACCATTGCATGGCACAAAGATCACAATTTGAATCTACCTCTCTCTCTCCTATCTTTGGATTTTCCCTTAGAAGATCACCAAGCATCTTGTGTATGTGTTCATTTCTTGTGTGTGATGATTGATACTTGGCTAAAAATGATATGTGTACACTTTGCTTGCTAAATGTTGTAGGTGAATCGTGCACAAGTTTCTTATTCAAGGAGTCAATATGTTCATGTGTTTATTTCCATGCCTTATCTCCTCAATTCTCAAGATTTTGTAAGTATTATCTCTCATTGAATATTTCTCTTGTCACCAACCCTGGTTTCTTATCTTAAGTGTATGCTTCATGTTTGAAAGAGATAATCAAATTCAAAGAATTCTCCATTCTATGGCCATCTATCCTAAAATTAGGGTTTTGGACTTTTGAAGATCATATCTTGGTGTTTGTATGAAGTTTGTGGATGTTTTCAAAGTAATTTGATTCTTAAGAGGAATTCTAATATGAATATGCTTGGATCCAAAGAGCTTTATTGATGAAAAGATTGTTTTACAGGTCTATGATTGCCCACTCTCTAAGTTGATGCTTCATCTATCTTGTATGACTTCAAAGGATCATAACTTGGTTATCCCTTGTCTCCTTGAGGTCATTTTTATTTCACAATGAACCTAAGGATGTCTAATACAACTCAGTTCAATTGGTGAGAAGAGAAAATGCTTGGAAATTTTCCTATGAAGTCAAAAGATTACAAGTCCTTGATGAATTTCTCAATTGTTGGTCAATCAACTTCAAAAGATCATATTTTGATCATCACTTATCACCTTGAGGTCATTATTTTTGCACAACAATATTGAAGATGTGAAATTATCTCCATATAAGTTTTGAATATTGAAAGTGTTTTGAAGTTGCTTGAAGAAGTCAAAAGATTATAGGTCACTTCACAAATTTTCATCAAATTCACAAGATCATAACTTTCTCAATTTTTGGAATTTTTTAGTGATTATTTTTTCCAAATGTTCCTGGAGAGGTCTAATTCATATAATATTTGAAAATCAAGAGCAAATTTTGAGTGGAAGAGAAAGTTTGAAGAAGAAACATTATTGGTCATTTTTAAAAAGTGGCATGCTTGACCAAAGCCTGACCAGGAAAATCAGTGATTTTTCAAGAATTCTAAAGGCTCAATCTCTCAACTCAAGTATAAATTTGATTTGATTCTTTTTGCATTGTGCTCTACTCTTTGAGTACTTCATTTGGCTCAAAGAAAATTAGAAAACGCACGAGGGAATTGTATTTGGCCTCAGCTCAAAGTTTATGCAAAATTCTAATTCGAGCTCACCATCAGGTTGTACATTTGCGCGTGTAACTTGTATTTAAGCCAAATTAAGCCTTGCTTTCGTGACTAATTGTGATTAGGAACTTCCCATGATTAATTAGCATATAAAAACGCAAGAAATATTTGAGTTTTTATGCACATAAGGTCACACTTTCTTCATGAACACAGGTGTGCACGATTTCCACTCAAATGTCATCATTCACCCCTCATTTTGATTCCATTGGCCTCTCCTATAAATAAAGGACACATTCCAATCATTTTCTCAAGCTTTGATAGCCAAAAAAAACCCTTCCAAACTCTCCCTCGAATCCAATTTTATGCAACTTCATTTTCACTCTCAAAGTTATTCCAGTTTGAAATTAACTATTCATTCTTCTTCCTTGAATTTCACTAAAGCTAACAGAACAAGAATCGTGCCTTAAAGCCTCCTAAATCACGCTATCCAAGTCCAGTTTCATAGCTCTGAAAGTGAAATTTGTTTAGGCAGGATTCTGCATCAAACCTTTTAAATAAAGCATCATTGCACTCTCCTCATCTCCCTGATCCTTGTGATCTTCACCATTTGCATTTTCATCAAGTATTGAATGAGAATTTCTGGAAACAAGTGCTCGCGATTATTTCAGTGTTTTTCCAAATTTTTCATGATAGAAGTGAAATAAATTCTTCGCAAGGGTATCATTAGAATTGTCTTGAAGAGACGAAGCGAATGGCACCGGTTTGAAGAATTTATTTTACAGTTTGAGAATCGAGCATAGAAGATGGCTGGAGGTTTAAGACGACCTACGTGTCTGTCTTCAACCAATGAAGGCTTGACATGTAATTTTTTCAAATTCAATCCAGAGTATTTGCTTCACTGTGCACGCGTCTCTGGAGCCCTTGGATCTTATTACCTTTATTAGTCAGCATTGATCCAACGCGTGATATTATTTCTTGTTTTATTTTTTTAATTTTGTAATTCAGTGTGAAAACCAAGGAGGTCCATATCAAGTGCACCGCGTCATGTCCATTGGATGTGATTACTAACACATTTTGACTATGATCAGATGGTCCACATTTTTTTTGGCTTTTATTTTATTTTTTTATTTTATATTTTAAATGTTTTAAACTTCAAAAAATCATATAAAATTCATTTCTGAATAAAAATTATGATAAAATTTACAAAAATATTTTGAAATATTATCTTTCTGAAATTTATTTTTTCATAATTTTATTTTCAGATTTGATATTTTTTATGAATTTTCCCTTTTATTTGAGGTTTTTAATTATTTTAAAATACTTTCCAACACTTTAAAATTCTAAGAGAATTATGGAAGGATCCAGTGGTCATTTGACAAATATTGGTGACTTTATTTTATTTTTATTTTGGATTTTACTATTTTTTTGCCATTTTTTTTGTTTATTTTACCTTTTATTTTATTTTCTAAAAATAATTTCTGACTTTAAAAAATTCTTAAAATTTTTGTCAACACTTGTTGACCTCTGTTTGACTTTGGATAATTTTCTTGGAATTTTATTTTGATAAAAAAATACTATTTATGTATTTCGTCCATAAAATCCAATTAAATAACCTAATTTCAAAAATTATTTTTGATCCTTTTATTTGACTTTATTTTCATTTTTATTTTGCTGACTTTTGAAATTATTTTGGAGTCACAAATTTCCTCAACATCAATAG
Organism: Vicia sativa; assembly: GCA_021764765.1. Taxonomy (NCBI): domain Eukaryota; kingdom Viridiplantae; phylum Streptophyta; class Magnoliopsida; order Fabales; family Fabaceae; genus Vicia; species Vicia sativa. The sequence goes on along the minus strand of CM038793.1, from coordinate 195,291,196 downwards.
AATTTGAATGTTGATAGGTCTCTTGACCAAATCCACTAAGAAAGTTAATTGATTTTGACGAAGTTAGACCGAATAAATTCATCTGATACAAAATAAACTTGGACATTACTTTTTGTTCTCCATCTTATTATGTTTTTGTCCCGACTCGGAAAAAGTGATAAATTGGAGGCATGAACTTTAATGTTCTAACATAAGCCCCAAAAGATGACTTGAGTTTTGATCTTGGTTCAACACTTGTGGCGCTTGTCGTGTGGTCACGTTGATTTCTAATCAAGCTTCTGGCATGTTTCCACTAACCTTGTCCATTTGAAATTCTCAATCATCTTTGATCAAGTGATATGATAGTTCCAAAACCGGTCATATACTTGACAAAAAACAATTGAAACTTGTCGTGTGGTCGCGTTGATTCTATCAAGCTTCTAGCAAGTCTTCATGCGTAAGTTTCAAGATGGTCACCTTACTCACGACTAACAATTAACAATTCGATGATATACTTGACAAGTTTCAAGATGGTCATCTTGCTAACCTTTATTAATTTCTTTTATTTTCCGCCCTTTACTTTTCGTTTTTACTTTTATGCTCTTTATTTTTATGCACCTTTAATTTTAGCATTTACATTTCATGTCATTTTTGCTTTGCTCACTTGAGCATTTTATTTCCTATGTCATTTTTCCTTTGCTCACTTGAGTATTTTATTTTCTGGCCATTTTGAATTTTCTCATTTGAGCTTTGTTTTCCTTTTCCAAAATACCAAATAATTTAAGCAAAACATAAAAAACTCTGAATTGGACTTGGTTACTGTCCTTGTGCTTGGAGTTTGATCTTCGGACTTAGAATTAGGACCTCTACCTCAACTTGGAGATTTATGTCCCCTTGGTCTTATTTTGTCTTGTCTGATTATTATCTTTGTATGCAGGTTATTCTGTTATATTCGATTAAGAGTGGATCTCCTCCAAATTCAGCCGATACTCTTCCCGTTTTTTCTTAAAGACAAGAGTTCACCTAAAGGCATTGATTTATCTGGAGCTTTTTTTTTGTCTGATTATTTGTTGTTTATGTGGCAATCCAAAGGATGGGATATGACATTGGCTCTTGATGTCAAGTAATAATCTTCTCACCCAGTTAGATCTTCCTTTACCCTTACATTTTACTTTATGCACTTAGGTTAGCCTCTTCATCTCCTCCCTATTCTTGAATTTTCAAAATATTCCCTCTATTTTCAAACAATTCTTGTTTTCAAAACTCGAACCACTTTCATAAAAAACTTGGACTTAGGTCCATAAATTTTCAAACTTTGTTTTCTTAATAAACTTTTAATCCATTTAACAATACTTTGACTTTTCTTTTCATAAGACTAAAAAATACCTAACCTTACTCAAACTTTTTTGAGCTCTTTGTAGCTTTTCTAACAAACATTTTCTTAAAATCAACCAACACACAATTTTGGTATTTTTTTAGCCGAACTACTTGGTTTTTATTTCAACATTGCACATTGTTGATATGTAGGCCTGGAACTCGTTAGAAGTTCTATTAAACCAAAAATTATAAAAAGTACTTCTTTTCTCCCCCACCATCCATTTTGTACATATACTCTTTTTTAGCACACATATACAAATTTTCAAAAAAGGTTCTTACGGAGTACCGTAGTTGCTTTGGGTGCCTAACACCTTCCCTTTACATAACTAACTCACAATCTCAATCCCAGATCTCTGATCTTTTTTTTGCTAGGATTTTATTCGCTCTTTTTCATAGTCCTTTGGATAAAATAAAAGTGCGGTGGAGACTCTTTTGTTACTTTTTGAGCTAAGTCAATTCAATGGCTTATACTTGCAGTTTTTGCCGCTACACAAACCAAGGTAATGAGTTTCGTACTTGTCTTTGATTTGATTGATCACAAGGGCTGAATCTCCATATATGTCAAGGATCTTGATCCTTAAGTCGATGGCTTCTTCGATACCCATGAAACAAGCTTCGTATTCTGCGATATTATTGGTGCAATCAAATAGCAATATGGCGGAAAACAGGATATGAGTACCCTCGGGAGTGATGATGACTGCCCCAATTCCATTGCTGAAAATGTCTACTGCTTCATCAAAAATTAGGCCCCATCTTGATTCAGGATTAGGACATTCTTCAGGTAACAATTCGTCACAATCTTTAATCTTTGAGTACATAACATCCTCGTCAGGTAAGTCAAACTTGAGAGATTGGTATTTGTTGATTGGTTGATAAGCCAAGTGATCGGCGAGAATGCTTCCTTTAACCAATTTTTGGGCACGGTACTTGATGTCATATTCAGATAATAACATATGCCATCGGGTAATCCTTCCCGTTAAGGCGGGCTTTTCAAAGACATACTTGATTTGATCCATTTTGGAGATTAACCAAGTCGTGTGGTTGATCATGTACTGGAGGAAATGTTTCGAAGACCATACCAAAACACAACAGGTTTTCTCGAGCATGGAGTAACAAGACTCACAATCTGTGAACTTTTTACTCAAGTAATAGATGGCATGCTCCTTCTTACCGGTTTCATCTTGTTGTCCAAGCACGCAACTCATATAATCTTCTAACACGGTAAGATACATGATTAGAGGTCTTCTTTCGATTGGAGGAATTAATAATGGAGGTTCTAACAGGTATTCTTCGATACTGTCGAACACTTTCTGGAAATCTTCTATCCACACAACCCCTTGATTTTTGCGGAGAAGTTTGAATATTGGTCCACAAGTAGCAGTCATTTGAGAGATAAATCTAGAGATATAATCCAATCGTCCAAGAAAACCTCTTACATTCTTTTCATTTCATGGTGCAAGCATCTCTTGAATAGCTTTGACTTTGTCGGGATCTACCTCAATACCTTTTTGACTGACAATGAAACCTAGGAGCTTTCCAGATCTCACCCCAAAGGTGAAATTGTTAGGATTCAAGCGAATCTGACTTTTACTCAATCGTTGAAATAACTTCAAAAGATGTGTTATATATTCTTCTTCAGTGTCGGACTTGGCAATCATGTCGTCCATATAAACTTCAATCTCTTTGTGCATCATGTCATGAAAGAGAGAAGTCATTGCCCTTCGGGAGCCATTTTAATCTGGTTATAACCAGAGAAACCGTCCATGAAGGAAAAGACGTTGAACTTAGCAGTGTTATCAACCAGCATGTCAATACGTGGTAATGGGAAATCGTCTTTTGGACTAGATTTGTTCAAGTCCCGGTAGTCAACACACATCCTGACTTTTCCATCTTTCTTTGGAACATGCACTATGTTAGCTAAACATTGAGGATATTCGGAGGACGAGAAAACCTACGGTGAGCTGTTTTTGAACCTCCTTTTTGATCTTATCAGCCATGTCTGGGTGAGTCCTCCTCAGTTTTTGCTTAACTGGAGGACATTCAGGCTTTAATGGCAAGTGATGCTCTACGATGTTGGTATCCAACCCTGGCATGTCCTAGTAGGACCAAACAAACACATCAACATATCCTTTGAGAAGATCTATTAGTTTTCTTTTGATATAGTCATCGAGTAGCGCTCTGATGCTTACTTCTTTATGTTTTCCTCAGAACCCAAGTTGATCGTTTCCAAAGGCTCTTTGTGAGGCTGAATGGCTCTTTCCTCATGCTTAAGTAGTTGGGAAATCTCATCTGGGATCCCTTCTTCTTCCTCTTCTTCGGCTTCAAACACATGAAATTCAAAGTTGGGAGAGGGCATATGGTTATTACATTCAACGGGTTTATTGATTTTTAATCTGCACATATGATTTATGTTCGTTTTTTTAGAAAACAACGAATGCAAAAGTGTATGCAGATTATTTGAAAGTGTTTTTATTTGTTTTTTAGGATTACCATTTCAAGAAAAAAGGCAAAAACGAAAAACAAACACATAAATGTGGAAATTCAAAACGACGCTTTATTTATGATTCACATTTGAAACAAAGCCCTAAACCCAAACTCTTCTGTCTTGGGTGAGACAAAGAGAAAATTATTTAAAAGGTAGCCTTATGAAACATCTCTCTGCCATGGGCTGGGAGAGAGTTCAAAATAAATGCGAGATGATTACTTAAAACAATGAACAATACTCGGAGCCTCAATAAATTTCCAATAGTGACAAACTCCTTGGTAGACTATGTATTCCGACATTTTTTCCTTAGGATCATCTTCAGTGATGACTTTGACTATTGGTTGAGCAGGATTTGAAGGCTCTGGTTTGTTAACCTTGTTCTTTTTACTGCTAAGGCGATCTTCCTCTGCTTGTTCGATAGGTCGGGAAGTGTAAAATGAGGTACATGTATCTTCAGGTGAGATGTATCATGGGCTTTTAGGGTATAATTCCCAATCTTCTAGATGAAGAGACTCGTTATCAGAGACACTTTCCAAGTCATTTTCAGGACCATCATCCCAATTGTCTCCAAAAATTGCATTTACCTGGGAATAAACAAATTTAGGTTCAACAACCTTGACAAGTGTATTGAAGCAAAGATCTTCGGTCGTGATCTCAAATGGATGATAAGATTGAGAGGGAATGTGGGCCTCTTCTATATGACTGAGATATTCAAGAGGATCTTCCCATCCAGTTGGTTGGATGTCTTCGATTGAAATTCTTGAACTTTCAGGGGCGGTATATTTCACCATGAAGTCAAATTTTCCACTTGGTTTCCCCAAGGTATCCCAAACCTTGGGTGGGATAGGTGGAATTTCTTCTTTATCATCTTGCTAGAACATGCCTTCGAATTTCTCTGAAGGAGGATAGAACGATGTATACAGTTCTTCCTGAGATATGTATCCAGAATCGTTGAGATAAGTTTTCCATTCTTCAGAACCAGAGAGATTTTCTTCAGCGCCTTCTTCAATAAGGACATTGACCTCTTGAGGAATAGGGCTAAAAAGACCTCTGTTGTGGAACATTTATTTGATTGGACGAAGAGTTTCATCCTTCTCAGTGGCTTTTGAAAGTATTGGAGTAAATCTGAGTCCTGTTTTGGTTTTGCTATTTACAGGAATCACAACTTGTCCCCAACCAGCGGCAGTACCGTCTTTCACTATCTGCGCAGCTTCTTTGTAAGAAGTGATAGATGATCTATTTTTCTTGGAAGATTAGTCTTCTAAAGAGATACCTTGGAACCGCGTTCCTTCTACCTCATCAGCAGTGATGAACAAAAAAGTGGACAAGTAGCTCACCAACAAGGCTTTCTCCCCACTTACGGTTACCAACTTTCCATTTGTTACAAACTTCAATTTTTGGTGGAGTGTAGATGTTACTGCTCCAGCTTTATGTATCCATGGTCGACCTAGTAAATAGCTGTAGGCGGCTTGAACGTCCATAACCTGGAAGGTGACTTGAAAAGTATGCAGACCAATTATGATTGGAAGATCGATTTCTCCAATAACAGATTTTCACGATCCCTCAAAAGCTTTGAATACCACACCACTGAATTTAGGTGTTCCTTTGTAATACAAATGAGAGAGATTCGTTTTTGGCATTACGTTTAAGGAAGAGCCAGTGTCCATGAGCACGTTCGACAAAGAGTCGGATTGGCAGTTCATAGAGATACGCAGAGCAAAATTGTGATCCCTACCTTCTTCAGGGAGTTCTTCATCAGAGAAGCTTAGATTGTCGGGACATTAATCAAAACACATTTTTGCATGGAAATATGATCATTGATACTCCTGCTATGGGTCCTGTTTGTACTTATGTTGCATGTCTAAATTTTCCGTTGAGTATTTTTGGTAGAGATTTTCGGATGGATTTAGTTTGTCTTCCGTTAGATCAATTGGATGTGATTCTTGGTATAAACTGGTTGGAATACAATCATGTTTTTATCAACTGGTTTGACAAATCGATTATCTTTCTTGATTCGGGTGTCGAGAATGATTTGTTTTTGTATGCTAAGCAAGAGGATGAATCTTTAAAAGATGGTGTTGTGTTGTTTGCTCTGTTGGCATCGTTGGATCTCGGTGAGAAACAAGCTATGGGTGAATTGTGAATTGTTTGTTAAATTCTAGATAAAAAGGGAGAGAGAAATATCATCACACAGAAAATACATCAGAAGAAAGAAAAGCAGCAGAGAGCAAAAAGATGTCCAAGTCACAAATCAAGTTGTCACAATTATGAACTACTTGTGACTTATGATCTGAGTTGTGAACACAATTGTGACCTGTGTTCTGAGTTTTCTGGTGGAATTTCAGATTATCTCTTAATATATGGTATGTCTCCCATGGCCCTCTTTTACCACCCCCAGTGACAAGAATTGGTTTCTATATTAAGGGGGTATAAGTTATCTTCTACCTCGTGTAGACCAGGACTTTCCTTCCATTTTTCCTTGACGAGCTTAATGGGAAAATACAAAAACATGAGGAGAAGTCAGACTAGATGTTGAGACATCACCTTTATCAGGCAAACCATCATCTCAAAATGGTAGACCATCTGATGAAGAAGTTGCTTGTCTCCAAAATCAAGTTGTGTGATAGGACTACAAGACATAAAGGGTCATGAACTGAAGAATGCTGAAGAATCTTTTAATTGTAAATTGTTATTTGTAAAATGGTTGCTGCTACCTTAAACTGCTTGTATTTGTAATTATTTGTTTTAGCTAAAATTTGCCAAAGAGGGAGTTTGTAAGTTCCAAATTATATGGATTGGCTGAATTTTAATATAAAAAAATAATAGCAGCAACAATGTTTTGTACAGTATGATTCTCAACTTATAATCCTATCTAGAATGCCTTAACATGTTGTGTTGAATAAGTTCAACATCTGGAACAGCATGCTACACAAACTGTTAAGTTGTTACGGTTCTATTTTAATTAGTGCAGAATATTCGGAGAATATTATGCATCTTATGTGGCGTGATTTTGAAGGCATATGTGGAGGTCCAAGAGCTAAGGAGAAAAACTAGAAGGGACCTTGATTGTAGCAGAAGTTATATGTGTTTTTTCTCTGCAAAAGTTTATTTCTGCAGAAGTTTGTTACAGTTTATGCTGTTATTTTGAAGGCCTAAATCCAGTTAGGTAATAGGTTATAAATAAGCAGTTGTAACCTAGTTTTAGCAAGCTAGCCGGTTTTAGAAAGATGTAGTCTTTAGGGTTAGCCATGTAAGTGAACCACCCAGATTGTGGGATAGTCATTGATTTTTACCTCGAAGCCTATAGGCATGAGGATTGTTTTACTCACTCAGAAGATGTGAAGCAATGAGTTTAGTTGTGTCCTTGGAAGAAGTTGTGAAGAAAATTCCAAGTTAGGTTTGTGTCACTTGAGTGACAGTTTAGATTGTATTTAAAGTGTGGTATCTTTAAACTGTTTTAGTTGTGTTTGGAGTGAGGTATCTCGAAGCTGATTGTGTTAGGAGCCAAGCAGTCAATGTTGTTGTTGATGTAATAGTAGGTGATAGACATCACTGAGGTGAATGGAAGTAAGCGGAGGTTCTCATATCTATGTGTGGTATATAAGGTAGAAGGGTCATTGGGTAGCCTGATTTAGTGAGGAGTGTAAACATGGTGGTTTCCCTCCAAATTAATACTGCTGATAGTGAACTTCATTCTTGGCTTGGTATGCCCTCAGATGTAGGTTGGTTAGAACCGAACTAGGTTAACAATTCCTTGTGTTCTTTTGTTTCCTGCTTTTAATTGTATGTTCTACCTTGTCTTTTTTATAATGTCGGATCAAATGTCACGACATCCTGAGTCTGGCCCTAACTAGAATTTCAAGTACTGTAGATACATAGGGTGTTAATATCTTCCCTTTGTATAACCTAACCCCCGGACCCAAAGAATCTCTATTCCCCATTGTTTTGCATTTAGTTTCGTTACTTTTTGCATTGCATGTCTCTTTTAGAGTATTTCAGCTTCCCCTTTTTCCTTTCTTTTGGAAACAATAAAGCTTGGTGTTGGCGGCATCTTTTAAAAAAAAAAATTTATTTTTGAGTCGGAGAGCCGAATTTCAATTTGGTTCCCTATTTCTTCAAATTTTACCGCGCACACTTCCCTCAAGAGCCAAGTCAGCATCAGAAAAACCCAAACTATTGTCTACGGTCAGGTTAGCAATATAATTTTTGAATTGATCAACATAAGTTTCTTCCGGCACATGAGCATTCTTTAGAAATTTCACTAATGCTTGAGCATGGGCCTTAGAGCACAGCAGTAGAGCTAGCATAGATATCTTTGATGAGGTTTTCCCTAACTGCTCAACAACATTGTAATCACTTTTTCGGATAATCTTTAAAATTTCGTCCATTTCTTGCTTGGAGGCATCCCCAACAACCTCTTTTGGTGCCTCCATCTGGGCAGGCTTGGCCACTTTTTCTTTACCCTGAGTCTTAGTGGTCGGCTAAGTGGCATGAATATGGACAGGTGCAGAAGTATATTTTGGAGGAGAGATCTCTGGAGAGAAAACCCTTATGGTCTTAGTTACCTTACTAGATCCAGCAATATTGTCAACATCGAGATTAGCAGCTTCAATATTGTTCTCTTGTTAATATCAACTCGGTAAATCTGACTGAAGAGCTTCCAATCATATGATTGAAGAATGGACCTGTCAACGTAACCATTAACATGTCAATCAATTCCCTGCTAGACAAGGGAGGTTGAACTCTTCCTGCTAGATCTCTCCACCTTTGGGCATACTCTTTGAACTTTTCATCATGGCCTATAGACCTGCCTCGTAACTGCATCTGGGTTGGTGCCAACTTAGCGTTATACTAATATTGCTTATAAAATACATCTTCTAGATTATTCCATGTATGAATGTGGGTATTTTCCAGTTGATAATACCACTCCAACTGTGCTCCAGACAAACTCTCTTGAAAGAAATGCATCCATAACTTCTTATCAGTAGTGTGTGGTTGAATCGTTTGCACATAGGACTATAGGTGAAGCTTTGGGAAAGAAATACCATCATATTTTGCAAAAACAAGAACTTTAAACTTGTGACGAATCACACCCCTGGAACCAGACCCAAATCGTCAAAATTTAGCCTTGACACCTTCAAATTTTCCACAACATTCAAGCGATCTTCGAGTTGTTTATACTTCTCATCAGCGGCAGGATATTACTCATCCAAATAGTCTTCTTCCTCTTCTTTAGACTCATGGTTTCTTTCATCATCATCCTTAACACTCCTGTCATTTTCTGGGAACTCAAGTTCTCTGACCACTTTAATCGGACCTCTGAATCTTCTTCCCATGTTAAGAATATCAGATATTCTCTTTGATTTCTTTTTCTCTTTCTTGGTGAGGAGATCTTTAAGATCTTCCTTCCCTTTGGCCAAGCTTATAAACATCTCTTGGAATCGAGCATTATGATCCTGGAGATCTTTGATATTTTGTTCGAGAGCCATTTTTCTGCCGAAATAAACAGCGAGAAAATGAGAGAACCGATCTTTGGAGTACCTATTGTGAAATGATATGATATGATATGATATGCATATGCAACTTTTTCAAGGACCTTGGGAAATTTAAATTTGGTAAAAAAAGAAAGAATTTTATTAGTTAACTTGAAATCCTTTTGACGAACTGAGAATGATCAGGAACCCTTGGAGACTAACTCCTTGAGTTGAGAAGGTATCTCCATAGATTTTATTCAGATATTATTCCTGCGAGCGGAAGCCATAAACCTACAAGAAAGAGAAAAGATAAATCCCTAGTCCTTGAAATGGTTAGCAGAATGTTATGATGATATGATGTCATTATGTTATTATGTCATGTTTGGATAAAGAAAAAACACAAACAAGTCACACAATAGCCTTAGGTTTAAAGGCTTGTCTGAGGTCCATAGGTGTATACCCTTTACTAAATTTTACTTGGCTCAACTTTTCTTATAATAATAACTGGGTTTTAGGAATCTCATATCATGGATCTTTCTCACATGCTTTATTTAAGTGCGGCACCCAAATGGCTGACCAAAACATCCTGAAAGTCGAATCTCAATGAGCGTGGCCTCGAGTATCAACCAACTTCGGTCTGCACCAAAGTCGGCTATCTCGCTACCTTCTAATGGCCAAGATGGGTCAATTAGGATTCTAAAAGTCTAGTTAGTGTTGATGACACCATGCAGAACCCAAATGTTTTCCTTAACTAGACTTAAGGAACATCAGGACAACCAAAGTGTCACACTAATCGTAGATATCATTTTAACTGTGTCGGTCTACGTCGTACAGTCTTGATGATCTATTGCTACTTACCTAAGGAAACCTGGATCTGGATGTAGGATCCCCACAAGCATAATTACCCAAGCAAGAAACCCTTAAAAAATAAATCAGATAAGTCAAACAAATAAAAGCAAGTAAAGTGATCTATACCCTAAGGTAACCCCCTCTTTGAGTATTTTCCCCACCGCCAATTTTGTAATACAGCGGGAGAACTGACTTAGTTGTTTTGCGTTTTATCGCAAATGTTACGGTTAGCAAGAGTCGCCACCGACTTTTCTTTTATCCAACAAGGAAAGGTGAAAAGAACAGGAAAGACCTTTGATAGATTTTGAGTTCGGGGGGTAAGTTATGAAAAGGGAAGGTGTTATAACCCTTTTCATCCATAGTTATCTACAAGCTCTTAATTGCTTATCTCACTTTTGAAAATTTGCTTTTGTGTGTGTGATTTGTTTAAAAATATTTTGACTTTAAATTTGTAATGATTCTTGTATCAGTCTTCAAGAATGTATACAAAGTGTTTGAAAATATATGTCTAAAAATATGCAGTGTAAAATTCGTGTTTTAAAAATGTTGTTGCGAGCAAGCAATTAAGAACTACCCACTCAAAGGTCATTTGTTTTCTTTTCCTTCTCCATTAGGGATAGTGTTATCCAAAGCATTAGTTGGTAGGTATCCACATCCATTGGATGTGAAGGGACAGGCGTAGGGTCATCGTATGGTCATCGAAGGCAACATGTAAGGATACCTTCGCATTTCAAAGGGAATATCATCATTTTTCTGTAGGGTCATCGAGGGATAAGATCATGTATTCATGGCCAACTTCGAGGGACATCAAGGGACTATGATCTTTGAGGGGACTATGATTATTTTAACCGAGGGTCTTTTTCTAAGATATCACTACGTTCGAGGGACATGACCATTATTTCGTAAGGCAAAAAGAGAGGATACCCTAGGGGTGCAAGTGTGAAAAGTATGTTGATTTAGATATTTATGTTTGGCAAATTAGGGTTATCTAAGTTAATTTTATTCTTGCCATACAATCCTATTAACATATATCTAACAGTTAATATCTGTATAGAAAAGTAAAGTGTGGGAAATTAAACCTAATTACTATTACAAGGCTTTGGGGCAGATACATTATAAGAAAAACCCTGCAGAAAAATATAAAATGCGGAAAGTAAAGTTCTAAGCTATTACATCCTGTAAGCAGTTTCAATATTTAAGAAAATGCAGGGAAATTAAATCGACGCTATTACAAAATAACCATGCGACCTATACATCGTTTCTAGAATTTAAAATAAAAAGAGAATAGAAAAATAATGATGAGAAAATAATTAAACAAATGTCAAAATGTCCTAATATCCTAAGTATTTAAAATAAATATTTTTTTGTGATTTTTATGATTTTTTTTAATAGGAAAAGAAATAAAATTAATTAATTATAAGTTAATTATGAAAATAATTTAAAACTTAATGAAAATAAAAATAATTTTGTGTCAAAAGTTAAATAAATATTTAATTAGCCTAAAACTAAAAACAAAATATTTTTCATGATTTTAAAAAATAAGTAAAAGAAATTTTGAAAAGAAATAAGAAAATTAAAAGGAAATAGAAAAGAAACAAGTGCTTAAAAAATAGGATGGTCCTGCCAAGGGTTGAACACGCGCCCTTAGGGTTCTTGGAACAAAAGTTTACCACTAGGTCAGACACCTATTATGTTATCATACTGCTTCTGAAAATTTATATGTGAGTCCTGCATGAATCAGAAAATATGAAAAAGAATTGCAAAAGGCCAGGTTCGAACCCACGCCCTGGTATAGTAAATTCTTACGCGCACATGTTTAACCATTGGAGTGGTGATACATTCATTTATTTATTCGCTTTCATATATATATATATATATATATATATATATATATATATATATATATATATATATATATATATATATATATATATATATATATATATATATATAAAATTTGATTCAAAATTTAATTAAAATCAAAACGCGCGAACGTGGGGTCTCTGGTTTTTGAATGGACCAATCAGGTTATAACATTACGCCACATTGGTGTCAATGTCGGTCAAGCCACCATGGACGGTGGCTCTGGTCATCTTCTTCTGCCTCAAACACCAAACCTGCAAAATCAAATCAAAACAAAAAGAAAATAACCCATATCGACATAAAATCATGCCCTGAATACGAATTTGGTGGGGTTATGGCTTGAATCACCCTGTAGCTATGGGTTCGAAAGCTCAGAAGCTTTATACCCTAGCCATGGTGAAATCTTGTTCCTGCAATAAACCTCACAAACGATGGTTCTAAAATATGCTAATCATCAATACAAATAAATATATGCACATACAATTGATTAAAAATGCATGAATTATAAGTTTCGAATTTGATAATTTTACCCAACCGGTGCAATCAAGAGGGCGACTTCTAGCTTTCTTCGAGCTTGTGTATGAATGTGGAAAGCTTCCTGGGAACCTTAGGAAGGTGGTAGGATGTTTGATATTGATTTAAGTAGGCTGGAAATAAAGGTTTGCTTGTGCCCTAGTTCTTGAAATTTTGAGAATTTCTCTAGGGTTCTGGAGAGGCAGCACGCATATCTTGAGTTTGTGGTCTTGTTGTTTATTTATAAGTGAAGGAATTAGGTCAAGAATTGTTAAGAAAACTTATGGCATTGATGAACAAAATATTTGATTGGCAATCTTTGAAAAATGAATTCCAATCATGCCAATCTCTTTCCAATCACTCTTGTGCGTTTTTGATAGCTGCATTGGATTTGTTTGGACCTTAAGCTATGTATATTTAAAGCCTTACACGCCTTATCCATCAATATTGCATTTTATTTTATTTAATTTGAATTTAAATGAATAAAATTAAAAAATAAATAAAATTAAAATTAAGATAATGCATGGATGGGTTTAGAGATCCTTGACAATGTTATAAACATGTTCCAAACCTTAAAACATAGGCCCATTTATCAATATTTCAAGATTGCTTAATATTCACTTCATGCATTTTCTCAAAATTGCAAAACTTGCACCAATCATATCTTGCTCAATTCTCAACATTTGAGGATCATCTTGGACTTTTTAGAAAGCTTAAGATGTCCTCTAAAACCTATTTTTGGTTTTATCTCATTTGAAGCTTCCATGTTCACGTATACTTCTTTGAGAAAAGATGACTTTTTATTGACTTTTAAAAGAACCTATAATGTCTTGGCCCATATCTCTTAAACGAAGCATTTTTTGGGAAAATCCTATTAGGGACACAGTTGTAGAGAATTGAATTTCCTTCAAAATGAGCTTTGGTTTAGGAATTTTTTATGAAGTATGTGAAAGTTATGCTTGGTCAAAGTTCAGATGACTTCTCAAGAAAACTCTAATTTAGTAACTTTTCAGTTTGTATGAATCTTGAATTTTCTTGATGAATCATGATCAACCCTTAATCAAAAGATAAATGTGACCTAAAAATGTTGATTTTGACCAAAAGTGTTGAAGTTTGACTATATGTTGACTATAGTTGACTTTTGGTCCAATACAATTGATTTTCAACCATCTGAGTAATTGACTTAGAAAACTTGTGATGCAAGGCTTGATTCTTGACATGTGAATACCTTGAGACATATGAGGAAACATGAAGTCCACTTTAGGCTTTATAAATAACATTTACCTTGAGAAAAGCAAAACCCTAATTATAGGTTTAATTGCTTAGGAGAGGGTTTGTATGATTAATCTTGAGTAACCTTGAGCATGAGGATGTATCTTGACCTCAAAAATGGAAGGGAAATTTTTGGGGTGCAACAATATGAATATGCAATTAATCCACAACATATGCAATTTAGATTTTCCACCTGTTGATTCTTTATTTTTAGGATTGGCTTTATGTTTGGTAAAACTAATATTGCAACAATAGGTTAAATTGGATTTATAACTTGTAAGGAGAAAGTAGGTTGAAGTTCTATTCAATGAAGAAACATGTTGTGTTGAAATATTTCAACATCTCGAACAACATGTCAAATGAGATGTCGAGAAATTAGACATCAGAACATCACGCTACATACACTGTTAAGTTTGTTAGAGTTTTGTTTCAATTGTGCAAAATATTCTGGGAATATTATGCAACATAAGTAGCATGATCTTTAAGGCATATGTGGAGGTCCAAGAGCTAAGGAGAAATATCATCAAGGACCTTAATTGTAGCAGAAGTTATCTGTGTATTTAATTCTGCAAAGTTTGTTACTGTAGAAATTTGTTACAACTACAAGTTGTTATTTTGAAGGCCCAAATCCAGTTGGGTAATAGGTTATAAATAAGCAGTTGTAACCTAGTTTTAGTAAGCTAGCCAGTTTTAGAAAGATGTAGTCTTTAGGTTTATCCATGTAAGTGAACCACCCGGATTGTGGGATGGTCACTGATTTGTGCCTCGAAGCCTGTAGGGAAGAGGTTTATTTTACTCACTCAGAAGTTATAAAGCAATGAGTGTAGTTGTGTCCTTGGAACAAACTGTGAAGTAATTCCAAGTTAGTTTGTATCACAAGTTAACTGGTTTGTGTCTGAAGTGATGTATCTTCAAACTGTTTTGAATTGTGTTTGGAGTGAGGTGTCTCTAATCTGATTGTATTAGGAGCCAAGTCGTTCATGTAATTGCTGGGATGTAATTGCTAGATATCACTAAGGTGATTAGAAGTGAGCAAAGATTCTCATATCTAAGTGTGGTATCTTATGTAGAAGGGAAGTTGGGTAGTCTGATTAAGTGAGGAGTGTAAATAGGGTAGGTTTACTCCAAATTAATACTAATGATAATGGACTTCATTCTTGGCTTGGTATGCCCCCAGATGTAGGTTGGTTAGAACCGAGCTGGGTGAACAATTTTGTGTGTTGTTTATTGTTTCTGCTTTGTTGATTGTATGCTCTACTATGTCTATTTTATAATGTCGGATCAGATGTCACAACATCCTAAGTCTGATGACATTAGAATTTCAATTGGTATCAGAGCAGACATCCTGTCTATTTCTGGATGAGATTCATAGGGGATACTTTTTAGTTGTGTACAAGGTAGATGATTTTTTGAAAAATGAGTGTTCATATTGTATGGTCCTTTGAAGTGGAGGATGAACCTATTTGTGGAGAACTAGACCAACCTGACCAGAACTGTTCTACCTTCTTTAAGAGAGAAGATAATGAAGCTAGAACAAGTTAGTTAAATTCAAAGAATTCATGCAGGAGTGAAGATTTTGGATTGAATTGTTCAACCTATAATCAGCACAAAGAAAAGGTTGTCAACACCTTCATGCGGGAGTAAAGATGTTGATAAGGTAACTTATGTGCCTATGTGTTTCCATATTGGTCAGAATATTGGTTGGGTCTAGTCTTTTGCTTGGTGAAGAAGCAAGCTTAATGTAGGGTTGATTTATTTTCAATTCATATGTGTTATGATTACAAGTGAATTATGGAGTTAGCATTATGTAAATTTTGTTGAAGTTTGGCTATATTCTGCTGCATAGCCTCTGATGCAACCCTTATGTGAAAGAAGGATCCTAGGGTTATTTTTATTCAACATAATATTGGGTAGATTTTACAACATATTAAAAGTGTCAAAGATACTTGAGATTTCCTCAAGTCCACTCATAAAAGAATTTATTAATAAAGTTGATGAGTATCAATTGATTAATGATTCTCATACACATCTGTAAATTGTTTGAAGACCTTGAAGACCATTAAGGATGATGTGTTCCAGGGAGATGGAACTGACGTTCTATGAGATGTTAAAACATTATTATTACAGGTATGCAACTGCCAGTTGAAGAACAAATGTTCTAGGTGCTAACCAAATGTAGTGTGAATACATATGTTTGGAGTCTGCTCCTGATCTGGAAGATGAGACATCTGTATTAGTTGATCAGGACACAATCAACAAAGCTCTTATACTCCAGATGTCAGTTTATTTCTGACCTAAGCTTATGGGAGTATATAAGTTAAGCTCAGTACAAGTAAAAGACTCATAAAGGTATACCCCTCAGTCCCTTTATGTGATATCAAGATGAGATTATATTTGGTACATTCTTATGATCAAAGGAACCAGATATGTGGAAAATTATTCATGACCATATAACAAATATTATTTGGAGTTGAATATTGTGTATCAACCACAGTGAATCATGGTCATGAATGTTGATTGTCCTATGATGTTGTGTCAGATGTTGAAACATCATCTTATTATCTTCAATCATGAGAAATATGCATTATTTCCAGGAAGTATGTGAATATGAAGATGTAATCAGTCAAGATTATCTAGTGTGAGTAGATAATTCTAACTGACTAATCTGGTAGGTACTTTGACGGGAGACTTAGTAATTATTAGTATGTAACCTGAATACCAAACCACTTATACTATGTCGGGAGCTGAGTATTTGTTTGAAGGATTCAAGGTATATTATGAACTGAATATCAATATTAAAGTTCATTGTGATCTTCATAAGTTTAGGATGTGTGGCAACATTGTTTGGTGATTATTTGAAGAGTTGACTCAATTTGGGAGATTCATATAGATGCTGTCAAATATCTTGATGGGAGTTGGATATTTGTGTGATAACTATGTGAAAATCTGAATCAAGAAGAGATGAAGTATGTGATGTATAAAAGAGAATATTCTACATGAAGATGTAACATTACAACTGTTGAAGACACCAGATATTGAAGAAGCAAGATAAGGTTCAGTCTTATCTTTTGAAGATGTATCATTGGTTATACGCATGGTTAACTATATGGTTTCTTCTATAACAAGTTACAGAATGTGGCAATCTAAATCTTATGTAGCAAGCAAACTAAGGATTCCTAATTTGGAAACTGTGGAAAATTCCAAATAAAGAAGACTTCAAGTATTATGAGGACCAACATCCAAGATGTCCTTATAACTCAAGGGAGTAACAATTTATGGTAAGCCTCATTTTGGAAGCTAAGAGGGAGAAGTGCTGATGTTAAAGGGGAGCATCTGCTAATTATGTGTACATCAGTGAATTTCCTATTTGATGTTTAGACATCTATTCTTCATGAAGCTAATATGTATGCCAAGCAGCTATTGAGGGGGAGATTGTTCATTACTTGATGTGAAGGGGAGTGTATACTGTTATGTGCTGATGTGACATAAAGTCCTGAAGATGCAGTTTTATTATAATCTCATAACCAAAGATGATAAGTTCTGTAGTAAAGTTGATGGTGTCCCAAATGATGTTGTAACATCATTTTTATGATAGTTTGTGGAAGAGACTTGGGACAATGGATCCTGATATTTTATCACCTCATTCAGAAGTGGCAGTTCTATCTTTGGTTTAGAATAAGAATATTCTAAGTTTGTTTATAGTAGTATGCTATAGCAATGTATAACTACTATTCTAGTTTGAAGAGTTTACTAGTATCAACTACTACTAGTAAATGTAATGTCCAGAATGAGGAATTGATCAGCATAGTTGCTCAGGTATTTAGAGTGTCTTTTTCTTTCCTTCACTTGTGTATGTGTCTCATGTCTTTTTTTCGGATATGAGTAAGTTTAGAGTCTATGAAGGTTATGTTTGTCAACTTGTGGCAAACATAGGGAAAAATGGTAGTGTTCAAACATTGTTAAGTATGAGGTAAATCTTTGCAGCTGTTTTTGCAAAGATATTGAATAGTATATCCTATTCTGAGTATGTTGGTTCTTGCATACCCATAATAATAAGGATTCTCCCTCTTACATCTTGAAGATTCAATCTCTAGATTCCTTCTTATTCTTCTTTTCCCCTTTCTCCTTTTTTCTCCTCTTCTCTTCTTTTCTCCTCTTCTATTCTTTTGTTCTTCACCAAATGAGAGCTCTAACTTATGTTTTCTCATGAATATTACTATCTAGTATCTTCTTATTGGGCTTAGTGACTCACACTTCCTTATTACTTCTATTTTTAATTATTAGGCCCAATAGCTTATTTCTATCATTAATATTCTCAATAACACAAATAACTCAATTAACACATAATCACATAATTAAATAATTAAATAATTATCACACCATATAATAATTAAATAAATAATAAAATAGCTAATAAAAATTGGGATGTTACACTCTTAGAGCTTTCCAAACAATGTAGTGAGTTTATTGTCATAAGATCATTAACTTCCTTGTTAGCGGTGACCTTAGGTTGTACTTCCCTATTAAGACACCTCAAAACTTTATTAGTATAAATTTCATTGGAAATCGGTTTCCCAAGTGCATTCAAACGGTTTATGAGATGATTGAACATCTTTTGCATGTCAGCAATAGTTTCACCATGCTTCATGTGAAATAGTTCAAACTCTTTATTCAATGTATTGACTCTTACTTGTTTGACTTTATTAGTTCCTTTATGGGCAACTTGTAATGCGTCCCACGTAGCTTTTATAGTCTCACAATGGGAAACACAATAATATTCATCAACACCAAGAGAGAATATGAGAATATTTTATGCTTTCCAATCACAGGCCCTGAACTTTTTATCATTATCATCCCATTATGCTTTCGGTTTATCTGCGAAAACACCATTAACATCGGTCACTATAATTTCATTAGTACCATTGTTAATGGAATTTCACACTCCCTTATCATATGAGATTATATGGATACACATACAAGCTTTCTAATAACTATAATTTTCAACAATGAATATGGATGATATATTGTACGCCCCTTTAGGTTCACAAGTAACATTCTAATAAGCATTTTTGAAGCACAAATTGAATCGGAGCTCATGATATCACTTGTTTTACAATGGCAACTTATCTAGAGGTATTGAATAGATCCCAAGTTAATTTTTTTTATAAAAATTAGTTTTAAAAACTTTGACAATCCAAAAGCATCGAGATCAACTATCATCTACTCTGAACCGTTATTGAAAAGCTCAGATATGCATTAAACCAATGATATATGAA
The DNA here is from genome assembly GCA_021764765.1 of Vicia sativa. Taxonomy (NCBI): domain Eukaryota; kingdom Viridiplantae; phylum Streptophyta; class Magnoliopsida; order Fabales; family Fabaceae; genus Vicia; species Vicia sativa. Next base: position 195,272,108 of record CM038793.1, on the reverse strand, counting down.
ATGATAATGATAGTCAATTGAGAAAATATCAAAGACTTAGTGTGAAATTGATTTTTCATATTTACCTTTTGAATTTGTTTATATGAAAATCAATTACAATTCTAAGACTAAGAATCTAATCAACAAAGCAACTTCAAGTTTAGTAACAAAGGATTTTCTATATGTATTAATGCATAATCAATAAACTTAACAATTTGGAATTAAACATAAAGTAGAGAAGTAAAGAGATAGATAGATAGATAGATAGATAGATAGATAGATAGATAGATAGATAGAGAGATTATACAAGGATTTGTTAAGAAAGTTAACCAATCATCCTTGTTATGGCTATGTCTGCACCCAATTTTGTTCGGAGTTGGGATAATCAATCTTACTTTGCAAAAAAATCGCTTACAAGAGAAATGTAGCAATCCAACCCTACAAACCCTAAGTTTTATGTTGATCCTAACACTTTATTTTCCCTTGATATGATCTTGATCAAGTCACCCAACAATACCAATATAATCCATAATACCGCGTTAATCCCTTACAAGAATCTTTGTTCTTAAAAGTTTTCAATTGGCAGAATCGAAATTGCCAATTGTTTTCATTCAAGATTTCAAATCGATTCACTATCTCATGCTACCCCTTTGCAAGAACCCATGTCCTTCAAAGCTTTCACTCGATCGAATCTTAATTGTAAAATCTTGTCAAAAACTCGTAAATCAACACTTTTATCCTGGTGGAAAACCCTCACAATTTTTTTTGATAAACTACCCCAAAAAATCTCAATCCAATTTACCGATACACAAACCTAAATTGTATGTTATCAACTCTGATTTTATATGGCTCCCAAATAAATAATTATTATGTGTAATTTGTTTGTGTGTACGAATAAAACATGAGCGATGAAGATGAAGAGAAATTATTTGTATGTTATGGTTTCATCAACTTTTTCATGATATATGTATGAGGTGTGTGTGTGTGTGTGTATATATATATATGTGTGTGTGTGTGTGTGTGTGTGTGTGTGTGTGTGTGTGTGTGCAATTTAGAGGCAAAAAGGAATGCAAAAGGTTTAAAGGAAATGAAAAAATTTAAGTATTTTTAATGCATGTGTCAACCTTTATAGGCCATATATTGATACATTCAAAGCATGATCCAAATTGTATAGTTCAATGTGTCGACACATGTATTACATAGGCTACAAGCTTTAAAAATGAGTTACATCTACCGACACAAAAATCATATGTGTCAACTCATAGAAGATTTTTCTTCTATGTGTCGACCTGAAATGTTGTATATGTCGACTCATGAATTATATAGGATACAACCTACAAAAACTCATTATATGTGTCGACTCACAGCATGTATGTGTCGACACATAAACTTGTTTTTCACATAAAAACTTTTTCAAACCATTTAAAAGTTCCTTAATACTAAGATGCACGATTAGACCAAGATGATATCGTCTAATATACAAAACATCTCTAATAAAAAGGTGCACTCATAGTGTATACCACCCTTCGACTTGAAACCACTATGGACCCTAGCTATGGGTTAGAGTACTTTATTATTGATAAAAGATTCTCAGTAAGTGGATGACCATAAAGACAATTGATGGGTAATCCACAAATCATGCTCAGGAACATGAGTGACCTAGATGGAAATAGATCATCCCGCATAACCCGCCAAATGTCTAAAGGGACCAATATTGAACTAGATAAAGGTGAGACAATATATGCCTTGTGTTTTATATACACGTGAAGGAAAAAAGAGCAATTAAATACACAAGCATTATCACATAAAGGTTTTGTCATATCACATGACATTTTCGTAACTTCGGTAGCAATGGCATGTTTCTAAATATCAATATATGTTTAGTATATTAAATACGTGATTTTATGTCATTGCCAACAAACAGTCTTCTTTTCAATAAATGACACGTCTTCATTTTCATGAACTCCACCTTCAAACTTGCTGTTGTACGTCCTTCAACTATAGATAAAGTCAAAAGGTACTTATTTATCGATGCTTCATATTCCAATACATCTATAAAAATGGTCTTCATGTTGCTTTAAAAATCTCTAAGTCCCAAATACAACTTCGTACATAGGGATCTTGACAGTTTCCTCTAGAACCAACATGTCAAAAACTCTCCATATATTTGTCGAAAAACACCAATAGAATTATTCAACTTCTTCTAAGTGTTTCTTACAACTTGCTTATGATATGCTAATATTTGAGAAAATATCAAAAATCACAGCTAACAAATTGCCCCCCAAGAATATCACCTTCAACCAACAGAAGAAATGGGCATTTTTAATACTCTAATGCCTCCACCAGCACTGTAATGACATCAAGGTCATCATAACCATTTTCTCAAACGTCACTTAGAGACGTGCAAAATTTAGAAAAGTTAATCATGGCTCCTATTTCGAACACCATTTTGGCATTTCTCCTGTATGAATGGTTTTTTTGTTAAAATTTGGACTTCCTGTAGCATAGGCTTGCATACTTTCAAATACTTTTTATTTAATCACAGGATTCGATGTTCAGGGGCTAACTCTTTGATCTCATATAAATTATTCGAGAAAACTTAAATAATATGAAATGGGCCCTTCCAATTAGGGGACCATTTTCCAAAAGTCTTATCTTTACGATCCATTGCAAAAAACTTTCCAAACACAATCTTCAATTGAGAGTGTTTTAACATTAACTCTTTTATCTACTCGTCCTTTATTCCTTTTCAGAATATCTAATACAGATAGAATTCTTCGTCTAAATTGACTAATTCATCTAACATCATATTTCAATAATGTTTAGATGGTATTTTGTTTTGTCTTTGAATCCTAATCTATTGTAGATATATTTCAACATGTAGGACATCATCATGTCCATAAGTTAGTTGAAAATGAGTAGTCCTTGTTGCCTCCTTATAAGAAGTTCAACATGCCCATAATACATCGTCTAACATTTTATGCCAATTATTTGGCTTCTTTACACATGCTTTTTTATTAGACCAATTATGATCTTATTGGTTGCTTTGAACTGGCCATTGGCTTTGGCATAATAAGGCATAAATGTTAAAAATTTAATACCTACCTCAAAATAAAACTCCTGTATATTTTGATCAATGAATATTGAACCTTTATCAGTCGTAATGGTCTCAGGGATGCTAAATCTATAAGTGATATGCCTTTGGATAAAACTTATAACTGACTCTTGGTCCACATTGGGGTTATTACCCTTATCAATTTATTAAAGTAATCAATATAGACTAAGATGTACTTCAGACTTTTAGATGATACTGGTTGAATCTTACTAACCAAATACAATGCACATCCTTTGAATGGCCACACTTTTACAATAACATGTAATTCACTTGTAGGAAGATGTTGAATGTCCACATGTACTTAAGATTCTTGGCATCATTTGGAGAATTCAATACAATTCTTTAACATTGTTGGCCAATAAATAACTTGTCAAAATAATAACTATTTCATTTCATGTCTAGATTGATGGGCACCACAGGGCCCACTATGTAAATTTAATAAGGCTAAGTATGCCTCACTTTCACTAAGACACTTGAGCAAAACCTCTTCAGGTGTATTTTTGAACAATTTGTTCCCTGTGATAACATAACTTAGATAATTATATTTGATCTTTCGATTCACTGACTATGTTGGATTTTCTAGATATTCGGCTATTTGTTTTCACCAATCAATATTTATCAGATTATCGATGGCAAAAATCTCGAAATTTTCAGGATCTGCAGATCCTAACTTCATCATCACCAAACCTGAAGGAGAAAACCTTGTTGCCATTAATTTTCCTTGAACTTCAATCAAGTTTTATAACTTTCCTTTTGACACTTTGTATCCTGAAGCAATTTGGGCTAGATCATTTTCCTCTTGATATTCCATCATGGAACATGTTGAATGTCCAATAAATCGAACTGTTTCAATATTCAATTTACTATAAAAAAAAGTACATTATCAAATTCTCTTTAATTCATATCTACTCTTTAGTTATTTACTTGACAACCAATTCAGAATCTCATCTTATTTCAAATCTTTTTTCCCCCAAATCTAACAAAATTTCATGGTCGACTATTAAAGCCTCATATTTGACCTCCTTATTAGAGAAAGAGGTATCGATCTTGTATTTAAACTTCATTGGAATTTTATTGGGAGATATTATTAAAATCACAATGCCAGTTCCACTTTTATGGCTAGAACCATAGAAGAACAGCTCCCGAGGTTCAGGTTCCAAATAATTTTGTGGTGTCTAGACCATTGCATGATCTTAAATGAAGTTGGCGAAAACCTACCCCTTCATTGCATTTAAAGGCATATATGTTAGGAAATATTCAATTAGGGAAAAATCCCACTTTCCAATTTGACAATATAAAATTAGCTTGGATAACATGTGCTTAATAATGTCAAAATAGGTAGAAACATAAACATTAACAGATTTTATATAATGCTTAAGTTTCATACAAGAGAAAGGAACAACTTTACTATTAGTTTATGCCTAGTTTATGCATCATTCAAGACTTGACTGAGGTGATAAATGGGTCTTTCAGTGCCATTATGATCTTCTTGTACTAACATACTTCCTATGGTAAAGTCTGAACCAAAAATTTAAAATATCATGCACTTATTTTTATCACGAGGAGCCAATACCCGAAGGTGCATTGCGTACTCCTTTATTTTGTCAAAAGAATTTTGGTGCTCTTATTGCCACTAAAAATTTTCTTTCTTTAAACGAAGCAATGGTGAGAATGCTTGAGTCTTGCCAGTAAGGTTCAATATAAATCTTTTTAGAATATTGATCTTCCTAAACAATGATTGAATTTCTATTTTGGTCGAAGAGGGATTAGTCTCCATAATGGATTTTATTTTATATCAATGCTTTTTTAATGAACAACGAAACCAAGGAAATCTCCAGCTTGCACACTAAAAGAACACTTAAGACATTTGATTTTCAGTCTGTACTTCCTCATAATTTCGAATGATGGTCAAAGATGGTTTAAATGTCCATGTTCTGATACATACTTAATGAATATATCATCAATGTATATTTGCATAAAATTTTATATATAATCATGAAAAATCAAATTCATTATCCTTTGGTAATTTTTCCCGACACTTTCAAACCAAATGGCATTACCGCCCATTCATAATTGCCTAAGGCTTCCGGGCAATGAAATGCCATTTTCGGAACATCCTCATATGTAATAAATATTTAGTTATATCCATAGTAACTATCGAACATACTGAGATAATTGAAACTCATTATTGAGTTTACCAACATTTCAGCGACCGACATGGGGTACTCCTATTTTAGGATTGTAGCATTCAAGTCTCTACTTAAACCCGGAATTTCATTATAATCCCAAGAAAACAAATATTTATATTCTCTAGGTAAATTAATTACCTTGATTTTTAGGATGGTGTTGATGTTGGTACTGATGTATTTTGTCCTCCTATCAGTTCCTTCGCCCAAGTTGACTTCTCCTAAGGGATCCTGGGACAAAATCTTTGTTGTTGATGCGACATTATCCTTCTTGAAACCCAAACACCCATCGTCATAGATTCAGTCGAACCTCTGGCCTTCTACACCACCATTTTATATGCTTGATGACTACAAATTGTCGGTGGTTTTGGCTCAATATTTATTCTATGCCTCGCGTCAAATATCCCTACTTCACTAGCTTTGACAACCATATGTTGAACTCCGACCTCTAAGGCTTCTTTAATCAATTTTCGACTACATAAGTCAAAATTCATTGTAACGCATCAAACTCATACATAAGCATCGAATTTTCTCCCCAAGTTACTCCGTTGGATGGTATATACACCTCCATACCCCATTATTTCTCTATCCCATATTAACCCATGGGTGAGATGAAGTGTAAGAAAATAAAATGCCTCATTTATAGGACTATCTATAAATCCTGCAGGCGGGTAAGGTGTTATGTTGGCTAGGTTTTTATCGAAGTTTCTTTTATCCACATGATTTAGTTCCACCTTAAAATACCCTTGATTTGCCTCTATGTTTCCATAATTCAATCATTCCTCCATATTCCAACTCTTTGATGGAGTGATGAAGACACCACCCATATACCATGGATCCACTCCCTACCTAGAAGTAGATTGTAAATTGCTCTTGAATTTAACAACATAAACACAATGGGCCTAATAATTGACCCAACAGTCACATCGACTTAAATTACTCCTAATATATGCACCCTCTTACCCTCCTAGTTTGATAACACCATGTTGTATTGCCTTAGATCAATATCATAATTTCCAATTTTCTTCAACAAAAATTGAGACATTGAGTTTACTGCGGCCACACCATCTATCAAAATCTTATTCATTATGGCATTCTCGACTTCAGACCTTATGAATAAAGGCTTCAAGTGATTTTTTCATTCCTTCATTTTTCCTCTTAAATAATGCATGATGCTCCTCAATACAACCATTAAACATTACAAAGTAGCCCACAGGCTTGTACTTTACCATTTCCTTCTTATCATAATCCAATTGGTTCAGTTACCTCTATAACATAGTCGTATTTGATGAGAAGCAGTAAAAATACATTGTATATCACGTCGAAATTGTCTTTAGATACTGAATCAAAATTATCTGTCACGATCTCTTCATCTTTGAGTGGTGGCTTTTCTCTTGCTTTTCCTTTCACCTTGACTTGCATAGGTGAAAATAACCGACGTCCTACTGGCTTCTTAATTTGATCACTAACTTGGGTTTTATATAGTTTGTTGCTACTCGAGTCATCCATCTGCTTCTCTGTTTTCTTCTTCCTTTAGAACCTTCTCCATTGGTTCCTTGACATTCGATTTTTCCCTTTGTAATTATTGAGACCATAATGACGTTCTCTGATACCTGGAATTTACCACGATAGATTAATGAGGAACATCTTCCCATTTCAAATCTCTCCCTTTTTTTGTAAAATGCCTCTTTTCCTATTGGTGGAACCCACTTCCCTTAGGAAACATTGGATGTCAGAACATAAGTGTTGGGTTTGTTCCTCTACTAAGTTGGGAATGACTGTCTCTTCAATGTTATTTTCCTTTTGTCAAAATAGAACTGAGGTTTTTTGTAGGGATGGCAGGCAGAACCAAACCCGCGGGACCCACCCATACCTGAACCCGGGTCAACGGGTGAAAAACTGAGTTGACTGGGTTTGGGTTCGGGTTCAAGTGTCACCTGATATTTCGGGTGCGAGTTTGGGTTCACTCAAACCCACACCCAAAACCCGAAACCACACCCACTTAGACATTAAATTACATAAGTACCCTAAATATATATAAGTGTAAAAATTTAAGACCTTAATTTTAATTTTAATGTTACCAAACTTGATGGAAAGTTGTAATTTAATTCCTTAATTTCTTTGAGAGACCTTGATGGAATTATTGTGTTTCAAATTTCAATGTTGTTTTTGTATTTTTTGTGTTTTTGCTGCGGGGTCGGGTTTGGGTGGAAAAAAAACTGAACCCAACGGGTGAAGCGTGGTTGTTATTTTGTCACTCGAATAGGGTTTGGGTTCGGGTTCGAGTGGTGATTCCGAGAGCGGGTTTGGGTAGTGTGAAACCCGCACCCGACCCTACCCGTTGTCATCCCTAGATTTTTGTTCCTCCATTTTCCTTTTTGTTGCACCTATAAAGCAATCTCTACCTCATCATCTTTCTGTCAAAGACCGAGTTTCATCTTAGGCATAACATCACCTCTAATTCCCTTGCTTTGCAGCAATAAAGGAAGTCGACCAGACCATCATCAACTTTGGGGTAGACACCATTCATCTTATTCTCACTGATTTTTCCACCCTCTTCTTTAGCCTCCATGTTGAAATCTTTAGTAATTTCTACCATATCAATTTCCACTGGTTCAACATAGTGAGTTTCCTCAATCTGAAATGGTTCATAATCAATCTTCATTAGAGCCTTACTCTTATAAGAAAACTTCTACCTTCTTCCTTTCGTAGCATTTTAAGCAAGATTCTTGAAAAGAAAACATTGTGAAGTTGTATGCCCAAAAAATTCTGATATTTGCAAAGACATTTTCTAGGTCGACATAAGACATTTTCTCCTTCTTATTCCTATTTACACTGGCTTTTTCAGCCTTCAATCATTCGACTTGTCAAACTCTATCTGCTAGTGGGCCATATCCCTTAGATATTGGGTATCCAATTTCTTTCTAATGGAGTAATATAATCCCCTTGCAGCCATCTTGACTAATTCATGTTTTTGCACTTGGCTAAAACACCTTGACTTCAACAGTCTGAATCTATTTAGGTAATCATCAATGTTTCAGCGAACTTTCACTTTACGTTAGCTAATTCTTTTAGGATAATCTTGGATTGTCCCATATAGAATTTGTTTATGGAATAATCTTTATAAACAAGTCCAACCATTGATTGAATATGCAAGGAGTATGTTGAACCACATAAAAGCATTTGTAAGATAATTGGGCAAATATCTCATCCTTAAATTCTCATTATTTGAAATATCTTTCGCTTTAGTCGAATATCAGGTGATATGTTTGATTGTATATTCACTAGTGTTCCCAGCGAATTTGGTGAACTTAGAGACTTCAAAACCCTTTGGGAGTTCTGTCTGTAATATGTACTCTGATAGTGGAGACATATAGTTTGGCCTTTGTGGGCCCACATGTGCACCATTTCATGTCATTATCCTTTCTATCATGGTTGTAAGATTGTTTTCTCCTACCAGATCGTCTTGTCAAACTTGATAGACCACTTGATAAGTATCCAAATTTCGATTGACTAAAATAACTGGCAGGCATTTGATTTCTCTAGGCATGGGTTGTTCGATTACATAGGGTACAAATTGTTGACCCTAGTTAACAATTTTTTCCTCAAGGAATATTCCCTCATTTTAAATAGGCATGATCGATTGAGGTTGCACAATTTGTCAAACTTGCACTTAGGAGTGCCAAAGAAGTCATTAATTCGAGTCATTTGAATCGCTAACTATTGATAACTATGATTCGTATTTTTAATCAAAGGGTTGAGTATTGTACCCATCTACCGGGTAAGCAAGTTAATCATATCATGGCTACTGTCATCTGTTTGTTGTCTCAACATTGTTACAAAGTTTGTGGTGAAAGTCTGTGTTGATTGGGAAAATAATACCATACCCAAGGGTTGGGTGGTTCGCGCACGTTTATTTATGGCCGATTTTGATCCTTGCAAAGGCGAGTATGTAGTTGACGTATTGTCAGCAAATGTTGACACATTAGTCTGTAAGCATGCCATCATCAACATTGGCATGATGTAAGGTTGTGAACGACCATTTAGAGGCATTATGAGAATTGGCATGTAGGGCCTAAAATCACTAGCCACAATTGGTCTAGGAGTCACATGGTGACTCTGTGTTACCAATGGGGAGAATATTGCCCCACTTTATGTGGTTGATACTTTAACCATCGTGCTGACCATGGAGGCAATTGCTTATGTCGAATTTGCAGCAACTGTCCCTTCAACTGTGGTATTTGACAGTTGTTCTCCATTGTTGTTGTTATTCATATGATTAACCTTTTTCCTAACGTATCTCCTAATTGGTTTTCTAACATATTTGTTAGTTATCCTGCAACTCCTCAATCTCTTGCACACTTAAGGCTTTGAGAAATTTTATGAACGAAGAACATGCAGTTTTTTTTTACGAAAACACTGGACAACTTTCACACAAAAGGTTTCACTGGGTGTGCCAATTTATTTACTGTGAAGTTTAATAAACAAGTGCTAGTCTTCTAAAAGGTTACTTGTATGATCAAATAGATGATCCTAGGACATGTGTGCATAAATTTTTATGGAGTTTGTATGATTTTGTGTAAAAAGACAAGGATTTCGACGTTGCGAAATCTTGAAAGTATAATAAAAGAAAAAAAGTAAAGGTTATGAAGATGTAAAAAGGCTTCGACATGGTTGAAGTTGAAAGAAATGAAAGTAGATGTAGAAAAATAATTTTAATGTAAAATATTTTACATTTAATAAAGATAGTATTTTCATACATATATTGCACTGGATAAACTCATTTTAATCTTTACTATGATACTTATGATACTTTGAGTATAGTGAATTTTTATAGTAAACTCAACCCATTAAATTCTAATACTAAATTTTTTTATTAATATATAACTATAACAAACCGTGTTCTTTTCACTTAATGACCATAGGCAAATTAGAAGTGCATGGTTGAAAACATTCCATGCAAACTTGTGCGAAATCTTATTCGTTTTCCTAAGTATTAGGATTTGTTTTTAGGAGGCATGAGATTTCTGAAACACTCCATTGCCGATAACTAGAATAATAGAAAGAAGGACTAAAATTTACTCATCAAGACGTGTCGTGTCGCGTTTCTTCATGAAAAAAATTACTACTACGATTCTTATTAATTAGCCATCATCAATTCACTTGATACATATGGTTGGACAAATTTCAACTATCCAATTAAAACCGACCACTTTATATCTTTTTAATGCAAATGAATTAGATCAGGTTGAGTGTCAAATTGATTTGATTGTTTAATTTAAAAAATATATGTTCATTTCGGTCAGGTTAAAAAGACTATTTTAGATTAATTAAAAATTAAAAATCAACCCAATATAATTAATACAATTTCCGTTCTTTTATTAGAGATAGTTTATTTTTTAAGTTTATTAAATAATTAATATATTTGACTATAAATTCATCAAATATATTAGTTATTCAATAAACTTCAAAAAAAAAAAAATTTCTCTTATAAAATGGCACAGAAGTAGTATTTATTAATATGGCATGTAATATAACTTTTATTTATTAATATGGCATGTAATATAACTTTTGAGTATTATTTACTTTGTGGTTAAAAGTATAATTATGATCAAAATTAATATAAAATGATATTGAAAATAATGTTATAAAATAATTTTTTTTTTTACTCAATAACAAATATTTCTTCTTTATACTATTCTAAAATTTTGATTATTATTTTTTTAATATTAAAAATTGATGTTTGTAAATTTTACAAAAAATAACCATTTTTATAAATTTACTTCAATAAGTATTAAATTGACTAAATCTACTCGATTTATCTGTCAAATCAATTTAATCGAATCTCCCAAAAATTGATATTTTGTCAGTCAAAATTGGAACTTAAAATGAAATTGCAGTTTATATCAGATTTAAGTTTTAGATTTTAAATAGACTCAAACTAACCGATTGTCCATAATTTATTTCATATTCATATTAAACCACACTAATATATTATGTCTGGATTCGCCCCTATGTCTTCCTTTGCACGCACTTCGCCTTCAAACTTGCTTCCATATGCGTCTTTCAAATGTAGATAGAACAAAAAGATACCTATTTAGCCAAGCTTCGTATTTCAATTGTCTCTGTTTAAATGATCTGTTTAAATGATCTTCATGTTGCTCTGAAAATCACTAAGCCTCAAATACTACTGTGTACATAAGAATTTCAACATTTTCTTCTAGAACTAACATGTCAAAAATTCTCCATATATCTGTCGAAAAACACCAATAGAATCTTCTAACTTTTACTAAGTATTTCTTCCAACTTCTTTTTGATAAGCTGATAGAAAATTTCGATAATCCCAACTAACATATACATCTTTATGATGATTAGCAGGTCGGTCCTGGGCCAGGGCAAGCAGGCCCAGGGCCTCAAAAAATCGGGACAATGTCAAAAAAAATTAATTTAATAATAACCAATAAATACCAGTTTTGCTAAAAATATGTCATATGGCACTATTAGCCTAGCGGTAAGGCGCTTGGGTGTGAGTAATGATTTCCTGGGTTTGAGTCCGAGGTGTCTAAATTTATTATTTTACAATTTTATATTTTGTTTTAATAAAAAGGAAACTATAAATCATATATGTATTTCACAAACCTTTTCAATAATATATATATATATATATATATATATATATATATATATATATATATATATATATATATATATATATATATATATATATATATATTTGTAATTTATATTTAAAAAGATCCATTTATATAATAAATTAATTTATTATTAAATTCATATGAAAAAATATAATATATTATTATTTATATTTATTTTTTTATTAAAAATAAATTATTAAATTTTGTTTTATTATAATAAATTAAATAGATAGTAAATTAAATTATTAAAATTAATTTTTTTAACAATTTGATTAGAGTTAATCTAATTTGATCTAGAATTTTTAAAATTTTAAAATTTTCTCTTATGTTTATATAACAATTCTAATAAAATCTTCAAGTTTTTACAATTATGTTTTTAAGTTTTGAACCTCTATCGAAATATTTAAAAATATGTTTTTGTTTTTAATGTTTTTTATAATTTTAAAATTTATTTTACATTCTTTGGATAAATTTTAATACTATTTATAATTAATATTTAAAAATTCATCATATAACCATATAATTTATTATCAAACTTTTATGATTAAATATAATTTATTGTTTGGGGAGATAAATCTTTAATAATTGTTTTTGTGTAATATTCTTTAACTAAATAAATTTATTTGATTTGATTGCATCGATGTCAATATAAAATTCACATCTTCTTTCTCATTAATTTATACATTTTTACGTATTTATTTCCTTTTAACTCTTCACCATTGAACATTTGCCTCTCACCCCCGGTCACCTCCGGTGACAACCATGTTCACCATCTTTTCCTTTGAGTTTGACTTTCTCTCTGAAACAAAAGAAAAAAATAAAACAAAAAATAAGCAAATAAAATTTAAGATTAGTTGTGAAGTTATTTCATAAAAAATCCTAAACAAATATTTGTTGCTATTTCTACTATGCAATTTGAGTTTGTCTCTAATTTTGAGACTACTTTTCATAGTGTATGACTTAAGTTTTTTTTCTAGAGTTAGAATTATTGATTCTATATCTGGACCTCCGGATATTTTTTGCGATAATTCACTAGAAGTCTTTATGGGTAAGAAAAGTGGAAGATGGATGAAAGTGGAAGATGGAGCAAACATATACCATTAAATGCATAGCCTTTAAAAAGAGTTAAAAATAAAACAATGGTTGTTAAACATATTTACATTGATTTAATGATCGCTAGTCCTTGACTAATTACATACAACCATTTGGTAGAAAATGAGACTTGAATCCACCTTATTTTGTGATGTTTTCTCATATTTTTGTGCACTTCAATTTTTGAGAAAATATATTTAATTTGGAACAAAAATAAACATTTATTTATTATGTAAGTTTGTTATAACATTACGTATATATTTGAAAAATAGACACACAATACATAGATGATAATACTTATTTTTAGAGGAGCTATAATTATGATTAACCTATTTTATGGATTACATGAGAGAATGTAACGGTTTTCTTTTTAAGAATATTATTAAAGAATAATTTAAGCGTGATACACAGGTTATAAAATTTGATTTCTAAACCATCTGGATTTTTAATGATTTTGATAGTCTTGATTATGACTATACAATATTGGGTGATAATGGTTTTTAATGACTCTTAATTCTTGAGGATAAAACCAAATTTATAAATAATCTTTTGTTTCTAAACTTTTCCTCAATATATTATTAAGAAATATATCATATATATATTTAGATTAGGAGGTTGAAAGAATCAAACACATTGCACACAATAACTAGAGGTAAAATACAATTTATTTATTTTCACATTTTTGTTTATTGATCATGATGTTTCTTTTGTTATCAAGAACATTATAATCAATTAAAATTTAATCCATACATATATTATATTTGATGTAAAAAAGATTGAGACATTGAAACTTTGATTTGTGTGTGTTGGTGTATTGGTGTTATTTATGACACTATAAAATTAATTTTCCAGCAGCACGAGCAGATAAATGAATTGACTAATTTGAACAAACATACTTGTAGAACGGTTTCACTGTGTACTCTATGAGTAACGTTACTTGTAATATTATAATGTAGCTTCTGCAATAGTTATAGGGTGGGGTTGTGTTCCTGTAACATCCTTTCGTCAATTTTTATTTTCTTGCAGATTTTCATTTACTATGTAGTAGTACTATACAAATCACATATAGCTTTCATTTGATCATTAATTTGGCAAGGCAGAAGGGTTGATGTCAATATGTTGTTCTTGTGGTCCATGGCCAATAATCAGTTTATTATATCTAGTTCTCCACGTTTACAATGGAAGCATAATCTCTCATACATCCCGTGTGACTTTATATCAATATCTTAAAAACTAGTAACAAAGACTTTATATCAATATCTTAAAAACTAGTAACAAATCCGTGCCTACGCGCAAGCACGGGTTCTGATCTGATACGCGTATATTTTTGTATAATATATTTATTTTAAATAAAAAGTTAAAAAAATTAGATTAATAATTAAAAAAATCGTATATAAAAATATTAAGATCTATAATAGATTTTATGCGTATATCATTTAAGGATGATAAATATTTAGATCATAAATACTATTTTTCGTATATAAAAATAGTTAATCAATAACATATTTTTCTCGTAAAAAAATATTATTTTTGTTCTGGTATCATTTATAAAATTATCCAAATCAATAGTAAATTTTTGTATATAATAATATTTAGATCTATAACAGATTTATTTCCAGCATACAATTTTTTGTTTTCGTATCATTTACAAAAAAATATTTGGATCAAAAGTAAATTTTCATATATAAAAATATTAAGATCAATAATAAATTTGTTTCCTATATACCATTTTTTAATCAAAGATTTTTGTAGTATAAATATCTTTTTTAGTATACAAATATTATTTCTCGTATATAAATAGAGTTTTTCCCGTATACAAATATTATTTTTGTTTAGGCATCGTTTACAAAAATATCTAGATTAATAGTAAATTTTCGTATATTAAAATATTTAGATCAATAATAGATGTTATCTCATATATCACTTTTAGATTAAAAAAAATATTTGAATCATAAATATTATTTTTTATATAAAATATTTGAATCAATAATAGACTTGTTCCCGTATTCAAATATTATTTTTGTTTAGGTATCGATTACAAATATATCTGAAAATTTACGAAAAATACAATATGACATTTCTATAAATTCTATTAAGTTTCTCTCACCATTTTTATTTAAGAAAAAAAGATAAATCTATTAAAAAAATATATAGATCTATGAAACTTGTTTAAGAACAATAAAACTTAATCTTTAAAAAGAGTAGATATGAAGAAAAAAAATTATTTTCAACTATTTTTATTTAAAAAAAAAAGTTATATTTATTATTTCTTATTCTATACTTGGAAGGATGAAATTGAAAAACTATTTGAAACTCATATTTACCTTTTATCTTGAAAAATGTATCAAATGTTAAATTAATATTATGAAATGTTGAAAGAAGAGATTTGGAAGAAGAAATTTAAACAATGAGAAAGTTTCAACATTGTGAGATAATGAAAAATATATATAAATATGGTGAGAGGAAAGACATGATGAATGAGTAAGTGAGAAGAAATATATGGAGATATATGTGTTTGTTAAATAAAATGGGTTAAGAAATTTAAAAAAAAGTATTGATGAGAGATATGATAAGATTGTCAAAGATAACATTGGGAATGAAAAAGAAAGATAAAAATATGAAGATGATTTTTTGTTGCACATGAAATGATGAACAACCATGTGGGAATTGGTTGGAATCTATAATAAAAAGACAATATTTAACCTCAAATTAGTAATATGTTTGAAAAATAACAAAGGGTAAAAGAGTGATTTCCAGAACATCAACTTTTCTTATATTATAGATTCAACAGAAAATCAAACAACACTACAAGGCAATAATGTAATTTTGTAGTCTGAAGTGTAAAAACCCTAGTCTACGTCTTTAGAGATTGATTTTTCATACGTCGAGTAAACGGCCTTGCTTATTTCTAAAGGACACGGTTTTTTCATTTTAACCCACACTAACTCAAAAACATCGCATAATTTATGGCTATAGACAACGGTTGGTTTATCATAGGTATTACGTCTAAACATAAGTGTATTTTCATTTAATCCGGTTGAAGCGTAATGATCATAAGTTTGTAATGCATTGTATGTCCCATAATAGGTCATCTTCTTTCACTTCTACCCTTTGAAAGTGCGAAAAACACAAGAAAGGGGTATTTGAATTGCATTTTATATTTTGAAAATTTTTTCTTTTGAAAACAATCCCCTTTTCAAAGTTCTTTGCTTTTGATAAAGAATGAAAGAACTAGAAAGCAATAAAGAACACAGTATTTTTATACTAGTTCACTTGAAACTTCAAGCTACTCTAGTCCACCCTTCCGAGTGATTTGCCTCTCTCCAACGAGAACTTAATCCAATAATCCAACTGATTATTACACTTGCACACCCCAATTGGAAGTGACTAACACCTGCATACACCAACTGTGTATGACTAACAACCTCTAAGACTAACTTTCCTAGACTTCTCGAGACTACTGACCCAATTGGTCTCTCAAGGAACAATCAAACAACAGTTTGATAACAAGTTTTTTTACAAGTAAGTATGCTTCTACACAAGCTGATATGTAAATCAATTTTTAGTACAAATAACTTAAAGGAATATACATCTTTTTACAAAGAATAATAACGTTTGAGCGTAGTAAGTTTTTTCGTGAATAAGCAGTGTGTTAGCAGCTATTTCTCCAAGTCTTCAAGCCTTTATTTAGAGCCATGCATGTGATGCAACTGTTGGAGGGTACATCTGGAAATATGAAATTTATGGCGGCTTGAGAGAACGTGGGGGACAAGATCGTAGGCAGCGTCTGTCCTTCATGGTAATGGAATGAAACGTTTGTTTGTACCATGTATTGTTGTACCACGTTAACATTATCTTCTAACCTTATGTACTTCATAGGCTTCTGCGAGCATGAGTAAGAGGAGAGAATCTAACTTCTGGTTAGTCAAAACTTTAAGCCTTTAGAGTCTTCAGATCTTCCTCTTTAGAGTCCTTAGCACTTGGTTTTGAAGAACCTTGTATTGTATCATAAGTTTGAAAGAACTTCAAGTCTTCAGAACCACGTCTTTAGAGTCTTTAGAGCCATGTCTTCAGAGTCTTTAAGCACTTGGTCTTCAGAACCCTTTGTCTTCTGAATGAGCCTCCAACATCTTGGACAACATTCACTCAGAAATTCTGTCTTGAGATCTTCATACTGGTTTCTTCATACTGGCGTATCAGAGTAACTTAGCTTCAGAGCCTTCTAAAGCTTTCATAGCTACTTGTTCATCAGAACATTTGTAGCTTAGAAGTGAAGCATTTTCTCTTCTAATGTATTGGCCACGCCATTCATCAGAAGCAGAACCTGTTTATTCATTCTTAAAAATACAACAAACATTAGAGTAACAAAATTATTCACTCAAACATACTCTTTGTTATCATCAAAACTCAGAGACATTAATTGCATAAACAAATCTTGTTCTAAAAATATCCCTCTTTTTGATGATGACAAAACTATGTATCTTGATGACACAATTTTGCATAATATCATAAGAAAGTAGAAATGAGAAAGGTAAGGATTACTTAACCTTTACATAGAAGCTCCCCTTAAATCACAGACTTGGTAAAGATCAGAACTTCTAACTAAGGACCATCTGAGTAACAGATCCCCTCTAGTTCCAACATATTAGATAGAAGGATCTTGAGAGTCTTGATTCTTGAAGATACAACTTCTCAATTGAGATCTTAAACTTTAAACGTCGCTCAGACATGTTCCAAATTCTCCAGTTAGAACTTGACTTCAAACTAACTCTTCTAGAGTCTAGTATTAGGAGTCATATGTATGATTTTCTTCAGATTCCATAAAAATCCTGAAAAATAAAAGCAATTGTCATACCCCAAAATTTTCCCTCCTATTCCTCAAGACATTTCATACATCCATACTCAAGGATTCCTCAAGGGTTGATCAGACAAACCCTCTCCTAGACAATCAACCCAAACTAGGGTTTGGCAATCCTCAGATCCAGATGGATTTCCAACATCTCCAGTGATCATCATGCCTCCTCATATGCTTCAAAGAAACTCCATGTCAAGTTTCAAGCCTTACAAGTCAAGTTTCCTCAGACAATTGCTCAGATGGTTGAAAATCAGTTGTATTGGACAAAAAGTCAACTGTGGTCAACATACAGTCAAACTTCATGATTTTTGGTCAACATCCTCATTTTGAAGTTACATTCATCATTTGATCAAGGTTTGATCATGATTCATCAAGAAAACTCAAGATTTGCTCAAAAGTCAAACTTTCCAAATTAGGGTTTCCTAGAGAAAAGTCAACTGAACTTTGACTGAGCATAACTTCTTCATACTTTATCAAAAAATTTTCCACCACCTCTCATTTTGAAGGAAATTCAATTCTCTACAACTTCATGTCTCACAAGCATGGTCAAAAAATGCTTCATTTTGAAGATATGGATCAAAATATTACAGGTCCTTTTCAAAGTCAACAAAAAGTCAACTTTTTGTAATGAAGTTTTATTGAGCATGGAAACTCCAATTGAGATGAAACCAAAGAGGTTGTTTATAGGACACTTAGATCTTTCTAAAAAGTCCAAGAACATTCAAAAATATGGAAAATTGAGCAAAATACACCTTGCACAAGTTGGGCATTTTTGAAGAGGTGCACAAAGAGAAATACTTGTCAAAACCCAAAATTTTGCAATTGGGCCCAACTTTTCTTGGTTCAAACTTGTTCCTCAGCTTATTTGGAACCTCCAAGCCCAATGCCACGAATTTTACTTTTATTTTTCTATTTAATTTGGATTTTATTCATTTAAAAACAAATTAAATTAAAAATAAAGGTAGAAAATCAAAATTAAATGCAAAATTGATTTTTCTCTCATTCTTGAGGTCCAAGCAACTCATAAAGGCTGACAAATTTCGAAATTGACTTTGATTTGGCAAGAAATTGATGAAAATTGGATCAAAAAGGAAAGATTTGGTATCACACAAAATCAAATGTTTTTTACATTGATTGATCATTATTTGCTCTTGATTTCAGACCTAAATCCATCCATTATAAATATACAATGCATACAACATGAGAAAGAACAAAAAAATTACTTGGAAGAACCCTAACCTAAGTCAAAAAAATCGTGTTCTTGAAGCAACTTGCAGCCCTAGCTCCAGCCTATTTCAACTGATTTTGAGCATTCCATTGCATTCCTTGGAGTCCCTGGAATCGATCCAGACCTTTACAAGTCACAAAATCATTCAGAATCGAGTAATCCCGATTTTGGTTTGTTAAACTTTTTTCAAAATCGATTTCTATCATTCATGCATATTTAACGTGTTTTGATATTTGTTTTGTGTTTAGATTGAAGTTTGGAAACTTTCTGCATAACTTGATTGCGTTTTAATGGCCTGAATCGAAATCCACCATGGCTTAGGTTTTCTGCATCGATTTGGGGTTTCTCTAAATTCGTTAAATTGGACAAAACCAGTGCCACCATCGTGTTTAGAACGTCATTTGCAATCGATTCATGTGTTCATAACTCATTTATATTGCTTGTATGAAGTTTTGGAAAATTGCAGGGGCTATAGCGTCGAACGAAGCCGACGCTAAGTGTTTGAAATTTCAAACGAAGAAGATGAAGATCTTCGCGCGTAATCTGGGCCATCAGGACTCAATTTCGCTTATAATGCTTTTGTTTCATTGTTCAAACAGCCAGACACTCCAGCTCAGTTGGTCAAGGCGCGTGTGTGTGAGGGAATGGTCCCTGGTTCGATCCCTGGCCATGGCAAATATTTTTTGTCACTTAGAAAACTAACATGTTTTTCTATTTTCTTATTTTCTTTAATATTTTCATGCTAATTTAATTAATCTTCAAACAATTTTCTCATGCATCTAAAAAACACCAAAAATATTTTTCTTTTGCATTATTATCAGAAAAATGTTTATTTAATTTTTAACATTAAAATTAATATTTTTGCATGCATATTTTATTTAATTGCTAATTAATCATTAATTTGACTTTTAATTGCTTTTAAATATAAAAAACGATCCAGAAAATTACTAAAAAATTATTTTATCATCTTATTGTCATTACTAATCAAAAACATTTTTCCTCATTCAAAAATATTTCTTTTTGCTAACATTTTCCTCTTATGCAATTTCTCTTGTTTTCCGATTTTGTATCTGTTCACAGGTTGTAGCGTTTCGGACAATTTTCTTTCGTTTTCTTTTCAATTATGTAACTGCCTATGGGATGTAATAGTTTAATTAGGACTTTTACTTTCCGCACTCCTATTATGTAACTGCCCCAAAGCCATGTAGTAGCGTAGGAATTTATCTTTCCGCACTTTACTTTTCCGCAATCTACTTTCTGCACCCTATAAACTGCTAGTAATTAGGCGTGTATGGCAAGATAAAAATTGGACGTAGATCACTCATAATTTCAAGATAACATATATGAATTTAACACACTTTTTTCACACATGCACCCCTTAGGGTAATTTTCTCTCGTTGCCTTTACGAATACAAATGGTCAAGTCCCTCGAACGTAGAGGTATTCTAGCACTGTTGCCTTCAAAACAAATCATCATAGTCCCTTCGATACAAAGATCATGGACCCACGATGTCGCCTATGAATACATGATCTTGACTCTCGATTGTCGCCTACGAAAAATGATGATAGTCCATTCGAATGTGCTAGGATACTTCCTACAAGTTGCTTTCTATGACCATCCGATGTCCCTTCGAATGTCCCTTTACATCCAACGAATAGAGTTACCTACCAACTAATGGTATGGATAGCACTATTCTAAAGGAACGTAAAATAGCACGAAAACGACCAATTCTGAGTAGGTGATAAGACTTTTAGTTGCTTGCTCAAACAAAATACTTTTCACACCACACACTTTTGTCAAGGTTCAAACTCTTTTCAAAACAAAATATTTCCGAACACTTTGTATACATTCCTACATGAATTATTACAAAGTCAAAGCGAAATGCCTTTTCAAAACATTTTTATCAAACACACAGAAAGCACAATTTTAAAGTGATCTAAGAGCAACTAAGAGCCCGTAGATAACTACGGATGGAAAGGGGTGCTAATACCTTCCCTTTTCATAACCTTCTCCCTTAATCAGAATCTAACGAAGGTCTTTTCCTGTTCTTTTCACCTTACCTTAATTGGATAAAAGAAAAGTCGGTGGCGGCTCTTGCTATCCGCACATTTGCGATACAAAAATCTCAAAGTCAGTTCACCGTATTACAGCAACACAATTCTACCAAGAAACAACTGTTTATATTTGGTAAGAATGTAAGCAACATTTTTTAAAGAATTTGATCATTGATAATCAAAATTACTTCTTTAACTACTCCCCCTTTTTGTCATAATCAAAAAGTTTATATATATATATATATATATATATATATATATATATATATATGGGGAATGCTATAACACACCCGCTCATTTTTATGAAGGTGTGTTTTAGCAACATACACTTTTGGGTGTATTTAATATATTTTTAGTCATAATTTAATAATACACTCTTTCCAAAGATGAAATATGTGTATTTTAGAAAATGTCTATAGGAGATGCTAATTTACACCAACCTAATTTGTAGAATGAGTGTTTTAGCAACATACACCTTAAGGTGTATTTTAATCATTTCTAAGTTAATGCTTGCTAAAACACACATTCATGAATACAAGTGAGTGTATCCTAGCAAAACTATATATATATATATATATATATATATATATATATATATATATATATATATATATATATATATATATATTTATATATAATGTGAAAAACACAAATAATTAAAAAAATGGAGAATAAAGAAATATGCTTTCATTCAGCCAAAAGAGTGTAGAAAACATGAAGTTAAAACATTCATCAAAATTAGAACTGAACAAGTTATAATCACAATAAAACATTAAAATGATTCAGAAGCATCAGTTTTTAAGAGTTGGAAAGAGAGGGATCTGGTCCAGATATCTTCTTGAGGATCAACTCCAGCATATTCTGAACATTGTCATTAACCTTCTTCTTCTTCTTCTTCTTCTTCTTCAGACTCTGTTTCACTTCTTTCTGATTCGCTCTGATCTCTTCAATGGTTGTATTCATAATCTTGAATTGTTGTTCCGTTGAAGGCTCAACCAGAGCAACTTGAGAAGATTCTTCTACCTTTTCTTCTTCAGCAGCAAGTTTATCTTATTCAGCTCGGACTCTTTCATCCTCTTCAGCTTTTAATCTGGCCTATCCCTCTTGAGCACTTAGAAGAGCCTTAGCTTCTACTTCCTTTTACTTCTAAGCAATAAGTTGGAAGGCACAAATTCTTTCTATTTCTTCTTTTTTCTGCTTGATAACCTCTATTGTTGTCATTCTTGAAGTTGCAAAGAAGTTAAATATTCTTTCAACTTCAGACTCCATCCATAGCTCAAAATATGCCCATGCGGCATCCGGATCCTTGTGAGAAGAGATAATCCTATCCTAGCCTCTTCATTTAGCTTACAGACCCTCTTCCGTGCCTTATCCCTAAACATGTCGAGGCATTCAGCCAAAGTTTTGGGGCAAGCTTTCTCATAAATGATCAGTGATAAATGAGAAGAGAAGGGTTCAGATGGATGAACAAATTTACTGAGTCCCATAAGTTCAGATATTTGATCTGACTTAGTTAGAGAAATCTCAAAAGTTTCATGGTTATCAACTGCCATTCTTCCAGATTCAGCATTATTGAAAGGTGAAGTTGTCGCGACAAAAACTGTGAGTATAAGCCATTGAATTGACTTAACTCAAAGAATAACAAAAGAGTCTCCACCGGACTTTTATTTTATCCAAAATACTATGAAAAAGAGCGAATAAAATCCTAACAAGAAAAAGATCAGAGATCTGGAACCGGGGGTTAGTTATGCAAATAGAAGATGTTAGGCACCTAAAACATCTGTGGTACTCGGTATGAACCTTTTTGAAAATTTGTATATGTGCGCTAAAAAAGAGTATATGTACAAAAGTATATGGAGAGATGAGAAAAGAAGTATTTTTCCAATTTTTGATTTGATAAAACTTCCAATGAGTTTTAGGCCTACAAACCAACAATGTGCGATGTTGAAATCAAAACCTATGTAGTTTAGGTAAAAAAGACTAAAGTTGTGTGTTGGTTGCTTTTAATAAAATGTTTGTTTAGGAAAGCCACAAAGGGTTCAAAATTTTTGAATGAGGTTAGGTGTTTTTTAGTCTTAACAAAAGAAAAGTCAAAGTATTATTAAATAAATTGAAAGTTTATTAAGAAAAAGAAGTTTGGAAAATACATGGACCTAAATCCATGTTTTTTTTATGAAAGTGGTTCGAGTTTTGAAAACAAGAATCCTTTAAAAAATCGGGAAGATTTTGAAAATTAAAGAATATGGGAGGAGATGAAGAGGCTAACCTAAGTGTATAAAGTAAAAGGTAAGGGTAAAGAAAGATCTAATTGGGTAGGAAGACTAGTACTGGATATCAAAAAGCCAATACCACATCCCATCATTTGGATTACCACATAAACAACAAATAACCAGACAAAATAAACAAGCTTCAAATAAATCAATGTCTCTGATGAATTCAAGTCTCAAGAAAAATGGGCAGAGTAATGGTTGTATTTTGATGAAATTCACTCATGATTGAGTACAAATAGAACAACCTGTGCGCAAAGATAATAACTAGGAAAGATAGAATAACACCAAGGGCACATAAATATTTGAGCTGAGGTAGAAGTACTAATCCTAGGTCCAAAGGTCAAACTCCGAGCATAAGGATAATAACCAAGTTCAATCAAAAGTTTTTATGCTTAAGTTGAATTATTAGGTATTTTTTGGAAAAGGAAAATAAAGCTCAAGTGAGCAAATTCAAAATAACATGAAAATAAAATGCTCAAGTGAGCAAAGGAAAAATGACATAGAAAATAAATGCTCAAGTGAGCAAAGAAAAAAATGGCATGGAATGTAAATGCTAAAAATAAAGTGCATTAAAATAAAGAGCGACAAAAATTAAGAGCGGAAAAATAAAGGCATAAAAATAAAGAGCGACAAAAATTAAGAGCGGAAAAATAAAGGCATAAAAATAAAAAGCGTAAAGTAAAGTTCATTATTAATAAGGTTAGCAAGGTGATCATCTTGAAGCTTGCGCGTGAAGACTTGCCATAAGCTTGATAAAATCAACGCGACCACACGACAAGTTTCAATTGCTTTTTGTCAAGTATATCACCGAAAAAGTCAATTGTTAGTAAGGTTAGCAAGATGATCATCTTGAAACTTGTCAAGTATATCATCGATTTTGGAATAATCACCACTTGATCAAAGATGATTGAGAATTTCAAATGGACAAGGTTGGCGAAAAATTGTTAGAAGCTTGATTAAAAAATCATAGCGACTACTACAATAAGTATCACAAGTGTTGAACCAAAATCAAAGTTCAAGTCATCTTTTGGGGCTTTTTTTTCAACATTAAAGTTCATGCCACCAATTGATCATTTTCCGATTCGGGACAAAGAAAATAAGATGAAGAAGAAGCAATGTAGCGCTATGTTAAGTAATCGCCAAGGGAATTATGTAGAAGCCACCCTACAATGAGGCCGGTCAATAGTGATGTATCTGTTGAAAAAGCAAACGAGAAGAATGATATGTAGATCATCTTCTAATATTTGTCAACACATGTAAAATAAAATATAAAATAATGGGATAAGATGAAGAGGGATGGGAAATGATAGATCAACTTGGATTGCCTTCTCAAAAATTCTTCCATCTTTAAGTTCAACCACTCATCTTGGTGGATTAAGGCACAAAATATATTGTTAACTCAAAGCACAAAGAATCAATTTGTATAATTAATCCTTTGGTAGATTTGAATCACCAATACATTTTTCCAACCTCATCAACACCCAAAGTTCATTGAGATTAAAGAGGAATTAGATGTTCAAGACTACAATCCAAGGCAATCATCAAAAGAGTGGAGTAGAAGAAGAGTAATTATTCAAAACAAGTCAAAAACAAGTTTACTGTAAAAAACGAAGCCCGTACAATCGATTGCACTACAATGCAAATTGAATGCTTACTGTAAAAAACAGAAAAATCACATTTCTAAAGGCCAAATTCTTGTTCAAACTTTTCCACAAACACCTTGTGTATCTTGATTCAATTGAGCACAGAAATTACACCAATGTTTTTAGAAATTAACATCAATGGAACTAAAAACAAGTTTGCTCAATGAATCAAACCACAAAAATTATCAAGAGATCACATTGTAAAAGATGAAGATCAACACTCACCACTTGTAGATCTTGAGAAAAATTTGCAAGAGTAACACTTTAAATTGCTTCTCTTCAACTTCAAAAATCAGAATCACAAGCCTAGATATAAAGAATTGAAGAAGAAAAAGAGAGTGGATGAAGGTTTAGCTCAAAGAATTAGCAAATTCCAATGAAGAATTCACTAATCTTTATGAAGAAGAAAGGGCTTTGAGTGAATTGGGGTGAATTAAGGAAAATGAAGAGTAAACAAATATTTTGGCAAAGTGAGTTTGGCTATCAAAAGCTTCAATGGGGAGTAATTTGACAACGTAAATTTGGCTATCAAAAGCTTGAAATCTGAATGAGAAGAGACCTTTATTTATAATGTTTTGGTTTGTGAATGAGTGGTGGTTTGGAATTAGGCTTAGGTATGGAATTAGGCTTGGAAAATGAATTTGGAGCCAAATTTGAATTAATTGATGACTAATTTCGAAATTGAAAGAAAAATAAAAATGAAATTGGAGCCCAAGCCCATAAACTTGAAAATAGCAGTGAGCAATCGATTGCTCCAAAGTGCAAATTGATTGCACTGCTTAAAATTTTGAAAATTGGTTCAAAACAAGTGTGGGGGAAAACACCGGAAAACTTTCACTTGTTAGATCATTTGGCTTGATACTTACAAAATACAAATATACAAAGACAAAAGCAAATATTTTTGGTATTTTAATCAGAGGTTAGAAAAATGTAAACCACAAATATTCAAAATACACAGTTAAGGTGCTTGGCGACCCCTTGAGGGCAAACTTAAGAATAGGAGAAACGGGAGAACCAACCCTCATCTGTAATCTTGATACATTGTGATAGTGAAATAATGGAAAGCCATAGGGCAAAAATTGGGGTACAACAGAAGCATCATCATAACAGACTGTGTTCTGAATAAGCGGAAATGATTCTTTATTGAAGAAGGAAAGGTGAAGGTTGGTATAAATACCAGGAGATGGTAAGGTATGTCTTTCTAGTAGAGATGACACGATGAGAGAACTGGAAGTGATTGTTGGATTGACTGAATTAGGAGCAGTTACAGAGAGAGTTGTTGTGGGAGACACAATGAATTTTGTTGTTCGATCAATGGATTATGGAAGCAGAATTGAAAAATATGTAGAGACATCAGAGATAATTGAATTTAAGGGAGTTATAATAGACATGGATTATGAAGATGGTATGGGAATAGTGAACGAGTTTGAGACAGAGATACTGGAGGGTAAAGGTACATGAGGTGGTAATGAAAAAGAGGGTGTTTTGCAGGCGATGGAGATACTAGGGTTGATAGGACTAAATGAGGAAGCATTAATATTTTAGGAATTTGATCAAAAATAGTAGAAGTTAATTTACTAGAACGATTTTCTTCTTCTAGAATGGTATCATTGAGAATTTTAGTCTTCTTCTTCTTTTTCCCCTATGGATCAGATGACTTAGATATCTTCTTCCTCTTTCCAGTTGAGCATTCAACTTCATTAGAAGGTAATTGAGAGTAGTCAAAGCTTGACATATCATGTCCTTCTTCTTCCATCATCCTTACATATCTTGCAACTACTGTTAGAGGATCTTTCTTTGTGAAGAGTGGATACACAGTGGGACTTCTTTTGAAGAATTAATAGTCAAGAGACTTAACTTTAGGTTCGATAGTAATGTCTTCAATAATTTTCATATTCTTTAGAGTATATCCATTGAAGTGATCTCCAAGTGTTGATGATAGATCGTCTGTGCATTTGGATTCATTAACTAATAATTTCACCAACCCACTTGCAACAACGATATCTCTTAGAAGACGTCCGCACAAAATGTATGTAGAGATATTTTTATTTGTAAATGTTGTAGTTCTCGTCTTTCTGATAGAATCCCTCAAATAGTTGAACAAAATTAAGGGAAGATTTATCTTCTGCTTGGTCATCAAGTAGTATAGCATGAACTTCCGATTTACATTAAAATAATCAGAAGAAATCGATGGACACCTAGGGTTGATGCAATTCAAATTATTTTGTGCCATGCCCTAAGAGTGTTGTGAAGATCTTTACTTTTGTACTTCTTCTTTGTTGCAGAATACTCTTGGAACAATAATGAATTGATGGAGTTCTTAGCAGATTTTGGCATAGAATCTGTCATACCCCAATTTTTAACCTAAGATACCATCTCATATCATTCACATATTCATCATTGCATCACTGACAAATTTCAGAACAAGTTAGCTTGTGTGTGTGCTCCTTGAGCCAAATTAGGGTTTTGAATCAAATCTTTCATCTGTTCAAGATATGATCAATTAGGGTTTGAGTCTCTACTCACCTATAATGATATATATTCAACAATCATCAACATTTGATCTTCAAATTCCAATCATTTCCTCAAGATCTATCATGAATCGACCAAATTAAGGTTTTGATCGAGGATGGCGTATCATTGACTTTTTGCTCAATGAATGACCTAATTGCTTGGAGCATGATCTCAAAATCTCTAGTGCAATATCTTGACCTAATTTCTTGATTCAAAACATCTTCAAAGCCATGGTTGATCATCAAAGAAATTCTGAATCATCTGATAAAAAATCAATTGTCCAGATCAGTCAAACTTTGACTTTTTGGTCAAATTTTGAAATTCAAATTTTTAAATCATCAAAGCATTTCAAATTATCCATCATGATCATCAAAAATAAAAAATGTGTGAAAAAGTCAATAAAAATAGATGAAATTAATTGTCACCATGGTATTCCTGGTGAAATTTCGAGCAAGTTTAATGTTTGGATCGTTCAATTTCATTGAAAAACCAGAGAGTTAGGAATAAAAAATTTAGAGGTTGAAGATGAAGGTCCTCGCACCATTTTCTAATTTTTCCAAATTTCAAATTCTTGTTTTATTTTATATTTATTCGTTGTTGTATTATTCATGAATGAAACCGCCACTCCAGTGGCAGCACGCACGTTCTTAAGTCAATATCATGCCTAAAGGTCCAGGGTTCGAATCCCCCTGAGACCTTTTATTTTCCTTTACTTTCTCTTCTTTTCCATTTTCAACTATTTTTCAAAATTGATTTTTCAGAAGGCGTGTAAATGATAAGCCATGCACATGGCTCAGTGGTAAATATTTTCAAATGCAAGCCTAAGACCATGAGTTCAACACTCCTTAGGACCAAAACTTAATTTTTATCACTTGTTTTCGTCACATTTTCAACAAACTTCAACAATTTCAAAAAACAATCAAAACTTCTCATTTTGAGATGATTTTTTGCACACTTGCCACTTAATATATCTATTTTATGATTATGTCAAAAAATTCCAAAAAATATTTTCTTTTGATATATTTTCATTAGGTCAAAAATAGACATTTTTAAGTGTTTTTAAATACTTTCAAAAAATGTTTTCTTCTTGATTTTTTAACCTAATATTTTTCAAAATCTCTTGTGAATAATTTTCACTTTTCAAACCTTTTCAAAGCTTTCAAAATATTTTAATTAACTTATACATCTCTTTTCCATGATTGATTCGATTAATCATTGAAAATACAAACTAAACTAGATTTTTTCCTTGAAAATCTTTTGAACTCAAAATCAAATTGATCATGGACGTCCCTTACGGTGTAAATCTCAACCTCCTATGTACATATTTAGTTTCCTTGTACATATCTGCCCCTTTGTGTACATATTCAATTCCTTGTACATATTCAACTTTTTTTTACATATTCAACTATAACAAACTTCGTTCGTTTATTTTTATCTGCTTGCTTATACACCAATTCCACTGGTATTAAGAGGAGCATTACTCTCGGTGAAACTGCTCTTATTCCAGTGGGTCTCCCTTAAGGTGTAAGTCCCACTCCCTTGTATATATCAAACTATACTAGCTTATTCGCTTGTTTTAAACACTTGTTTATATATTGCTTTCACATCCTTTGTATATATCCAAGTACACTAGCCTTATTTGCTTGTTTTAAACACTTGCTTATATATTTCCTTCATAACCTCTTATGAATGTACACACACACTTTGTCATATTTATACTTGTTCATATATTTGTTAATGTTTATTTATGTCATTACAACTAGTATAACAACTAGGTTCCCCATAGCCTTCTCTTAGGCTTCGTACAAAAGAACTCCCTTGTTGAGTTAGCCTCCTCTTGAGTTTCGTACAAAAGAACTCCCTCGTTGAGTTAGCCTCCCCTTGGGCTTCGTACAAAATAACTTCCTCGTTGAGTTTAGCCTTCTCTCGTGCCTCATATAAGAAAGAGATCTGGAAATCTCTAACAGGTTCCTATTGGGCTTCCAGTACAAAGAATCACCTTTGCTAGGATAAAACCCTAAGAATATGGTTTCCCAGTGAAATAACTCTTAAAGTTAAGCCAGCCATACCCTATAGCCTCCTCTTGGACTCCCAATACAAGGACCCTCGGTGTCCCTCGGATACACTCCTCTTGGGATCACAATACAAGGACCCTCAATGTACCTCAAATAGTCTCCTCTTGGGCTTACAATACAAGGATCCACAGGCTTCTTAAAAGCATCCCCCAAACAATAACAAAATATTTCTCCTCAGAGATAAGACATGAATCATCTCTATGGAAGAAGTATCTCATCTATAGCATCACATTAAAATCAACACATTTTTCAAAACAAACACTTTTTCAAACAAAACATCTTTCTTAACTGTAAGTGGCAACACTTGTACACTCAAGAAAAACACCCAATGCTTACAATGAAAGATTCAATATTTTTTCAAACATCTTTCTTAACTGTAAGTGGTGACACTTGTACACTTAAGCAAAACACCCAATGCTTACATTGAAAGATTTAAACATTCAAATTTTCAAAAATGTATATGATGAAATAGATTAGATACATTTTTCATTAAGATGACACTTGTCGTTGTCTCTTAAATTTTTTGCTTCCACTAGCACATAAGTGGGAACTACAATTGCTCTGACTTTCTCAACCTCTTTTTGAGAATACGTAGGCACAAGGTCTCACCCTTGACGAGCATACTTCTTTCTCCCTCAAACCAAACAAACCTTAGTTTCCCTTAGATTCGAGCTACAAATGCTCTGATTCCCTCTAGGAGATATGTATGCAAAGGATCTCAATGATATTTGCGAGCATAATCATAATAAATAAACTTAGGTTCCTTCCTTAACTAGCTTTCTTAAATCCCAAAGGAGAAACTTTCCCAAAATAGCATAACAAATAAAACACAAACGCACAAAAGGTTCCTATAGAATACTATAGGTATATAAGGTGCTAATACCTTCCATTTATATAACCAACCCTCTTACCCAGGTCTACTCCCTCATGCGTTGCGTTTAGCTCACACTAATTGCATTGCATATCAATTTTAGGGTATTTCAGTTTTCCCCTTTTCCTTTCCTTTCTTGTTTGGAAACAATAAAGCTTGGTGCTCGCGACATCTTTTAAACAAAAAATCAAAGAGTAAATTGTTTTGAGCTAGAAATTCAAATTTCGATTCCCTCGTTCTTCACTTTTTACCGCGAACAGAAAAATGACGACTCTACTGGGGAGTACCAAGATTTTCTTTGTTTAAAAAAAAGGGTTAAACCTCATTTGTACATTTGTTTGTTTTATTTTTTATGTGTTTTATTCTATTACTCGCGATTTCATGTGATGAAAAAAATCCTAACCCGGATTTAAGAAACATTTTAAGAATTAGGTGGGGGTATAGTCCTATTAACTTACGAGGAGTCTCAGTCCTTAATAAGTTAATTTGAGATCCCTCGCTCAATGGAGGTTTTCTTTGGGGTAATTGTGTTTAGCAAGTTATTTGCGAAGATATTTTTGCTTTTTAAGCGAACCAGCGAAGCTGAGTTGGCTGTAGATGTAACACCCCGATATTTTTAATTATTAAATGATTTGAATTTTAGTTATTTATTTAATTAAAATTGAATTATTAGTATTTTTGGAATTTACTGGAATTAATTAAATAAAAGGAAAAGATTTGGAATTATGGTGTAAAGAGTAGAAGGAGTGGTGTGAAGGATTTTCGAAGTTAGCTTTGTCGTTGACTAAGTTGACGAGAAAAGGATAAGTGTTTGTATAGAATTTGGAATGCGAGAAAGGTTTCCAAGAGTTGAAGAAGAGATTGACTAGTGCTCCAATCTTAATTTTGTCGAATCCGGCAGAATATTGATTGAGCAAACTTGCACTGTGAGACTTGAAACTTGACATGGAGATACTTTGAGACATATGAGGAAGCATGGAGTCCACTTGGGGCATTAGAAACCACAGTTACTTTGAGAAAAACAAAACCCTAATTATAGGTCAATTGCTTAGGAAAGAGTTTGTCTTGATCAATATTTGAGTAGCCTTGAGCATAAGGATGTTTCTTGAATCACTTGTCCTTAAAAATGGGAGGGAAAATTTTGGGGTACAACAACTGCCCTTGTTAAATCTTGATATGAAAGACTAAGTAACTTTCTTTTAGAAAACAACTTCAATAGATGGAAGGTTGACACTACTCTGTTCTGTAAAACTTTCAAAAATGATATCTTGGTAGTTCGAATATTTATTGATGATATTATATTTGGTTATGCTAATGACACTTTGTGCTATAGAAAATCAGAAGAATACAAGTTAAAAGTGTATTATGACGCTGACTATGTTGGTGATAGACTTGAAAGGAAAAGTACCTCTGAAAGTTGTTAATTTATGGGAGAAAACCTTATATCATGGTCCAACAAGAGGCAATCTAAAATTTCTCTCTCAACTCCAGAAGCTAAATATATCTCTACGGCAAGTTGCAGCACTCAAATCCTCTAGATGAAAAGTCAGTTAGAGGATTTTAACTTACATGAAATTAATATTCCTATTTTTTTTTGTGATAACACCTCTACCATTTGTCTATCTAAGAATCCCATCTTACATCCTAGGGCTAACCACATTGAAATTAAACATCATTTTCACCAGGACTATGTCCAAAAGGGTGTCCTTTCTTTAAAATTTGTAGACACTGATCATTAGTGGGCTAACATCTTTACAAAAACCCCTTGCTGAAGATATACTTATTTTCATTCTAGACCATTTAAACATGATTCCATGTCCATAATGAAAAAAGGTGTTTATTTCAATTTGATGGAGCACTAAATGTAATATATGCTTCTAAGGTTTGCAGTACGTGTTTCTGAAACATATAACTTTTGATTAAGTGAAGTCGTCATGGATCAGCGATACTCATGAATCATATATTCTTCGAATGGATAATCTCTATGAATACTGAAAAACCTACATTATCAAACAAGCTATAAAAGTAAAAGTATTCTTGTTTGGATAAAAGACTGTTGTCATTCCGAATCTCCTTGTACATTTTGTAACATCTTGAGAGACATAATATTCTTCGGAATATACAAAAATCCTTAAGCTTTACCCCTCAAGTCTTCCATGTTTCATTTTTTTCATCTTTTTTCATCCAAAATTCGTCTTCCACTCTTTTTCAAATCCTTCTTTCTTAAAACATTTATCAATTGTCCTTCTTCAAAAAATTATTTCTCTTTAAGTGTCGTTTTGATTTCTGACAAAGGGGGGAAAGTAAAAAGATTTTGATAGTGTTTATTCTCAGAATGTTAAACTCAAACATATAAAATGCTATTGATATTAACTGTTTGTTTTATGTTTTCACAATGGGAACTCTAAACAAGTTCACCAAGTATTCAAAGAGAGGTTGAAGATGAAGATCCTGATGCAAATGTTGAAAACCTTATAGATGAAATCAACTATGATCTTATATCGAAGAAGTTGTACACTTTTTGAAAATATGAATATTCAAACAGATGTACCAAACACAATTAAGAAGTTATAAACTTACTGAAAGTAAGATAATCTTGTTTGATATCATAGTGTTCAAAAGTTGTTAAATTTTTGAAAATATGAAGTTCAAACTTGAAGCTCGGAAGTTGTACTCTCCATCTGGTGGCACTGATAGGTGGTTCTAGAATCACAACATCAGCTCTTCCCGTGAGATCAGGGATACATCAATTATGGTCTAGGATTCTGGATAATGCGAAGATGGATACCTAGAGTGGTATCACAACATATCCGACTCTCAGGTCATACCACCGACTAGGGTTTCTGATGTACCGAAGCCTTCATGTGCTAGGGTTTTTAACGTGGTGTCACCATCATCTGTAGGTGACCAGGACAACCGCCTACAGTTTATTGCTATTTACTTAGATAACCTCATGGGTTGATAAACCCTGATGATGAGATTATACAAGTTTAGGTAGGTTAGCAGACGTAACCCGTTGGGGTGTATGTAAATTTGTTATACTTTGGCTGTATTATTTGTATATTTTAAGGCTCAAAGACTTCTTATTTATTGGATAATATTTTGACGATTATATTTTTCGATTAAAAAATGAACATAACATAAAACAATACAACGAACATAAATTAAAAACATCTAGACATGAAAACCAAGACACTTCCAGATGATTATGGACATTTCAACATCTTTATTATGTCGTCGACGAATCTTGTTATTTGCACATCCAACTTGATCAGACCCTTTGGTTATCCTACGCCGAAATGATTTCCACATGGTCTTAACATCTTTGTTGATCTTCAACTCAATCAAGTTGTATTTCACCCAACCATCTATATCATTTCAACAGAAGAATTGTTTCTATTGAAATATACTCCTCCCGCCTTAATCAGAAATTGGAGAAGAGACATTTGTTTGAGATGTCTTTGTACAAATCTGTCGGTATCATTCAGAACCCTCTAAAGTTGTCGACAAAATCTTGATCGTTAAAAAAACTTGAATTATAAAACTATCAGAAATTTCAGTATATTTGAAATTTCCACTATTATCTCGTAAATTTGAAATTTCTAATGTACCAAAAATTTCATATGAACTATCAGAAATTGTTAAATACCAACATTTTAATACTAATCTACCGAAAATTTCTCTTGTTCTATCGAAAATTTCATTTGTTCTATCGACTAAAGTTTCCCTTCCTCTCCATTTTCGGTTTTCAACCAAACGAGAAAAACAAAAGTTTTCACCCCGCACCAAAACCCCAACATCAAAACCAAACCCATTGGCATCACCAACGAGCAAAACAATTTTCAACTATTAACAACTTCAACTCCACTCACTATAATGGCAATGGACGATTCACATTCATCGCTATTCAACTTAGGTATTCTCGACACTCTAACCCAAGACGAACTTCACGAAATCCTCGACACCTACAACGCCTTCTGCAACGCCACACAATCTCTTCTCGGCGGCGCCGGCGACCTCTCCTACGCTGCTCAATTTGTTTCCCATGTTCACACCCTCTGCAAACACGGCCTCGAGTCACTAGTCCGCGACCACTTTCTCAAAGTATTAGAGGTGCCCAACAAAATATTTCGTTACTAGCATTATAAAGTTCGAATTTTTATTGAGTATTGATAGATCCCTTTGGTTGCAGGAAACTTTTGAGCGAAATGGGGCGTCGAGGTTTTGGCGGCACTTTGTTCCGTATGCTGATTTTGTTGATTTGAACAAGAATGATGATATTGATGTGAGTATTTATGAACCTAACTTTTCATTGTTTTGGTTGTGGATTGTAGCACCGACACCCCTGAAAGAAGACGTGTCTGTGTTTGTCTGAGTTGGACTCTTGCACTGATACTTGTGATTACATTTAATTTATTTATTTTTTCAAATTATTACCAGTTTCGTCGTGTTAGATTGGGTGTCGTGTTTGGGGTGTAGACTGTACTTATTCTTTTTTGATGAAATGAAACAGATTGATGAGGATGAGATTGAGAGTGTGTTGTATAATGCTTTGGAAGAAATCTCTTTGGAGAAACAGTATCAGGAGAAGTGTCTGTTAATATTGGTCCATGCTTTACAATCTTTCAAGGATCAAATGTCAGAGGAAAAGCATAATTTTGAAGCGGAAAGAAATTACCTTACCTCTAAGTATCAATGGATTGTCTCTTCTGTGCTTATGGCTACACTTCCTCGCGTTTTCCCTGGTTTGTAAGCAGTTTATTATTTTTTTGCTTATATGTAATTAGGGTTTAGGGTTTAGTGATGTGTGGTAAGATTAGACGATATGATTAGAAATGACAATGTTAGAGAGTGTTGGGGTAACACCTATAGTAGAAAAGATGGTGGAAAATAGACTTAGGTGGTTTAGACATGTAGAGAGAAGAACTGTAAATTCTATAGTAAGGAGAGTAGATCAGATGGAGAGAAGTCAAACAACTAGAGGTAGATGAATACCTAGAAAAACTATAAGTGAAGTTATTAGAAAGATCTTGAGATTAATGATTTGGGTAGAAGCATGGTACTTGATAGAACATTATGGCGAAACTTGATCCGTGTAGCTAACCCCACTTAGTGGGATAAGGCTCGGTTGTTGTTGTATGTAATGAGGGTTGCCATTTCATACTATAAATAAATTGATTGTTTTCAATTTTGATTGTAGAATGTTGTCAACAAAGCTCTTGTTTTCTGCCACATGCCTAATTTTACATTGGAATTTGCTGTCTTTAGGTCTAATATACCGATGATATAGGTTAGTAATTTGTGAAATAGTCTCTTTGATCTTCAAAGCGTTCTAGTTGCTTGGAAGTTTTGCTTATTAGAAGTATAGTTACTGGCCTTCTTGTCATCACTAATTCTCTTTGAAGATTTTATGTGCGTAACACTTTATTTTTTCTGATTGGCCATTCTATTTTTTTTCTCTCTTGTTTGCTGCAATTAGTTATATTGCATTGGTATTTTAAAAGAAGGCTTGAGGAATTAAGTACAATCATGGACGGAGAGTTCACCGATGATGTATCTCAAAATAAGGATAGCATGGATTTAGATGAAAAAGGAAAAATATGCAACGAGGACGGTGAGATGGATGTTGATGAGTGTTATAGCAACCGCCGGTTCTCCGAAAACAGTAGACTGGTGAAGAATATTGGAAAAGTTGTTCTTGATCTCAGAAGCCTTGGATTTACTTCTATGGCCGAGGATGCTTATGCTTCTGCTATATTTTTACTACTAAAGGTGGGCACATGTTTTTGAAAATCGAAATCCAGATCTTCCAGTTTTCATCTGTCTCTTTTACGGTTTTGCCAATTTTGGTTTCATCTTTATGTTGCACTTATCATGTGTATATCTGTCTGAGTATAATCTTTGGGTGGGTCATTTGTCTGAATTACAGGCTAAAGTATATAATGTAGCCGGAGATGATTTTAGGAGTTCTATCTTACAATCTATTCAAAGCTGGATACAGGTTTGTAGTGCTGATATGTTGTGTATCTGTAAACCTGTTGTTAGCTTGTATAGATAAACAAATGTTTTCATGATTCTAACCCGCCAATACCTGTAATTCAGGCTGTTCCTCTCCAGTTTCTCCATGCCCTTCTTGTCTATCTCGGTGACTCTGTTAGTTATGAAAGTACTTCATCAGGTCTCAAATCACCTTTAGCGCCACAACCATCATCGTTTTGTCCTGGAATTGATACTCCCTCTGAAAGTCTTGTCAGATGGAAGCTGCGGCTGGAATATTTTGCTTATGAAACACTACAAGATTTAAGGATAGCCAAATTATTTGAGATAATTGTTGATTATCCTGAGAGGTAGTTTGTTAGTTGTAATTCCATGTTTTCCTTCTGAGTTTTCTGTTTGAAAATTAATTATTCTGTTATGTCTCATGTGTTTATGCAATTGTTTTCTGAGCATTTATTAGTCTTTTCTCTTTGATGATACTTGAAGTTCTCCTGCAATTGAAGACTTGAAACTTTGTCTTGAATACACCGGACAACATTCAAAGCTGGTGGAGTCATTTATTTCTGCTTTGCGTTATCGCCTTCTTACTGCAGGCGCTTCAACCAATGATATATTACACCAATATGTTTCAACTATTAAAGCTCTAAGGACAATAGATCCAGCAGGTGTTTTCCTTGAGGCAGTTGGTGAACCAATAAGGGATTATTTAAGAGGAAGAAGAGATACAATAAAATGCATAGTGACCATGCTGACAGATGGGTCGGGTGGTTCATCAAGTGCATCTGGAAATCCCGGCGATAGTCTTCTTGAAGAGTTGAACAGAGATGAAGAAATTCAAGAGAATTTTGGTGTTGATGATGACTTTAACACTGATGATAGGCAAGCATGGATCAACGCCACACGGTATATTTATATTATGGATTTCGATTAACTGTTTTCGCCTCTCTTTCTGATGTGGTCTGCCTGTCAGGTCATGAAATTGATGTTTCTTCTAAATGGGCTTTTCCAAGCAGATGGCAGCCTGACCCTGTGGAAGCCGATCCATTGAAGGGAAGCAGAAACCAAAGGAAGGTTGACATACTTGGGATGATTGTTGGCATAATTGGTTCAAAAGATCAATTAGTTCATGAATATCGAACTATGCTTGCTGAGAAACTTCTAAATAAATCTGATTATGATATTGACTCAGAGATACGCACTCTAGAACTCCTTAAGGTACTTATTCATATAAAACTCGTGTTTCCTTTTTGTTTGACTAAATATGTTATTAATATTTATCAATTTTTTGTGTGTAATTCTTTGTTTCTGTAGATACACTTCGGAGAGAGCAGCCTACAGAAATGTGAGATTATGCTGAACGATCTAATTGGCTCAAAGAGAGTCAATACTAACATTAAAGCTACCATAAGTCAGCCATCTCAATCAAGTAATTTCCAAGTTCAAATATGCATTATTTGTGATCATTGCCGAAGATATTTTTAACTATTATTTGCTTCAATTCCTTTTCACCAAAATTTGGATTATGCGCTCTTAGGTGTTGAGGTTGAAGACAATGCAATATCCATGGATAAAATAGCTTCGACAATCATATCTTCTAATTTCTGGCCTCCAATACAGGTATGTAGATACAATTATTTTATTGATCATATTTAGAATTTCAGGTAATATGAAAAGTAATTTATCTATGTTATGACTTAGATTATTTCTTCTGATTCTGACTACTCAGCCTCTATGTTATACTTAGGTTCATTAATATCATTTCTTAGACAAAAATACCAATAAATGATCTTCAATTAGATTTTGTTTACTATTTATATGTGCTCATCACTGCCCAATTGTACTCAATGACTCCTTTTTTACTGAATTTTATTTAATAAGAATCACTTCTACACCGGAGAGTCAGGGATTGTAATTGACCCCCTTACACCACATTTCAGGGTTCTCATGTTACTGTCAATACTGTAGTTTGTAAATACAAATCATTTAGGAAACTCATACTCACCTTACCATAAGCAAAATTTTCTTCTCATGCCCCCATCTTTCCCACTGTCATCCTATGTTATTAATCTCGGAAAGCGGCGCGGCCAACCTAAAAATGGGAGCGGCGCGGAAGCGGCGAGTGGAGCGGGCGCTATTTCAGCGACGCAGACACTAAAAACTAAATATTTTAATGACCTTACATACTGAAAACATACTAGAAAATACCTCTGTTGTTAAAAGCGACTGGAACGGCCAGGCCGTTTCCAGTGGTACCGGTACAACGCGAAATGAAGAAGCGGTTTGAGCGACCGCGAAATCGGGTCCTGGAGCGGTTCGGATGCGCCGCTTTTCCTATTTTTGCATACTGGGCCGGGCCGGGTAAAATATTAGGTTAAAAACATAAAAAACCCCTAAATTTTATATTGGCTTCGTTTGCTTTCTCGTCTCCCCGTTTCTTTCTCGCCTCTCTCCTTCGCACATCATCATCTCCCCACAGCTCTCCACCGTCCATCATCATCGATCTCCATCTTTCCCTTCTCTCCATGATGATGTGCGAAGGAGAGAGGCGAGAAAGCAAACGAAGCGAATATAAAATTTAGGTTTTTTTTATAATGTTTTTAACCTATTTTTTTACCCGACCCGGCACAGTATGCAAAAATAGGAAAAGCGGCGTATCTGAACCGCTTCAGGACCCGATTTCGCGGCCGCTCAAACCGCTTCTTCATTTCGCGCTGTACCGGTACCACCGGAAGCGGCCTGGCCGGAATTTCCACATCGCGCCGCTATAGCGGCCGCTCCAGCCGCTTTTAACAACAGAGCTGTCATCACATGCATATTTCAATTTTAATATTGGGTTTTATGTTGAGGCAAATTTATAAAACGTGTCACTGTCAGGAGAAATGACTTAATGCCCTTCTGCAATGTTATTCATTCTATAAATAATAGTAAGAGCATTTACATGTAATTACAACTCATTATATTAAATATTCTATTGCCTAATTTGTTAGCCTATTCTAGGAATGTTAATATACAATTAAGAAGACGCCTTAATTCCTAATTTACACATCCCTTTAAATTGTTGCACCGGGTAATGAAGCATCAATTTGCTAACAAGATACTGATGGTGCGAGTAAGTAATAGCCTTGGTAAGAATATCCATTACCTGAAATTCAGTAGTGTTGTAAGGGATTGATATAACATGGTTATCATATGCTTCAATGATATAATCAATGCCGGGAAGAGGAGTAGGAGCATAGTCAAACGGTTCACAATAGTCTAGTTGATAGAGAATGAGTTTATGGCATCAACATTAGTGATAGGAAGACTATTGCCATCATCAATTTGAATTTTCAGAGTATCATATTCAGAATGTATTTTGTGCAAATATTCAGAAGAATTCATCATATCATTGGATGTGCTGGAATCAAGAAATCATGGATGAGAAACATTAGATGACTTACCCTGAATGGCATGCCCAAGGCTGAAAGTACCATTTGTTGAATTATATATGCCTGCACTTGGTGGTGTTTTGGTTTAGGGGGACGTGTGGGAGAACCATAGGTGATAGACCCTGATGCTTGCAATTATTGCAAAACTTCATACTGCAACTACGAGCTACATGTCTAAATTGTTTGCAAGA
Organism: Vicia sativa; assembly: GCA_021764765.1. Lineage (NCBI taxonomy): Eukaryota > Viridiplantae > Streptophyta > Magnoliopsida > Fabales > Fabaceae > Vicia > Vicia sativa. The sequence continues at coordinate 195,231,956 of CM038793.1, read as the reverse complement.
ACATTGGACCTGTCGCATATCAGGGACTTTACCTCTACTATGGTCAACATATCCAACCATCACAGGTACAGGAAGGGCAGCATCATAAGACATGGTATCAGCTTGTTCGATCAAACCTGTGAAGCGTTGATTGCGATCATAATCATTTTCTCCCTGACCTGCAACAACATGATTCTTGGTTCTCGTTTGGTTCTTGCTAACATGCACAATCATGATTTTTAGTTCTCGCTGTTGTTAAAATCTTAGTTCAGGATTCTCGCTGCTTCTCAGTCGTGATTTTGCAAAAAGTTGTATTTTAAAAGTGATTTTTATGAAAAGGTATTTGAAATAGCTTCAAAATTAACTGATTTTTTGGAATTTTGATATCCAAAAAAAGTTTCACTAAGATGAAGAAATATCTAAAATAACATTTCAAGAATAACTATTCAAACAAAAATTTAATTTGAAGCTTTTATGAAACGTTTTTTTGTAAATTTTATTTACACTTGCATTGTTATCTGGCAAAAGTTGTCTACTCTGTTCTATTATTGACTTTGAAGCGAATTACAGGATGAGCCCCTTATCCTGCCTGAACCTGTTGACCAGCTTCTCTCTGATTATGCCAAGAGATTTAGTGAAATCAAAACACCACGTAAGCTTCAGTGGAAAAAAAGTCTCGGTACTGTCAAGGTTAGTCCCATTGTCTGGACTCTGGAGATATTTAGCACAATTTTTTGAATTTGATTATTAGTGTTGTCTCTTATCCACCTTTTTCAGTTTTACCTCTAAATTTTCTCCTAATATTTATCATGTCCAATGGTATAGCTGGAGTTGCAATTTGAAGATAGGGAAGTGCAATTCACAGTAGCCCCTGTTCTTGCTTCTATCATTATGAAATTTCAAGATCAAACAAGGTATACTCATAATCTATCATATCAATAGCTTTGATCTTTTGTTTTGACTGTAGTGTAATATTATGTTTCTGCTTTCAGTTGGACCTCTAAAAATCTCGCGGCTGCTATTGGGATACCCGTGGATGTATTAAATAAGAGAATATATTTTTGGATAAGCAAGGTGGGTCTGGTACATTTTGGTATCAGTAAATTATTGTAGTATGGTTATTTTTTATTTGTCAGACAAATTTTATGATCTCTTGTTCAATCAAGAGACTTCTGTTGGCTTGTCCAAATAAAAAATTCTAGTTATTTTACGTTTTTTCATTGATGGTAATGTTAATTTATGTATAATTATTCTTATCTTTCAATGGCATGCCTCGCGGTTCAATTGAGTAGGGATTCAATGTTTAAAACAGCAAGTGTTAAATTTAGCAGTTGAAGATGTGTAAGTAACTTCATTGCTGTCTTTTTGTACACAGGGGATAATTGCAGAGTCGTCAGGGGGAGATTCCCCTGACCATGTATACACCATTATGGAAAACATGGGTGAGACGAGTAAGAACGGAGGAGGCAATGGCATTCCTCAGGAACTTCTTGGCGGCGATGAGGAGGAAGACGGATCTGTGGCTTCGGTAGAAAATCAACTTCTGAAAGAGATGACTGTGTATGAGGTAAATGAAGATATCTAACTAGAGGGAATATGCAATGCATACGAATAAATATATCTTAACATGTATTGTTTTATGGCAGAAATTTATCTTGGGGATGCTCACAAACTTTGGTAACATGGCATTAGATCGCATTCACAATACTCTCAAGGTAGGAATGGATTTTCACCCCTAGATTCTTGAACCATAACAAAGGTGTTTTACACGTATATAAATGTTTTGGACACACATAACATGATCAACAATGTGATTCTTTCTATTACCGCAGATGTTTTGCATTGCTGATCCCCCATATGACAAATCGCTCCAACAACTACAAAGTTTTTTATCTGGTCTAGTCTCTGAGGAGAAGTTAGAACTTCGGGATGGAGTGTACTTTCTAAAGAAGTAGTGAGCTTAAGGAACTGAAATGTTCCTCTTTGGCCTTAAGTTTTAAGCAAAAAAAGAGGTGAGTTTTCAAATTGGTTTTCAGAACTTGAATTTCTTGAAATTGACATTTTTGTTTGTGTGCCTAGTCCTTAACTCATCAAGACAAATTTCTATTTTGAGTAAATCAGCATCCCAGTCCTTGAAAAATGTAAGCATCAATAAATATATTCTTCAAATTTATAAAATAGCAGTTCAGTCTCTAAAATGAAAAACAACCAATTAATTTAGTGCCTCTATCGAAATATTTCTTTAGCAAGCCTATTCCCACTAGGTGAGGAGGTCGGGTACATGGATTAACTTCCGCCATAATCTTCTATCTAGGACCATGCTTCTATCTAAATTATTAATATCGGGATTGTTTTTAATAACTTCTCTTACAGTTTTTCTAAGTCTTCCTCTATCTCTAACTATTTGATTCATCTCCATCTGATTAAGTCTCTTTACCACAAAATCTACAAGTCTTCTCTTTACATGTCCAAATCACTTAAGTCTATTTTCCACCATTTTTTCTACTATAGGTGCTGTCCCAACACTACCTAATATTGTCATTTCTAATCTTATCATGTCTTGTCTTACCACACATCTAACGCAACATTCTCATGTTTGCTACATTTGCTTTATTCTCGTGTTGATTCTTAACCGCGTAATATTCTGTCTCATACAACATCATAGATCTTACCAGTCTATAAAAAAATTTCTTCAGCCTAAGCGGTACTTTGTGTCACATAAAAATCCCTGAAGATCTTCTCCATTGTAGCCACCCACCTGGTTTACACCCTTTTATATTTCTCCTTCGTTTTGTTTTACTGAATTAAGATATTTAAACCGCGTAATTTGTGGGATGATACGGTCTTTAACTTTACCTCTAGGTTAGAAACACTTCTCCATTTGTTGAATTTATATTCCATATTGTTAAGAAATGAGGTTGGCCTAACTCAACCCTACAAAACCAGCTTGGTAGGGATGAGTTAGGCCCAACCTAAATGCTTAGATGATATCAGAGTCTTGTTTAAGATCCCGTGGACCGCCTGCTATCAAGTTTCCACTATTGGGCCACCTACTATTTATTTTCACGCTATAGATGTCAAGTCGTGGGCGTGAGGGGGTAGGTTAAGAGTCTCATATCGGACAATATATGACCCGAACATGTTCTTATAAGTATGGACAATTTTCACCCTACAAGCCGGTTTTGTAGGATTGAGTTAGGTCCAACTACATTTTTTAACATGATATCAGATTGTTGGGCTTCCCGCATCCTCCACGCTTTGGCCTCATTGATGCCTGAGCATGAGGTAGTGTGTTGGAAATTTCCGCCTTAATTGCGATCAACCCTTAGTTGCCTTAATTGCAGCAGTTTAACTTGCCTTCATTGTAGCCCCCAACACCTTCATTGTGCTGGGTTTGAAGGGCGTGAATTTAGTCCCACATTGCTTAGAGATATGATCTGTGTTGTGTTTATAAGTGAGGGTAATTCTCACCTTAAATCGGTTTTGTAGGGGTGAGTTAGGCCAAACTACACTTCTTAACATGATATGAGTCTCGTTTAAGATCCGGTGGACTACATGCTATCAAGTTTCCGTTATTGGGCACCCACTATTTATTTCAACGCCCAGTTGTTTAGTCTTAGGCGTGAGGGGGTGAGTCAAGAGTTCTTCATCGGACAATATATGATCCAAACATATTTTTATAAATGGAGGAATCCTCACCCTTCAAGCCGTTTTGTAAGGATGAGTAGGCCCAACCTAAATTTTGAGACATATACCCTGTCTTTCTTCCGCTTAGGCGAAAGCCATGCAATTCTAAAATTCGTCTTCAAGTCTTCAATCTCACACTTAAATCCTCCTTTGACATTTTAAGTAGGTCTATATCATCTACAAAAAACATGTATCTCGGTGTTAGTTTTTGGATGTGTTCAGTGACATCTAAAATTAAAGTAAAAAGGTAGGGACTTATGGTTAAACTATGCAAACATATTGTAATGGAAAAATTGACCGTTTCTCTGCCTTGTGTCCGCACACTAATCGATATGCCTTCATACATATCTTTGATAGTTTGAATATTTGCAATCCTAACCCCTTTCTTCCTTTTTACAAAATTTCTCTAGGCACTCTATCATACGTCTTTTTTCCAAGTTAATAAAAATGAAGTGTAAGTCTTGTTGGTTCATCGATACTGTTGTATCACACGTTGTATCGTAGTAGATAGATCCCTAAATATTAACTTGAGCTGGATTTTGCAGAATCAAGACATGCATTAAACTTTTGAAAAAATAAAGATTGACCGACATTGTTCAATTTAAAGGACTATCATTTCATAAATTTCAATGATTAAAATGCATAGTCACTCAATTTCTGTCATTGCATCCATCATGATTATCCATGTCTTCATTGATTGTTGCTATCATTGAGTGTTATTATCATAGTTTTGGACTTTAATGAACATGTTCTGATCAGACAATTTGCTATAAACTTTGAAGGTAGACAGCAACTTGAGTCCCCCCTTATTTTGTTGCCATGTATGTGTTGTTGCTACGAGGAAACTAACACTTGGCATGTGTGAGTAAAATGTGAAGCTTTTATTGAGTTGGTTTAGACATGAGATAACATGGCTTACGATATGCTTCAACCACAAGTTCCAATCTAGAGTTGACACCAGCAAAAGTACTCCAATGCTCATGTTTGCTCTGTCGGATTATTTTCCAAAGCTGCAGCTTTTATGATAATTTTAATTAATTTTCAACGTGCCACCTGTCTGAATTTGTAGGACTTGTTTAGCCTAATAGGAAAATTCATCTACATTTCTTGTTTTTTGTACATATCATAGATCTGTTGTAAGACATTTTTATTTATTTACAGTTCTGTTCAGTTTTAGGCCCAGTGATTCATTATTCATTGTTGTAGCTGGCTATCACTGTAAATTTGAATGAATAGTACTATCATGTCAATGGCAAATTGTTACTAGTATATATTTATATTTTTGTCTAGACTTAGAACTCTTAACCTCCAACTCCTTTAAACCTTTAACTCAACTATTTAAAGACAGTAGAGCTATCCCTGGCTCCCTGCCACCCTCTCATCACTCTTCTCTTTCAAATATTTGGATTCAAGATTTTTCATAAGAATTAAGAAACTATAACCATATTTAGTTAATTATTCTCAAATAAAATAGCCAAAATCATAAAAATTGATATTTTCACTCTAAATTTTTTTTAAAATCAATGCTACATGTCAAACAATCTGTTATTATACGCACAAAACTGTTTTATCAGAATTAGTGAAAGTGTTGTTTAAAAGTGTGGTTGGACCTAACTCAACCCTACAAAACCGGCTTTTAAGGTGAGGATTGCTCTCACTTATAAACACATGTTTAAGCCATAGATTATCCGATGTGGGACATTTTACAAGTGTAAAACATTTATCTTTTAGAGAAGGATAGTTAAGGTTGTGTGTGTATGTTTTCAGAGTTGAAACATTTAGAATTGACTCTGGATGAAAAATATTGATTTTTGATGGAGGTAGACTACCTCACATGTTTTGGACAATATTCCTCAAGAGGGACCACTTTCAAACACTCTGCCCACTATTCCTAACAACAGTCTACCACATAACAGTCAACAGTCTGACCCAATATTCATTCAAGGTCACCACCTCTCACTGCATCATCTTATAATCTAGTAGATATTGACTCTTGTACAAATACTTCACCACCACTGGCTCATACAGATGTTTCCTCGGGCGAGTCCTCCAAATCTCTATAGTTTCACAGTCAAACAACCTCTCCCCCTACTGTGCAAAATATACACCCTATGTTGACTAGAGGAAAAATATGCCACTCCAAACCCAATGCCTATCTAGCTCATACTGAGCCCTCTTCTGTCAAAGAGGCTCTATCTAATCCTCATCGACTAGCTGCTATGAATGATCAATATAATGTCATCCTCTCAAACAACACTTGGACTCTTACAACTCTTCCTCCCCATAGAAAAGTCGTAGGTTGTAAAAATAGAGATGGTAACATAAACAAATTTAAAGTAAGGTTAGTTGCTAAGCGCTAGCTAGAACAACAAGGTTTTGACTATAGTGAAAACTTTCCCACTGTAGTAAAACCCACTATCATCAAAATTCTTATTACTCTTGCCATTACACATAAATGGGAGCTCCAACAAATAAACATTAATAATGCCTTCTTCAATGGAGATTTACAAGAGGAAGTCTTCATTAAACAACCTCCAGGATTTATTTCTAATGACAAACACTTAGTGTGTAAACTCAATAAAGCTCTGTATGGTTTAAAACAAACCCCTAGAGCCTGGTATGAGAAACTTGCTCAAACTCTTCTCTAGTTTGGTTTCACTCACAGTAGGTGTGATCATTCTCTTCATCTACTCTTCTCAAGGTGTTAACATGTATGCTCTAGTTTATGTAGATGGTATTTTGCTGAGTGGTTCTTCATCCAAAGTGATTCATGATCTGATACAAAAATTACATGATAAGTTTTCCTTAAAGCACTTAGGCAAACCAACTTATTTTCTAGGCATTAAGGTTCTGTATCAACCAAATGGGTCCTTATTACTTACCTAGTCAAAGCATGTTCGTGGTTTACTTGTTAAATCACACATGCCAAAAGAAAATGTGGTTTCCACCCCTATGTTGATTTAGTGTGCACTTAGTAGGAATGACACTGATGTATTCCAAGATCCAAGCCTGTACAAATCCATTGTTGGAGCCCTGCAATATATCACCTTAACTAGGCCAGACATTGTCTTTTTTGTTAATAAAGCTTTCTGGTTTATGTCAGTATCTCTTGAAAACCATTGGCTTGCAGTAAAATGCATCTTGAGGTATCTTAGTGAAACTGCTTCCTATGGTCTCCTCTTCACACATGCATCCATGGATCACAAACTTATTCTCCGAGTTTATAGTGATTCTGATTAGGCTAGTGATCTGAATGACAGACGCTCCACCTTTGGGTTCTTGTGTTTTCCTTGGCCCTAACTTAGTTGCATGGAGCTCGAAAAGTGGCCTCTTGTAGCCCGCTTAAGTGCAATGGCCAAATATTGCGGCTTAGCTAATTCTACCTCATGAGTTATTATGGATTGAATCGCTTTTAACTGAGCTGCATATACCATTTCTTTCTCCTACACTATTGTGTGATAATGTTAGTGCTGTTCTTCTTTCACACAATCTCGTGCTTCATGCCCGCACCAAACATGTTGAACTAGACATTCACTTTGCTCGAGAATGCGCTGTAGCACAACATCTACAAGTCAAACACATCCCTGAACATGCACAAATTGTTGATACCTTGACAAAGCCGTTTGGGATAACATCATATCAACTTCTTTGTAGGAAACTCAAAGCACTTTGTCTCAAACCACCTTAAGTTTGCTTAAGTTTGTGGGGGAGTAATAGAGGTAGAATTAATAAAAATATAAGAAGTCAGTGAGAACAAATGTAACTGACCCTAACTTCAGTATAGTATATATGTGTCATACACGTGTAACATAATTATAATGAAAACTATCCATGGAAAATAAAGAGTATTATTGATTTCCAATAATTTTGAATGAATTGATTTTCTAAAATTGATTTTAATTAAAAATGATTATATTTGAATAAATTTATATAAAAGTGAGTTGGATAGTAAATTTTAATATAAATATTATTGTTCAAATTTAAAATTTATAAATTATTTTTTCAAGGCATAATTAATTCTATTTAAAAAAATTATTCAACTTATTTTGAATTGTTTTTTTTATACGCAAGACTGAATTGTTTTTGGGTTTTCCAAGAGATAAACAAAATATATACATAATTTATTTTGACATGTTTGATTGCTCTCTAGTAGAATTAATTCTGTTTTTTTATAATTAATTAATTCTATTTGAGGTTAAAGTTGTTGCTTTTGAATTTAAACGTGATTTTTACATTAAAATTTAGTATTCAATTCACTTTTGCAAGAATTTATCCAAATATAAATTAAGTTTAAATGCATTTTTGATCTCCTTAATTTGATGTTTTTTAACTTTTAATTCTCCTATTTTAATATTATTTTGGTCTCTAAACTTTATATCATTTGAGATTTGATTGGTTCCACTTCAATTTTACATACGTATCATTGATGATTAGACTATTTTTTTCCTAATGATATGACATTGATGATTAGGCTTATTTATTTATTTATTTATTTATTGCTTAAATGCACTCTTGGTCTCCTTATTTTTAAGTTTTTTAAGTTTTAGTCCTCTCGTTTTAAAAGTCAACTTTTTTATCCTTAAACTTTATCTCACTCGAGATTTCATTGGTCCCTCTTTAATTTTGCATATGTGGCGTCCTTATTAATGATTTGATACTTCTACAATAACTCCACGTTAGATAAACACATATTGTAGGGAATTACTATAGCAGTGTCATGTTATTAATAAGCGGGCCATCTATGCAAAACTATAATGGGACCAACGAAATCAAGAATGAGGTAAAACTTAGGGAATTTCTTCACACACCTAGTAGTTTTCTCCCACACCCTTGAAAAATAAAAAATACCTTTTGTAAGTGCACTTACGAATTAACCTTATTTTGTACGTTTTATTATTTTAAACGTTGAATTTGAAAAAATAAGGTTACTTCGTAACTGCACTTACGAAACGTTTCCTGAATGTGTTAAAAGATGTTTACAACTACAATGATTTTCACTATAAGTCGCATTATATTTTCGATTTCAGAAATTCAAATAAGTTGCATTCTATATACGCAAATCAACTAAAATATTATTATGTCATTGGAGAAAAATAGTCATAAATATCAAATTACATAAATTGTTCAGAAAGTAAGTACGATCAAATTATTATAAAATCAAAGAACAAAACATAAGACTACTGTGTATGCCTAATCCTAACCTCCCGCACCCTCCCCTGCCTGCGGTAATCCGCTGCACGCTCTACCTCAGTGACGATCCTCTCCATCACGACAATCGCCTCGGGACCGCCCTCATGCATAATCACTACATCCAACACCTCCCGTCTAAGTTGGTGGATACGCTGACTGATGGGCACTAGATCAATGACATGGTCATTCGGGGCCTGTTCGTTCTTTAGGAGCTCCTCATGTGCTAGCCTTGATGGACGTCCAGGACCATCCGGTGTCATGAGAGAGTGTGACACTCTAAAGAACCATGTCATGTAACCCTCTACACAGTGCCACATATGGGATGCCCGCATCATCCGATACTCCTCTGGCACCACATAATTCTCCTAATCCTAGAAGATATCATCGATATCCCTCCGTGTCATGGTGTCAGGAGCACCCTAAAAAGGAGACCTAAGTATGATCTACACAAGCTAGCCACCCAGAGTATAATGAGATGGGATTGAATGACACAACCTCCATGTAGTCCGCAAACGACATCCAATTAATTTTGTCATGGGCAGTACGATCAAGGAACACCCGGTAAGGAAACACATTTTGGTTGCCTCTGTTTAGAATAAACTTGACATCCCTTGGCATGGCGACCTGATAGTCGGTATCTTCGGTGTAACCATGGATGCGGTGAAAGTATAATATTACCCAGCTCTGCATCAACAAAAAATATAATGTGTAAGTACAAATTAACTAAAATAATTAAAATTAATTAAAATTAATAGTTAAAATAAAAAGTATCATGAGGAGTGTGCACGAGCCAGTGAGCGTCCTCGCCCTCTATCTAGAAGCTTCATTCAGCTTCTAGTAGAGGTAAGTCAAAACAACGGCACTCAAGTTCCACTCACGAACTATAGACAGGTCCATAAAATACCTCGGGTAGGCCACATCAGTGTAGTGACCACTCGTGTCCACAAAGACGGATGTGCCTACCAGGTACATCAAAAAACACTGGACAACATAACTGTAACGCCTTAATTTGAATTAGAATTTATTTTATTAAATAAATAGATGATTCGGTGCATTTTTATGAATTGATGTGTTTATGATGCATTGTTGATGATTACACGGTTTAGAAATTATAAATGAGGAAGTGAGAGGGTGTGTGGCTAAAAGTGTAGAAACATGGGAGTGTGAGGAGTTATATGGTCACTAGTATTATTGTTATTATAATATTAGTATAATTAATTAAATAAACGATGGTTTATTATTATTGTTACTATTATTATTAAATAAAATAATTAAGTAAAAGGAAGGCAAGGTTGGAATAAGAGAATTAGAGGTCCAAGAGGTTATTAAATTTGGGTACATCAGTCACAGTCTTATAAAGATGTCGAGACATCTGATCTAACATTAAAAAAATAGACAAGGTAAAAGTTACAGTGCATGAAAAACATAAAGAACACAAAGAATTTGTCACCCAGTTCGGTGCTACACACCTACATCTGGAGGCTTACAAGCCAAGTGTAACACCCCATTTCTACCCGATAATTATAAGGGAAATCAGAGTATAAAATTTTCAACAAACAAATGAGATGCCACATTTTCAACTTAGAACAACTTCATATAACCATAATTAATTCAGATACATAAGATTGGTTCGGATAAACTGATAACAACCTGATTTATTCTTTTGAAAGTAAAACAACTTTTATTATAACAATTATTTAACAACAACAACTTAAAATTCAACTACTAAAACAATAACAACAATTAGCAACAATTATTCATCCCCCCGAGTGCTACGTATCAGAGCAACTAAACCGACTAGAACTAACAGCAACTAAATTCTCCGTTCTCGAATACCTACACGTTACCAGTATAAAGACAAAGGCGAAACAAATGAAAGGGTGATATATATACCAATATAATTGAATTCATGATAAATAATATATTAGAATGTAGATCATATAATTCACCGCTTCACATAATCCAAATAACATTTATATCGACAATACCAAGAACGATTACAACAACATATATACTAATAATTAGCAACGATAACAATTATATCACAACAACATTTCCAACGCAACATAACAACTATTTCACAACTTGTGAACAACAACAACAACCTAAATCAACCGACACATCAACATAACAACTATAATTATGCGACTTTAAATGTGACTCAACTGTGCATATGCATGTGGTACCATTGGAGTAAAACTCTCAACTTAGAACATTTCCAGTAATTCTAAGGTACAAGGCATAAACCTTCAATATTTTTCCAATCCAGGCCAACATGGTGAGCATTTGCTCCAACATAAAATTGCCAATCTAGGCCAACTTAATAATGCAATGTATGTCATGTGACCTCAACCTCAATCAACAAAATCATGCCAACGCTACGACAACAACACATGACAACGACAATATAACAACTAATCAACTGAAATTCAACATTGGCCATAGGCCTACAACTCAGTGCAATTCAACATTGGCTAAAAGCGTACAACGTAATACAATTCAAAATTGGCTAAAAACCTACAACTTAGTACAATTCAACATTGGCTAAAAGCCTACAACGTAATCAACACGTCAACGTAATCCCAATTCAACATTGGCCTTAGGCCTACGACGTAATCAACATATCAACAACAATTCTACATCGGCTAAAAGCCTACAACGTAATCAATGTAATTAACAACAACTCATCACTGGCTAAAAAACCTACAACTTAATATCAATGTATACTACTTTCATCCACTCAATAATCCACTACTAGTTACTACATTAATCTCTGAGTAACTTATTCTACAATTCAACTTACAATCATTCAGATTGTTTTCATCTAATTCTAGTCAACTGCTCATCGGTTGAGATTGCTAGTATTTCGATTCTGCACTGCTATCAACAACCATACCACTAGTATTCATTCACTATTGAATTAGTATATTTATTCTACTCATTAAGTATACTACTAGTCCACAATATGACAACTAACCGACTTCTACTATTTCAACGCTACTACAATACCTCAGCTAACCAAAACACCGTCCGTTATCTTCAACCATTTTGCTAATTTGTTACCAACACTACTATTATGCTATATTCCTTATTTACTAAAGTTTCTTATTAAATACCAATAACATTGTACATTCATCATTCTACTGTATCCATTCGCTTCAGTCATTGTCACTGCCCAATATACAAACCATCATTATCATTACTACAATAGATTACTCAATCCTTTCTATGCTACTAAGGGTCATACTTCACTTAAGGTAATCGTTACTGCAACTTAATTCAAATTAATCCAACGGCATGCTACTTTGATCGATTCAATAAAATTCCATACTAGTAATAATCATAATTCTGCTACTTAAAGATTCTGCAACCTACACGGAACCTACTACCAATTCACTCTAAAAAGTTATTTTGAAGCAAAACAAACATTACGTGCCGCGACCCATTATTTGTGCCGCAAATTTGACAGAAAAGGGGTTCGCGCCGCGTCCTTCAGTTGGCGTCGTGAACTGTGTGGGACAGAACTCCAAATTTTTGTTTTCAATACGTTTTCCTGCAGCTTTCATCTCCACCAACCTTTCACCAACCCAATATAGTACCACAACGATATATAAATCATACCCAAATAACATTGATCAATTGCCCACATAATCTATTAAATTTTCACGATGTGTTTCATGTGTCGCAACTCCGAAAGTATAATCCAGATCCGTCGCATGAGATTCCGATGAACGATGTACAAGTGCGGGATGATCTTACTGTTGAAACTGCACCAGTGAGGATCGATGGTCGCGAGATCAAGAAGCTGAGAGGCAAAGAGATTACTCTGGTGAAGGTGGTTTGGACAGGAGTCACCGGTGAGAATGCAACATGGGAATTGGAAAGCAAGATGCGAGAATCGCATTCAGAGGTGTTTGCATCAAGTAATTTTCGAGGACAAAAATGTTCTAAGTGGAGGAGAGTTGTAACGCCCAAATTTAAATTAGAATTTATTTTATTAAAATAAATAGATGATTCAATACATTTTTATGAATTGATGTGTTTGTGATGCGTTGTTGAGGATTAGACGGTTTAGAAATTATAAGTGAGGAATTGAGAGGGGTGTGTGGCTAAAGGTGTAGAAACATGGGGGTGTGAGGAGTTATATGGTCACTAGTATTATTGTTATTATAATATTAGTATTATTAATTAAATAAATTATGGTATTATTATTATTGTTACTATTATTATTAAATAAAATAATTAAGTAAAAGGAGGGAAATGTTGAAATAAGAGAATTGGATGTCCAAGGGATTAAATAGTCATAAGAGAAAAAAGATTTAGGTTTTTGGATAACGTAGAACAGAGCCAGAGTTATCGTAGAAGAGAGAAGAGGAAGAAGAGCATTAGGAAGCAAAGGCAAGGAATTTTCTGGTAGAAAGCTTAGAATCCTCAAATATAAGGTAAGGGTGGGGTTCTAACTCTATAATAGGTGGTATAATCATGGGTAGATGATAATTTTCATGTTAGGATTGATGTAGAGGAATGATTGAATTAAATTGTTTGTGTATGTGAATCCAATTATGAAACTATGGTGAAATTGTTGTTTTATTGATCAATTGAGTATGATGAATATTGTGAATTGATGTATGTGTGTTGTGTAATTTCGTGTAAAACAATTTGCTGGTTTGGTGTTTGATTTAGGTTGTTTTGGGTTTGATTGGAATGGAAATTGCAGCCTGTTATGAAGCAGAAAATTCTGTTTTCTGCAACAGAAACCGGTTACTGGTCTTGGAGAAACCGGTTTCCGCTGCTAAGATTTCAAAATATAAAGGTTTATGTCGAAGAAGAAATCGGTTACTAGTTTTTGAGAAACCGGTTTCCTCTTCAAAATTTTTTGAAAATAACTGCAAAAATCGGTTCCCTGTTTTTGAGAAATTGGTTTCCTGTCTGTGTTGAACCGAAATAATTCCAACTTTGAAAATTCATAACTACGCGCTTGGGTGTCTGTTTGACACGCCGTTCGGACCGTTGGAAAGCTAAAAATATTTTCTATACTGTGATATTCACTTTGATAGCAGTAGACCAATAATTTATTAAAAAGAATTATGATGTGCGTGTGTATGTTGTATGTGTAACCATGAAAAGTGTTCTAATTTATTAAAATGATGAAGTACGATGAATTCGTTGGTTTGCATAAAGCATTACATGATGATAAAGTTGATGATGGCCTGTATTGGCATGAAATTGGTTTGATATGAGAATTCAATATGAAGATTATGTTGTTGCATGTCATTAACACATACATTCATGAAAGATGGCCTGTATTGGTGAAAGATGACTGTATTGGCGAAAGATGGCCTGTATTGGCACTGCCCACATATGGAATTTATTAAGATGAGGGTCCTTCCCCGATGGTACCACATGCATATTGCATCAGTGTCAGTTGCATTGCATAATGTCAGATTGTTTTTATGGAGATGATGTGATTCTATAACTATACATGTATATGCATTCTTGTTGATTATGATGAATCTTAGTTGATGATGTTAAGTACTAGAATTCTTGCATGATATATCTGTTGTATACATGTAATTATATGATTTATTATATTGTTATGATATCTCACCCCTTATGTTGTTATGTTGCCTCTACGTGGGTAACGTGCAGATACTCAAGAGTAGTTCGAGTAGCAGGAGTCGAAGATGTTACTCTTCTTATTTAGATTGGGTGTCAATGCTCTGATATGTAATGCTTGGGGGGTTGAACGCTCGTTTTTCTACTTGTTGCTTTGTTTTGAGAATTTTTTTGGTGCAATTTGAACTCCTATTCTTTTGAGTGCTTGTTGTTTCCATGTTTTGAATTAAGATGTTGAAAGATGGTTATTAATTCTTTTTCCGCCGTGATATTAAAGTTGAAATTTGAGACCATATTGAAGGTTGTTGTTGGTTCAACCAAAGCTATTGTGTTATGTATCTGTTTATTATACTTGAGTAGGTTTTTAAAGATGATGAAAGATGTGATATTCTATTTTGAAAATTTTATTTCACTCTGATTTTTATTTATTTATTCTTTGGGGAAATAGGGTCTTACAACAACCACAGTAAAACTGAACAAAAATATCCTCGTCCACAGGCTCTCCAGCTGCAAGTGCAGTTCTTTTTGCACGTGTTGCTGCACGGAGGTGCTCCTCAAATATCTCCTTTAGGTAGGAAAACCTCACACGTGCCCTATTTGTGTTGTCTTAGTCCTGAGCAGCCCCATCCGGATCAGATCCTAGATGCTCAACCATTTACTCAACCGCCTCAGCTTTGAATATCTTGATATGGTTGAGTAACCTACCTTTGATAGGTAGTTGGAGCAAGCAGGCAACATCATCAAGCGTGATGCTCAACTCCCCAACTGAAAAGTGGAAATATGACGTCTCATTATGCCACCTCTCAGCAATAGCAACCTGCATGCCGGTGCTAATAATATTATAACCCGTACCGCATAATCCAAAAAGATCGGAACTGATGACAACACTATGGAACCACTGAGCCTGTGGAATATAAAGATAATTTTTTTTGCAGGAGTGGTTAACATGCTTTAAAGCCTTCCTTTCTTGAAACATAAGAAATCAACAAAAATAAATCAAGAGGAACCGTATTTTTTAATAAAAATTATAATATGAAATAACTAAAGTGGAACCAAAAAAATGTCTGTCCATCCCAGACATAACGAACATCATGATCCTGATAATAAATTAGGAGAGATGTGTCATATGGCCCTCATGGATAGCCATCATCCGCCTCTGCAGGTTCCTCAAGATCGTCATCCGAGACTTTAACGTTTTCGACGTCCTCCGCCTGAACATCTTGGGCCTTCTCCTCCGGTACCTCTACCTCCGGTACTTGCTCATCAGGTACCTCCTCATGTGTACCAGAGGTAGACGCCTCATGCAGACAACTCCTCCGTGACAGTGAGGAAGGTGAAGCTATCTCTATTTGTACCCTTTGCGCCCTTTGTTATCGCTCTCGACGAGCCGACGCAGTCTGGCTTGGCCTGTCATAATTCAATCGCTCCATCTAATCCTGGTTCTCTGTCATTTTCCTGAAATAAACCATTACAATTGTTAGGTTACTAATTCAAAATAAGTCAAGAAAAAATTCATAAGTGCACTTACGAAGTCCCTCCAGTGTCACTTCGCAGATGTACTTGCGAAACCCCTTCGTTCAGAATTTTCAAAACCAGAAAACTTAGTCAAATTCCTATTTCTTTATCCAATACAACTACATTTACATAATATCACTTCATATACAATTTAATTTAGACAAGCTAACCTAATAATCTTATAAAAATTAACATTTTGAATAAAAAATATGTGAAGAAAACTTACACCAATTTGAGTTTGGAGATGAGTTTGGAAGAGTTGGAGTTGAAATGCCAATGAGTTTGGAGCTTGGAGTTTGGAGTTTGGAGACGAGTTTGGAAGAGTTTGGCAATGAAGTTTTGAGTTTGTTGGGTGTTTTGAAATGAAATGGGTTTGGGGATTATTCTGTGTGCTTTGTTAAAACAAAACACTAACTTCGTAAGTGCACTTGCGAATTCACTTTATTTTTAAAAAATTCTGGATTATTTCGTAACTGCACTTGTGAAGTCCACCTCCGATGTGAATTCGTAAGTGTACTTACGAAACAAAGAGATATTTTTGGGTTTTCACCAGAGGTGGAGAAGAAGCCCACAGTGAGTGAAAAAATTTCCAAATTTCTTTTTTAAAAAATTAACTTTTGATATGGAGATATTAAAACTTAAAAAACTTAAAAATAGAGGGACCAAAAATACATTTAAACTATTATTTTTTTATTGAATAAACTATTAACCTTTTTTTTAAAATTAATTAACAGAAATTTTAGTATCTCCAGCAAATTTCTGATATCGTAATTTTTGTTTAAAAAAATAATGGTATGCAGAATTTTTTTTTTTTAAAAGGAAGAAAATCCACACTATTATATAGTCTTTTAATCATAAAATGGAGGATGTCCTATATAGGAGTGACATGTTAAAATATAGTCATTAAACTCTACATTTTATTTATTTTTTAAAAATTACTTAAATTTTTCAGTGAACAAAACATTAAAAAACAACAATCATGATTCATTCAAATCCACACACATGTATTACTATTTCCAGTCAAACTATCAACTAGCCAAAAAAACAGCAACAGAAAACTATATCATTAAATCAAATATAAATAACTTCAACAAACGACCGTTACATTCCCAAATTTTGAATCTAAAGCCACACTTTCAAAACCGTTACAACAACACTTTAGAAAATTTCAACACCCAAAAAAAAAAACCAGAAAAAATGGCAACAACACCCGAAGAAGAGCACTTGCAAAACCTCCGATCCAGAGCAACAGAGCTTTTCATCAGAGAAGAATGGAACCCTTCCATCGAAGCTTACTCCCAATTCATCACCCTTTGCACCCACCATCTCTCTCTTCCTCAATCTCACTTCCCTTCACTCAAGCTTCGCAAATCAATCTGCATAGCGTTATGCAACCGAGCAGAAGCGAAGTCAAGATTGCGCGAATTCACCTCTGCATTGGATGATTGTGATCAGGCTTTGGAAGTTGATGGGTCACATTTCAAAACCCTTGTTTGTAAAGGTAAGATTTTGCTTTTGCTTAATAGATATTCTATGGCTCTTCATTGCTTTAAGATGGCCCATCTTGATCCTCAGGCGAATGGGAATGTAGATTTTCTTGGGGTTTGGCAAAAATGTAAAAAGTTTGAATTTTTATCAAGGACTGGGTTTCTTGATCTTTCGGATTGGGTTTCGAATGGGTTTCCGGGTAAGGCTCCTGAGCTTGCTGAGTATATTGGTGCTGTTCAGATTAGGAAATCTGAGATTAGTGGGCGGGGGATTTTCGCTAGTAAGGATATTGATGCAGGGTCTTTGATCTTGATTACTAAGGCGATTGCGATGGAGAGGAGTATGTTGACAGGTAAAGATTTGAGTGAAGATACTCAGTTAGTTATGTGGAAGAATTTTGTTGAAAAAGTTATAGAGTTAGTTAGAAAATGTCATAAAACTAGGGGTTTGCTTGAGAAATTGTCGATAGGGGGAAATGAGGATGAACTTGATGTGCCTGATGTAGATCTCTTTAGGCCTGAGAGTAATGGTGAAATGAGTTCGCGCGAGAAAATTGATATGGTTAAGTTATTGGCTCTATTGGATGTTAATTCTCTAACTGAGGAGGCGGTTTCAGCCAATGTTTTGAGGAAGAACAATGATTGTTATGGTGTTGGGCTATGGTTGCTTCCTTCATTCATCAATCACTCGTGTTCACCTAATGTGAGGCGATTGCATGTCGGGGATTATTTAATAGTCCATGCTTCGAGAGATTTGAAAGCGGATGAAGAGCTAACTATTGCTTATTATGATCCGCTTTCTCCGTTGAACAAGAGAAGAGATATGTCTGTCACATGGGGGATTCAATGCAGGTGTAAGAGGTGTAAGTTTGAGGTGGATATCTTGTGCCACAAGAAAGAGCTGAAGGAGATTGAGATTGGTATTGAAAAAGGGATGGATGTTGGGAGTTTGGTGTATAAACTTGAGGAACAAATGAAGAGATGGAAGTTAAGAGGGAAAGAAAGGGGATACATGAGGGCTTCATTTTGGTCGTTGTATTCGGAGGCTTATGGTTCGGAGAAGTGTATGAAAAAATGGGGAAGGAGGATTCCAATATTGGAGGCAGTGGTTGATAGCATCACAGATGCAGTGGGAAGTGATCATAGAGTGCTTAAGATTCTGAATGAGGAGTTGAAGAAAAAAGGTAATGGTAGTAGTGGTGATGGAAATTTGGAGATGGAGAAAGTTTTCAGATTAGGAAGAGAAGTATATGGGAAGGTAATGAAAAAGCATGCAATGAGGAAATTGCTTGAGCTTTGCAATGCTGATTGATTGATTATTTACAAATAAATGGATTCATTAACAGTTCTTGATGAATTAATTTCCTTTTTCATTTTATGTATTCTTTACTGACTTGTAATGTAAGCAAGAGTTTGTGTAATGCCATGATCAACTCAAGTTGTTATGGCTATAACCAATGATGTGAAATTCAATTTTATTAATCACATATCTAGATTGTCATAAATGTGAAAGTATTGGTGTCTGTTGGAAATTAAATCAAGTGAATACTAGATGACTATAGAAGCATGATGGGTTCTACTTTGTCATTAAGCAAATGTTTTTATTGAACCACAATAAATTGGAGGCATCATTTTATTTGACTAGTATTTTCTTGTTTATAAAGTTTTTTAGATATTAAGATTTTTACTTAGCTATTAAATATCATCCACCTCTTCTTTGCTTATTTAAGATACAAGAAATTAAGCATATAAAAGGCATATAGCAACCATTTGTGGAGTATCTATTCAAATGAATAAAATAGTGAGTTAAAGAAATTGGTTTAATACTTTTTCTGTTTTGTGAATTCTATTCAACGTCTAATTGGCATCTGAGTACAGTATGTTAGGTTCTGATGGTGTTAGTGGCAAAAATGTTTTTATTGTTAATGAACCAAAGAGTTTTTGATGTGTTAAATTGATGGGAAATGTGACACAAGGTGCAGCGATTTTTTTATTTATTTTTATCCTTACGAATGAGTATGATTAGTGATAGAAATAATTATCTATTGTGGTGATTGAAATTTTTGATGTAAATATTAGAGGATTGATCACGAACGTTGATGAAAAACGTCTCTATTCAATTCACACGTACGGGCAACCTTCGGTCTCACGGTTAACTGCTACAAATGAAAATTTAGAGTGCGAGAGAGAGAAATACAATCCGAATTTCACAAATCAAATTTATCAACCGAGAAAATTTATGCACAATAGTTGTATTTCTAGAACCACTTGTGTGAGCTGCAAGCTAAAATAGCCAACTTTATATTATTATAATAATAATAATAATAATAATATAAATATTATAAATATTATAAAATATTATAATAATTATTATTATATTTTATAAATATTATAAAATTAATAATAGTAATAATGTAGTATTATATTATAGGAAAAATACTCATTTTGATTCCATAACTACACCCTTAGGTTCACATTGGCCCCATAATTATTTTTTGTGTTATTTTGGTCCGTTAACTTTCAAAACGTTTCATTTTAGTCTTTTTTGTCTAATTAGCAACCGAAAAACTTTGAAATTCGTCACTAATTAAACAAAAAAGGACTAAAATGGAACATTTTGAAAGTTAACGGACCAAAATGACACGAAAAAAAGTTAAGAAATTAATGTGAACCACTTAAGTGTATCGTACTTTACAATGTTCTATAATTTTTTCAAGTACACCGTACCTTACAATATTTCTTATTCATTCTATCTCACATAAATTCTACTTCATGTGTGTGACCCTGTATGTTCTTGTGACGTTGCTAATTTTATTAAATCACACATTTAACATATTAAATAGTGAGCAATATCTAGCAACACATTACTACTACCCAAGTCACGAAAATGTCAGGTGATCTGACAAAATCTTTTATGTGATAATGTTTATATGTACAATTACTCTTTTGTCATCATGTCTATATTGAATACAAGGCATAGACCGTGTCACCTTTGTCCAGTTCAATATTGGACTCTTAGATATTTATCATGTTACGTAGGATGAGAAAATTCCATCTAGATCACTCAAGTCCCTTAACATGCTTTGTGGAGTACCCATCGATTGTCTTTATGGGCATCCAGTTACGGGAAACATTTGATCATCAATAAAGTACTCAACTCCACATCTAGGGTCCATAGTGGTTTAAGGTCGAAGAGTGGTGTACACCACTATCACTATGAGAATAACTTATGATACTTTGCATACATTTCTATGTAGTGTTCTCATAGAGGGTCAATCCAATATAAATATTAATCTTAATATTTATACCTATGTGAAGATTTGATAACTCTTTATCCATGATCCATGAGAAGTGATAATCAATCTATCCACATAATAGTCTTGATGCTTTAATGTTATCTCACTTCATAACAAAGCTCCACTATAAATATTTTAAGAATAATGTCCTTATGTTTAATGAGATCTCATGATTAAGTCACATTTAACATTTTATTAAGCGGGCAAACTATTTTAGGGGCTTTATTATATTGAAAAAATAAACATAATAAATAAATTCCTTTTATTAATTATTAATAATTTAATACAAATAACAAAAGTATTGACCTCTAGGGCTTACACCAACATAAATATCATTAAGTATTTTGTAAGAGAGAAATATGACCAACAATTACAATCTTGTTTTGTCTGATCAAGTTACATGCAAAATAAAATTTTAGTAACTTAGAATTTTTGTTGACGACAAATTTAGAAGCTCATAATATTTGGAGCTTTGTGAATCAAAATTTACAAGGGGTTGTTGACGTCCCTCATAGAAGGACTCATTAAAACTTTTATTAATTCATTAAGAAATATACTATCTCCGTTCTTTTATATACGAGAAAATTCAATTTTTAAGTTCATTTAATAACCAACGTATTTGGTCGATTTATAGACTAGATACATTGATTATTCAATGAACCAAAAATAATTGTCTCTTATATAAAAGAACAAAGGTAGTAATTCCTCTGTCTCATATTATTTATCACAGTTGATCATTTCACACATATTAAGAAATAGTAATAAATGAAAGAAACTGAATAGTGGCTTTACCAAATTATCTTGATTAACTATTGGTATATTCAAATAATCATTAATATTACGTGAGAAAACAAGAAATTAAGAGTATTTATTAGAGAATGCAATTGGAAGATTAAATATAAAATTGTATTTGTAATGTAAAGTGACAAGTATTTTAGGACAAATTTGTTTATCGAATGTGACACTTATTTTGGGGCGGAGGGAGTATTATTTAATATTTGGAAAAATAGCAAATGCCACCATTAAAGAAATATTGAATATTGAAGTTGTAAGATAAAGGAGTAGAAAAGGCTAAAAAATATATACTGCCATTTCTGCATTGAGAATATTGTTAGTGCCATGGTTTTAGGATTGACAACATTTTTGTTAAAATATGGTTCACAACAAAGATGTTATGGGAGATGTTCTAACATGCTGGACAAGTTCATTCAAAGGAAGATGTTATGTCAGATGTTACGATATTTTGTACCAGAACATGTACAAGCTATTTTAAATCTTGACAGATTTAATTGGACTCTGTGATATTCCTTTTAGATAATGTCTCAATAAATTTCGCAGGTCAAGAAGATTTAATCTGGAACAAGTTTTCTATCTCCAGTTGTACATAAGTTACTAAATTGGGCCTTGGGACAATTTAGGAAAATTTGTATTGTTTGTTCCAAGATTTAAGGAGATTTTGTTACACAATTGGTGCATCACTCAACTTGTGGATCAAGAAATATCTCGATGGAGATTTCGAAGCCCATGGACTGCATATGTGTATTTAACGAGAAGACATAAACCTAATGTATCAATTCTTTCAATTAAGTTTTTCATAATTTGTAAATTAGGGGAAGTTTAGAGTCTTAGGTTTTGAGAGTCTCTTGTGTGAGTGTAAGTCACTCTTGTATCTTTTGATACTTCTGGTAGACATTATGTTTTCACTTAGAAGCCTTTAGGTAATAAGTTGAGTATCGTTCTCACTCTTGAAGCTTTTAAAAAATAGAGTTGAGTTTTGTATTGGAAGTGCAATCTTCTTGTTGAGTTGTTTTTGATACAATCATTGAGATTGAGACTGTTAGATATCACTAAGGTGATTTAGGGAGTGAGATGCGATTTCTCATATCTAGATAATGATTTCTTGGTAGAAGTTACACTGTGTAGGGATTAAGTGAGAAGTTGTAAACTGAGAATGTTTAGGATTTAAATTGGTACTATTGATAGTGGATTTCCTTCCTGGCTTGGTAGCCCCCCAAATGTAGGTGATGTTGCATTGAATTAGGTTAATAATTCTCTGTGTTATTTATCATTATGCAATTTTATTTCAATGTCAATTACAACTTGATGAATTTGTTCAGTATGTCAACAAATGTTGTAACATCTGTCTCGACATTATTCTGATGTTGGGATATCAGAATTAGTACGTGTTCCTTGTACCAGAAATTTCAATTGGTACCAAAGCAGCACCCTGGTTTATTAGGTGAGCTTCATGGAGTATTTTCTTGGTACTACCGTTTATTTTGGAAGACTGGAATGATATTGTTCTGGTTAGCAATTGACAGTAGATCATGAAGAATTATCAAGATAGGAGGATCCTGGTGTTAAAGAGTTAAAAGGGAAGAATTTGAGTTGGCTCTTTGCCACTATGAAATTATCAACTTCATGATCTAAGGAATTGATAAGCACTATGTATCATTTGTATTTTAGCCAAAGATACTTTGGAATTTCTCAAGTCTACACAAAAAGGCACATCTAAGTGTTTGGGAGAGAAAAGTTCAAAGGAGAGGATGATCAAGAAAAAGATATTCTGGTCTCTACTCAAGAGGTTTGACATGAAAGCGTCAAGTCATTGAAGAACAACAAGAGCATTCTTTTTTTCTAACTTTCTGGAATTTGTGCCATAGTCTCTAATGAAGGGTTTTGTTATTACTATTGTGTTCTTTGGAAGGAAATCCAATCAGGTGTTGAAGAGTTTGTACATAATGCCAAGACCAAATGTCCAAAACATTTGTACTAACTTCAGCAAGTTTGTGATGCTAAAGAAAATGATGAAATTGAAGTATAGATTAATCAATATTAAAGTACTCATTAATATGAGTGTGAACATCTTGGATCTTTGTGGAGCAGAATTCCCTACTTATCTCAAGATTAATTGTACGATTTTTCTATTTCTTGGCTTAATTAGGAAAGTGATATTGATTATGAATTTTCCAAGGATATTACTGGTTTGTATGGAAGATGGACTTCTGATGAAGATTTCTATTGTGAAAAATTATCTCATGATGTGTTGTCTATTTTATTCATATATCTGTGCATATAGAATAAATAAGGTTGTCAACCATGAAGAAAATATGAGATGGCTATCTCTAATCTTATGTCTTATGAGAAGGAATGTTTGTCTACCATTATTATTTTCAGGGTGAGGTGACTTTATCATCCTTCAAACTTGATATCATGATCACGTCTGTAAGGTTTATTTATTTATATTGGAGGAGGTTCCTCAAGTGGAAAGATGATTGGAAGGATAAAAGGAGATATAGTTTTCAAGCTATAAATGGAAAAGAGAAAACTCAAGTGACAAAAGGCTATTTTTATCAAAAGGCAGGCTGATTCAAGTATGTCAATCTCAATGTCTCAACATTGTGCTAGACATTAGAATACTCAAAATAAAGACATATACTTGCACTGAAGATGTCTCTTCTGTGAAAAGTTGATCTTAACAGTTTTGTTTACTTCCTCAAAGGACAAGTTCAACATGGGTTAACCAAGTAGTGGTTAAAACTCAGAGAATGAGTTAATTTACTTATTTCTCATACCTTTCTTAGATATTCAACTAAGATTATTGGTATTTTGACATTGACATTTCCAGACCCTTGACTGCAGTAATAGTGGTTCTGGTGGTTTGTTTAAGTCTCATTCCACCAGCTTTTAATTTTGTTATTGATATAAAAAAGGAAGATTAAGGGAATTTGGTAACTGAAGAATATATGATGTATTATAAAATTTTTGGTAATGGTATTCTTACTAAAAGACTGTTGACTATTGTGTGAAACATAATTCAAGTGTATGATCAGGGTCTGAAGGTATATGTTATCAAGAAAGAAGTTTTTATCCCTAATAAGATGTCTGAAGTATTGACGAGGATTTAAAAACAATTTCTATTTGTAGATTCTACAAGTATTTAATTGGTTATCCTCTTACTTGATGTATAAGGAAGATGAAGTTAATATGTCACACCAAAAAGTGCAACATCAGATAGTTGCAAAATCTCTTGAATTTGTTCTATGGATATGATTAGTCCAATGTAAGGTGAATGTCCCAGTGGATAGAAGGATGTATGTTATTCTCTTTAGTGATCTATAATAAAGAAGAATATATTATATGTGAAGTCTTCAAAGGTTCTTATATAGTCCTTGAATGAGAATAAGGTATGTTTATGAGTTACTCTACTGAGAGAAGTACTTTTAATGATGTTAACTTCAGGACCAAAATTAGTGACGTGTTCATTGAGAAAGATATTGATGTTCAACCAGATGTTGAAACCTCATCACAACAGTTTGATACTCCACACATTATCGAAGACTCTAAAGGGCGGACAAGCACTGAATAAAAAAGCTCTAAAGAAAACAACATTTTGTTTAAAAAGGGAGTTCGTTATTTGGAGTTTATTTTGGTATGTGATAATAAGTTGTTTCCGAGATGAAATATATAATGATGGCGAGTCTTGGAGTAAAACGCTATTAGGCAAGTGTGAAGAAGATTGTATTATTGAAGGATATTCTGATCACCTGTCTTCCTTCCAAAAATGATTACAGCTAACCAATCAACAAAATTTTCATTTCAACACTATCAACTCCTTTTTATGTTAAAATCAATTAACACACAAACATTTTTTACCCAAAAACTACGTAGATTTGGATTCTCCATTGCACCAAAAGATACTTAGGAACAAGAATCAAATCTTTTAAAGCATAATAATAATAATAATACAAATATTTTTTTCCCTTTTTCTTGTAAATATGTTATCTTTCTTGTTTAATGATTAGGGATATACATATAATAAAGTTAATAACATTTTTATAAGATTAATTAGATGTAATTGTTTTCTTAAACAAACGACGTTGGGTGATAATACTTTCTCTACAAGTAATCGACTCCTGAATCTAAAATTTGGTTTTGAAGGCCATTTTTTAATTTTTAAAGGATTTTATCAATGTTTCCCATATTTAAATAAATTTTGATGGAGACTTTATTACTTTTAAGCATATCTCAAATATTTTATGTGTCGCGACAATTGACGACTTTACTAGGGATGTTACAGAGTCACGCCTAACATAGTTAATTTTGCAAAAGTGTTAACCTCATTTATCTTTATTTCTCCTAATATCTTTGTGTTTTTATGTCTACTTTTGAATTTTAATTTTCTTGTTGATCAGTTGAACAATTGTTTATATTTAAATTATTTGTTATATAAATGGAATATCTTAACATTGGGTTTTCTATTCGCCTTCACCTTACACATAATTTTTAGTGGGGCTCTATACCCGAGTCTAAAAAAACTTAGTATTAGTTTTGAGATTGTATAGAGTTGGTCTACCAGATGCACATCTTGCTTAGATAGTACGAAAGTGTTTACCTCGGGTTTTGATAAACAACGATGGTCTCTTGCCAAAAAGTTTACTAGCGAGATCGACGAGGGAATCTCAGTACTGTGTTGGTTTCCAAGTGTTAATCTTTATAAAGTGTTTTAAAGAAAATATGTGCATTTGACCTCACGTCCAACGTGTTTGTGTGATTGAAAAGTAAATAAGGTAAATTTATAAAGTAGCAACGAAAGCGTTTAAAAAGGTAAAGATAAATGACATGACATTAAAACTGTTTAAGAAAATAGACAAGTTGATTCAAATATACATTGCCCTACCCTGACTCATTTCGCTCGACCGCTTAGTTACTCTGAGTGTTAAGCGTTAGGAATGTGAAAAGTTTGAACCCTTTACAAAGTGCACTAAGTGCATTATTTATACCATACATATAATAACTACCCCTTGGCGGGCTGTGATTCTTCACACGCCACATGTTACCTGTAACTCCTCTACACGACCCCACGTTCTCTATTCCTTGTTCTCTTTCCCTCCAAGAGCCTTCTTTCAAATACGCTGGGCCACACTGAACATTTGGGCCTTTGACCTTCTAAAGCCAAATTTATATTTTTAGTCGACCTCGCTAGAACTAGCTTTGTACCTTGTTCGACCAAATAACTCAGTCGATCTCCATATAGTAATAAATACTAATAAATATAATAAATACAAAAAACCTTTTTGTATTCGTTTCTTCCATTGGTTGGATTTTATTTTGTTAAAATCCAGGCCAACAAATTGTCCCCCAAAATGTCCTTTTCAACTGAAGGGGAAAAATGGACATTTTCTCCTATTTTCATGGCACAACTTGATGTCATTTTAATCATGACTTTCTTTCCAAACGTCTTGTCAGCAAGTAAACATCCATTTCCTCACTTTTTAGCTTCAACTTCCTAGGCTGAACATGACTTTTTACTCAATTACTTCTCCACTTAGTTGCCAACTGTTTGACACGTGCTCATCACACGACCATGATTCTCCCACTTCTTCTTTAAAATGTTTGGTTTCTCTAACAATATAAATACTCATTTTACTTATTCAACTTTCTTTTTTCGTTCTTCTTTGCATTCATACCTTTACATTCTAAACTTGAGAAACTGTTCATCTCTATTTTCTTTTAAACAACTCTTCCAACTGCTCTCATGGCATCTTCAAGCCGCGTTGTTGATCATATTAGCATTCCTACACCAATTGATTTGGTTTCTAAGATGAATGACTTTATAGTCTATGACCAACAAACCTTCGTTTGAGATCCAACTCCTTCAAGAAATATGAAAGTATTTCGCTCTAAGATTTTTCTCCCCTTTGTATGTAAGGATACTGCTTACGCTTTCTTAGGACCCATACCTGATGAAGTCATAAACCCTAAGAAATTGGAGCTTGAATTTCCTTGTTGTCATCCACACCACCTGCTATCTTCTCCCCTCTGAATTTTGAACACCTTTATCGTACCTCCAAGGTGTTTCATTTGGCTCCCACTATCATCCAAGACTATCTTGCATGGTTGGACAAGGTGGAGAAAGTAAAAGGTGAAGATTAGAAGTCTCAGAGCATTTTTGACTTGATCCAACTTTATAGAGTTGGTCCAAGTTATTGTCACTATATGCTTATTTCTTCCTTTTATTTATGGGAGGGCACTACCAACACCTTTCATTTTGCTACTAGCATGATGACACCAACTCTGTTCGACATCGTAACCAGCACTGGGTTGTGTCCCATAGGTGAGACTTTCTCTCCAACTGAAGTAGATGAAAATGTCATCCCTTTTGACAAAAATAACGCTGGCCTCACCAAGTACATGAATACTTTTCATGATAAGGATTTCGACACCGTCTCCGAAAAAATGAAGAACATACCGCTTTCCTATCTTTGTGGCTCTCCAAATACGTCTTCTTCTCTCGATCCCTTAAGGTGGCCAAGCAATTCATTGCATTGGCCCACCATCTACACCAG
Source organism: Vicia sativa (assembly GCA_021764765.1). Taxonomy (NCBI): domain Eukaryota; kingdom Viridiplantae; phylum Streptophyta; class Magnoliopsida; order Fabales; family Fabaceae; genus Vicia; species Vicia sativa. Next base: position 195,203,837 of record CM038793.1, on the reverse strand, counting down.
GGTAGAAATATGTGCCTAAGCGAACTAATTCTGGGGTCACACTGTGAGTCCCTCAATTTAGGAGTTTTTCATGTCAGTGAAGAGAATTTGCGTCCTCCTACCAACTATCTCCTTGTTGGTCCGTTTTGGCTCCTTCAACTCTGGTTGAATGACATATTTTCACCTCAACTCTAATTGACACTGCTGAGGAAGAATAAAAGTTCACCCAACGCAATATCGAGGGGCCCATCTTGCTGCACTGACACCACCAAACAACCACGCACTGACACCACCAAATAACCAACTGGATCGAGAGGCATCCCTTGAAAAATATATCAACTTCTTCTACAGAGTTAAAAAAATTTTATCCCACTATGACGCCTTTTGCCATTAGACCTCATGGTCCTGAATAGTTCACTAGATTGTTCCCCCCACAAAATCCAAACCATGCCTCTGAGTCTAAAGCTATATGGAAAGCTTTGTTTACCCCTAAAATTATTGTTTCAAGGATAAACTCCCATGAAGGCGCAACACGTATGTGTTACCAGCCTAATTCGGTGGCTAGGCAATTTGGTCTATGCCAACCATTGCCTCAAAGCTTTTATAAACCTTCAGACGAAATATGTTTGTGGTGTTCTAGATTAGACGAAGAAACAAGTACTTGAAGGCTTGCATACTTCGCTGCTGATACTCCTACCATGAATCCCATTGAATTCAAACCACTTTTCTACACAACCAAGGAATTCTATGACTAGTGGAACGTGTATTTTTTTCCAAAAAATTGGTTCCCTTAATATTTTTAAGGCACGCTTGCAGAGGGCCTTTGATGTTCAACAACAAAAATTTCAAACAAGTATAATTCTCACTTCTAGATCTGAATCAAATTCCTTTTTTGTTTTTGATCTTTTGTTTACTATCTCTCACTTATCATCTATCTTATTCAGCATTTTCCAAAAAACGAGAGAGAGAGAGAGAGAGAGAGAGAGAGAGAGAGAGAGAGAGAGAGAGAGAGAGAGAGAGAGAGAGAGAGAGAGAGAGAGAGAGAGAGAGAGAGAGAGAAACGTCTATTGATGTCGCTCTAAACCAAGATACTTCTTTGAATGAGGTAACCACCACCAATCAACAAGTGATCTAACAACCAAGTCAGGTAACCTTTCGACTTTATAATTCGTACATCAATTGTATTTATTCCATAGACAACATGACATTCCAATTATTCTCACAAAACAATTAATTTTTCCTGCAGGCCCTTAAGGCTGACACCGCTACATTACCCGAGCCAACTCCGAAGAAACAAAAATCTTCTAAAAACAAGGATGTCCCCAAGAACAAAGACACAAAGGTTATTCCAGAACCTCATCTTGTCGTTTCCAAGAAGTACCATAAGTCCAAAAGTAAACAATGTGGCACTTCCTCAAAGCAAACCGCGTTTGATCTTGTACCTCTAGTGATACCACAGGTCGTTGTGCAACCAGTGGTCAATCGACCAAAAAGAACTAACTCTAGTCTTGAGGGGGAACGTTAGGTATTCCTTTCTTTATGGCCTCTCTACTAGGTGACCGCTTAACATTTTTTGTTGTATTTAATTCTTTGTACCTTTCCAGTAGATAACCACCAGACGAACCAAATGCAACACAATCATCCTAAAGAATTATAAGGCCAAAACCCCTGAAGTAGTCTTTGTTCCTGATACTCAATCTTCTAGGAGTGATCCCAATAATTTTGCTGGTCCAGAAACTTCTGAATATTCTCCTATTAGTGAATGAGTGGAAGGTGAACCAGAAGATGGGAATCAAGAAAACATGACTACTGACATGGTCAATGATGATTCTCTAGACTCTGAACAAACTAATGCTGCCACTACAAAAGTGCCTCTCCAAAATGCTACCCCATTTGGCACCATTTCAACTCCCACAAACCCCATGCCTACTACTATCACCATGTCGCCTAACCAAATGACAACTCTCAAAAAGCGTAGTCCTCTTGAGTATTTAAAGCTTCTGGTGAGTACTAGGAATCAATCAGCTGGACGTGGCTCCAGTACATCTACTACATCAGGGAGTATCTCCTCTCTTGAGACTCAAGAAGACATTATCAAACGTCTCAAGACTATGCTTTTCCATGTCGACCTAGTCAGTTATTTGGAAAAACACCCAGCTGATGGTTCTAAGATTAAAGAAATGTTGGAAAAAGTTAACGTTCAACTTGCCCCTCCTCTTGTTGTTAAATTTGTGGCTGAAGCTTATACTTTTCTTGACATCCTCTTGGTTGACTTATCCCACAAACAAACACTCCAAGATCAACGTATCCCAAAAGAGAAGGAACGTACCCTTGAGTTGACTTTTGTGGAGTCTTCTACAAATTCTAGTGAAAAGATCCAACAATCTCTTTCCTTAGAAAAGACATCATTCGACAATAGAGACAACAACATTACGGAGTAGGAATAGCAGATCTCGGCATTAAAAAAACAAATTGGGGAATTTGAAAACAAAGTTACTGAGGCAAGAGCGTTGCAAAGTGTTAAATTCAGCGAAGCAGAAGACAAATTGCAAACTGAAGCCCTTCTTGGGGTCGCTCACATGGAACGTGTTGGAGATTTGGATGTTGAGTTAACCAAGATCGACTCGGCTAATCTATTGACCAATGCTCGCTTGGCTGTTGCTCGAGAGCGTCATGAATACCTCAAGATATGTGTTCCTTTATAGTTTGTTTTGTTGCTTTTCTTTCAGTGGTTTTAGTTTTTCTGTAATGATACCAAGTACGTCAGGCCCTTCATGGCATTTTTAATTATGCACTTTCATTTTTCCTTATTACCACCTCTTGCAACATATGCCTATATCTTTTCAAATATTTGCCATTTATACAAAATACTCGCTCTTCTGGCCCAAGCTCTTCAATTTCATAGGCATTGTGGGAAAAAACTTGAACTACTCAAAATGGTCCTTCCCAGTTTGGTGACCATTTTCCCAAGACTCTATCCCTTCTATCCATTAGCAATATTACCTTCCAAACTAAATCTCCATGGAGGAACACCTTAGTATTTACTCTTCTATTATAAGCTCTAGCTACTTGTTCTTTTTGCCTAAGAAATACATCTAATATTGTTAATCTATGTTCTTCTACAATTTCTTAACACATCATACATTATTCGCCAATAATCCTCAGTAAGAATTTCGGGCTTCCTTTGCACCCTTACTGTCTGTAAGTGAATTTCCAAAGGCAAAACTGCCTTATGGTCATAAACCAAATTAATAGGTGTAGCATTGGTCGACTCGTTTGGAGAATTCCTACATGCTCATAAAGCCTGTCCTAGAGTTGTATGCTAACTTCTGGGATTTTCCCAACATGTTTCTTAATTAAGCTTATAATGATCTTGTTTGCTGCTTCGACCTGGCCATTCGCTTGGGCATAATATGGTGTTGATGTTAACAATTTAAACCCCAATTTTGCAGCAAACTCTGTTACCTTTTGACCCACAAATTCTGTTCTTTGATCACTTGTTATAGTCTCTGGTAATCCAAACCTATATATGATTTGATTTTGGATAAAGGCTATCACCTCTTCTTGATCCACTTTGGAAAAAGCAATCACTTCCACCCATTTTGAAAAATAACTAATGCCCACCAAAATATGTCTATGTCCTTTTGATGAAACAAATTTAATTTCTCATATATTATCCAAGGCCCATCTTCTAAAAGGCCAAGGTTTGACAATGTAATGCAATTCACTGGCTGGCACATGCTGAATTTCATAATGTTTTTGGCATTCTTGACAGCTCTTAGCAAACCCTATACAATTTTTTAACATGGTTGGCCAATATAATCCCATTTGACACAACAACCATTTCATTTTCCCCCAGCCTGATGTGTACCATAGGCTCCACTATGAACCTCATATGTTGCTACATATGTCTCACTTTCACCCACACATTTCAACAACACCCCATTAGGCGTTTTCTTGAACAATTCATCTCCCATTATTTTATAACTTAATGCCCTATATTTGATTTTGTGTTCTGTCGACCCAATTGGATTTTTCAAATAATCTACTATAGGTTTTCTCTAGTCACTCTCAATTAGTGCATCAATGGCAAAAACTTCTTCTACCATCCCAAAATATCCAAAATAATCATAATCCAACTGGTTTGGGATTATTCTGTTTTCAACAAACGCATCAAAGTGTTCAAAATAATCATAACTCAAATGATTTGGTACTTCAGGGTCGACAAACGCATCAATGACAAAAGCTTCATCTACCACTTCAAAATTTCCGAAATATTCATTTTTTTTAAAATCTGGAATTACTTCAGGATCTACCTCCCATGTTTTTGGAATTTGATCACCTACAAATTCAAGTTTGTCTTTAAATTCAATGAATTCTTCTGTCAATTATCTGGGTACTTTATACCCAGATGCCAACTGGGCCATAGTGTTCGCTTCTTGATTATCCATATGTTTTACATGGCTAATTGACACATTATTAAACTTTCAGAGTAATAACAACGCTCTAGCCATATACTTAACTAAATGATCTTTTTCACATTTATACTCTTTGGTTAATTGTTTTACTACTAACTATGAATCCCCCCTTATGTCGACATCTTTAATGCCTACGTCCAATATGATCTGAAGCCCAATTATTAAGGCTTCATATTTAGCCTCATTATTAGAACATTCACCTCTAACTTTGTAGATAAATCTAGTTGGAATTCCATATGGGGATAGGATAAATATCGCTACTCCAGTTCCTTGTTTATATTTAGAACCATCAACGTATAAATGCCAAGACTAAGTGCTTACATAAGCTTCATGTATGTCCAAAACTGAATGTTCGACTATAAAGTCTGCCACAATTTTCCCCATAACAAATTTTAAAGGAACGTATGTTAAAGAATATTCAGTTAAAGCTAGCGCCCGTTTACCTATTCGACTATGAAAAATAGGTTTAGACAACATATGTTTAATAACATCAAAATGAGAATACACAGAAACTTCAAATGGTTTTATATAATGATTGAGTTTCGTACATGAAAAATATAAACATAAACACAATTTCTCAATAGCACTATATCTAGTTTCAGCATCATTTAACACTCTACTAAGATAGTAGATGGCTATTTCTATCCCATTTTCATCTTCCTGGGCTAACATACTACCTAGTGTCAATTCAGACGCTGCAATGTACAATTTCATGCCTTTGTTTCTGTTTGGCGGCTTCACTAAGTAATCCTTTGACCGGTAGAATGCCTCCTAATGTTCTTTCTCCCATCTAAATTTAGTTTCTTTACTCAATTTTAATAAAGGAGAGAACGCCACATTTTTGCCACTCATGTTCGACACAAATCTTCTCAGAAAGTTGATTTTCCCCAACAAAGAATGAAGTTCCTTCTTCGTTGTTGGCGCTTTGGTATTCAAAATCTCCTTGATTTTGTTCTGACTGATTTAGATACCCTTTCTGTGTACCACAAAACCTAGAAAATCTCCTGCACGAACACAAAAATCACACTTTAATGGATTCATTTTCAATCCATATTCCCTCATTCTAACAAAATACTGTCGAAGGTGGTCTAAACGACTAGCCCCCGAGGAAGATTTGACTATAATGTCATCAAGGTATACTTGCAAAAAAGTATTTATAAAATCCTGAAACATTAAATTCATTGCTCTTCGGTAAGTGGAACCAACATTCTTCAAACCAAAGGGCATGACAACCCACTCATAGGTGCCTAATCTAGGGCATCGAAAAGCTGTTTTATGCGTATCTTCCTCAGCAATAAAAATCAGATTATAACCTGAATACCCATCTAAAAGGATTAGATATTCATAGCATGCAGCTGAGTCGACAAGCATTTCTGCCACAGGCATTGGATGTTCATCCTTTGGGGCAACCTTGTTTAAATCTCTAAAATCTATGCAAACTCTAAGTGATCCATTTTTCTTTATAACAAGAACTATATTAGCTAAGCATTCAACATATCTGGATGTTCTGATGAATTTTCTCTTCAACAAGCGTTCGATCTCTATCTTTATCTTGGATGAAATCTCTGGGGCGAACCTCATTGGCATCTGCTTGACTGGTCGTTTGCCTGGATATATAGGCAATTTGATTTCCACTATATCTCTACTTAACCCAGACATTTCATTATAGTCCCAAGCAAAACAGTCTCTGAATTCTTTAAGCAGTTCGACTATTTGTTTTCCCATATATCCATCAACCTTAGTGCTAATATAGGTTATCCTCTTGATCATCCCATAACCAAGGTCAACTTCTTCTAACGGATCTTGAGCTTCCATTTTTGGTATTTTATCGTGCGAGTCTTTTTCAAATCCCAAAGACTCTTCTTCGTAAATGCAATCAAGCCTTTGACTTTTTGAAGTTGTTGTCTGGATTGGTCCCCCAAGCTCCTTCACTACAATGGCCTCAGGCACCATGTTCACAATTTCATCAGTCTCTAAAGCTGGATTTATTATGTTTTTGGTTTCATAGGCCAAACATTTTGCCAGAGCGTTCAACTCAGGCATCTTCATATGTCCGCTCCCACCCAGTGGGCTCAAACTCCTTTTCTTAAACTGGATAGGTGTCTAATTTTTCTTGGTCCTAGATGAAACCATGAGTAGGGTGTAAGGTTAAAAAGTTGATCATATTAAGATGTTTCTCCAATACCTCATCTTCAGGTGCACAAGGAGGAATAATAGCCAGTGCCTTGTCATAATTTTTCATGTTCGCCACATTCACATTAGTGGTAAAATATCCATGATTTGCTTCTATATTCTCCATTATTCCATCTTCACTCCAGATGGACAAACGTTGATGCAAGGTCGAAGGCAATGCACCAATACCATGAATCCACTCACGCCTAAGCAGCAAATTGTAGTTTGCCTCATATGCAATCACTATAAATAATGTTGGTCTCGAGGTCGAACCAACTGATAGGTTCAATTGGAACACTCCTAGAATATTATTGGTTTTTCCTTCATAATTGGATAAAACCATGTTATGGTGCTTAAGATCGATGTCAAACTTGCCAATCTTCTTCAGTAAGGATCGTTGCATCAGATTCACAATAGCACCACCATCAACAAAAACTTTGTTCACTGGGAAACCATCAACTTTAGCCCTTATAAATAAGGGCTTCATATGATACTTCATGTCAGATGTTGGTCTCTCAAATATAGCTTGTTGTTCTTCTGCCACACCAGTATTCATTACATAATAGCACAAAGGAATTTAACCCGCAGATTCTTCACACAAAGCTTATTCTTCTTCATCTTCTGAGATTTCAAGAGCGAAACCATACTCATATGGCAAGATCAAAATAATATTACAATGAACGATCAAGCCATCTTCTGAACTGTCTTCAAAATCATCAGACAATTCATCTTCCATATTATCATCCTAGTCAGCCTTTTTCACTAATGTTGAACTGTCAGCTAGCATTGATAGCCTCTCTTTTGCTGGTCGACGATGTACTTCTTTCTATTCGACCTCAGCTTTTGTTGGGGTGAACTTTGATTCTACTTCCCTAGCATCTTTCTTGTTCCTTTGGAATCTTCTCCATTGAGTCCTTGTAATTGGATTCTTTCCCTTATAAGTAGGAGGAACATGATATTTTTCCAAAATCAATGACTTGAGAAGAACTTGATCCTTTCTCCATCATTTCCCACTTCTGGATCGAACATGAGCCTTTCTTAATTACCTTCCAATTTTGATTTCCCCCTTGGTTAAAAGGGACTAACCCAACTATTGATAGGAACACCAGCTGGCGGCACAAAGGTTTTTTGGTATGGGAATTTTGGCTTCGCCTGAGGTACCTGGACCTTAAAAGGCCCTTTGGCATGGTCGAAGACCACCTTTGAACTTTTTGTTGGAGGATTCTTCCTCCTAAGGTTTTCAATATTCTTCACCACCTCTTCACTATAAATAACATTACAGTTTGGGCACAACATAGACCTTGAACCACTTAACTTGCAACAATTCAAAAAATCCACCAACTCTTATTCAGGTTGAGGAAACACTACCTTCATCAATTCAGCAACTGTTTCATCAAACAACTCTTCATTCCTGACATCTATTTCACAGTCCATCTTGTCTTTGGGCTCTTGATCAATTTCAAGTTCTTTACCAAGGTCGACCATCATCACTTCTTGTGATTTAGATACCTCACCATTTTTTAGATCTTCAGTAACCTCATCCGCTACAATTTCCATTAATCCAAAAACCACAACTTATTCATTCTGGAGGCTATTAGTAGCCTCTATTGTCAACGCAACCATCATGTCCACGATATTTATTTGTTCGTCTCCGAAACCAATAGCAAATTCGACCACCAACACCTCCAATGGATCCACAAAGTTAGCATCACCAACATGCAGAGGGTCTGAGTCGACCTTCATAGGATGTGCTGGCTTCTTACCAAACTTTAGTCTACCACCCTTCAGTTCTTTTTGAATCAAATCCATGAAAAGAACACATTGAGAAGTATTATGATCCAAACAATTATGATATTTGCAAAAACCTCTTTTCTGTTTTTGCTCTAATGGTAGATTCTTAATACCCTGAGGCACTATAATCTGGTCATCTTTAACTAAAACATCAAATATTTCATCATATTTTGACACATAAAAAATATATGTTTTAGCCATAAATTTATCATTTTTTGATTCTTCGGCCGCCTTTCCCTTAGATGGTCTAATAGATTCACATGCATATGAGGGACCAGCCTTGAGTTCATCCACATTAACTTCCCCTTCCTCCATGTACTCATCATCATAACCCATGGAATATTCCTCAGTATCAACATAGTATACTTTTCCTTTTCTATGATCTTTTGACACCCTAGCTTTTTCTATTTTTAACCGTTCGATATAACGAACCTTGTCAGCCAATTGAGACATGTCTGTAATAGATCGAGGATCAAATTTCTTACTAATTGAGTAATCTAAACCTCCAGCGGCCATTTCGACTAACTCATGCTCAGGGACTCTAGTAAACCATCTAGAGTTTAATACCCTAAACCTATTCAAGTAAGCCTCCATGGACTCAAACGACGTTCTCTTAATTGACGATAACTCCTTTAGACTTATCTTAGAGTGACCAACATAAAATTATTCATGAAAAATACTTTATAACTGATCCCAAGTACGTATAGAATTTGAAGCTAGTGTTGTAAACCAAGTAAAAGTATTTTTAGTTAATGAATTAGGGAAATATCTCAATTTTAGACCTTCATCATTGGCTATATCACCAGCTTCTGTTTCATACCTGGAAATATGTTCGATAGTTGACTCACTAGCCTCACCAGCAAATTTAGTAAACTTAGGTACTTTACATCCCATAAGTAACTCTGTATGTGGAATATAATCAGGCAAGGGGGACGAATAATTAGGCCTCCTAAGGCTAATATTTACCCTAGAACATGTCAACACTTCTTCCACTATATTCACAATGTTATTACGCCCAAGATTAACATTCCTCAACAGGTTATCAACATTATGATTTCTCCTAACTGCAATTGATCTAGGCTCATATTGTTCAACCAATTCTTCCTCCTCATATGTGGGTGTCTCCACTCCTAGAGGTTCCTCTATACCTCTTAATGGGCTATTAAACCCTCAATTAGGTTCAATTGACCCAATAAACCTGCCTAAATGATCGACTATAAGAATGAAGACAACTCCCATATGTTATAGTTAAGACATTCACCAATTCTAAATTACTATCATCCATTTGTTGTCTTAAAGCCATAACAGAAGTAGTGTTCAAGTACGGTGTCGACTGAGGGATATATCCAATACCACTTGATCGACCACCTGGGGGATAACCACCTCGATGACCAACCGCTACTGCATTTTCAGTATAAGTATATGGGTTAGATTACAAGTTGACCCTGTACCCCCTGTAAAGGGTGATCGATTTTGATCAAACGATAGTATCCCTCGTCTAGGTTCAACTATTGTAACAACACTCAATGAACCTTGAGCAACAGTTGATCTCATAGAAGATAAAACTGTCGCGCTTTGTGTTATGGCATTTACTGGTATAACACCCACATTCTGTGTAGAAACTTGTGTATGTTCATGTGCTGAAGTGTTTGTGTCAGAATGTGTCATTTCGAACTTTGACAAATGCTTACCACTCCTAACATTCATACACTACAAAGAAACTATATATTACTCTAAAACTTAACACTAAAACGAAATCAATTGACACAGTTCCACCAGGTCTGCCGATTTGTTTACCTCGGGTTTTGGTAAACAACGTTGGTCTCTTGCCAAAAAGTTGACTAGCGAGATCGTCTAGGGAATCTCAGTACTGTGTTAGTTTTCAAGTGTTAATCTTTATAAAGTGTTTTGAATAAAATATGTGCGTTCGACCTCACGTCCAACGTGTTTATGTGATTGAAAAATAAACAAGGTAGATTTATAAAGTAGCAACGAAAACGTTTAAAAAGGTAGAGATAAATGACATGACATTAAAACTGTTTAAGAAAATAGACAAGTTGATTCAAACATACATTGCCCTAGCCTAGCTCATTTCGCTCGATCGCTTGGTTACCCTGAGTGTTAAGCGTTAGGAATGTGAAAAGTTTGAACCCTTTACAAAGTTCACTAAGTGCATTATTTATACCATACATATAATAACTACCCCTTGACGGGCTTTGATTCTTCACATGCCACGTGTTACTTGTAACTCCTATACACGACCCCACATTCTCTATTCCTCGTTCTCTTTCCCTCAAAGAACCTTCTTTCAAATACGTTGGGCCACACTAAACGTTTGAGCCTTTGATCTTCTAAAGCCCAATTGATATTTTTAGTCGACCTCGCTAGAACTGGCTTTGTACCTTGTTCGACCAAATAACTCAATTGACCTCCATATAATAATAAATACCAATAAATATAATAAATACAAAAAAAACCTTTTTGTATTCTTTTCTTCCATTGGTTGGATTTTACTTTGTTAAAATCCAGGCAAACAGAAATTTTAACCTAAAATAGAAGTGTTTGAGTTTATTGTCATCTAATGGTTAACCCATTATTGATGACAATGTTCCTAAATAAGGTTCGTGACTTTAGAAACCTCGTTTTGAACTATAGAGTCGTTACTAAGTTTAGAGGTTGCATATTGTTGGTATTCGAGATGCACATTTCGCTTGGTTAGCATGAAAGTCCACATAAAGTATATCTTTTTGAATGTATTTATCTTTTAATGGTTAGATTGTTATTGATGACAATGTTTTAAAATATGGTCAGTGACTCTAGGAACCTTGTAAAAACTCTAGAGTCATTTTTGTGAATTTTATTAAGTAAAAGGCAATACTATTCTGTCGAACTTCCCTAATTAAAAGAAAAAGAGAAAAAAAGAGAAATGTTATTTTGTTATGAATTTACATTTACATTTATGTCCTATTACTTTTTTTTGGTATAAATCAAATACACATTAATCTGTTGAGTTGGAGAGGACCACAATAGACAATAAAACTCTTCTTCAAAAAAATTAATAATGTTATTTGTTCGAGGTTGGATTGAATTTAAAACGTATACATTTTAGCGATAATTAACATTTCTCTCGATTTTATTTCTCTTTCTCTTTGTTTTGTACCAATGAATACCTCACATGCATATATCTATTTCATATATTTCTCTTTCCTTATCTATCTCTACATTCTCATTTTTTCTATTTCTTTATCTCTCTTTTCTTAATCTTTACAATCAATCTCCACTTTGTTTTGATTATGACTTAAGTGAACATTCAATTTTCATCAATGGTTTAAAATAATATATATAATTTTGTTTTAAATTTTAAAAATTCTAAATCTAGATTAACATTATTCAATTTTGATTAGACATAGACAAAGATTGATGTATAATTATAGATATTTGTAGTGTAAAACACACATATAAATTTGAATTTTCCTCTCTCTCTTTTCTTTTATTATTAAAAGGATCATGCAAACATGTATTCTAATGATTCATATTAAAGATATTATAAATAAAAAATTTAAATATAATTAAATATAATAAAATCATATTTAAAATTTTAAAATATTAAATGCACACATTCTAATAAAATAGTTCCACCAATAACTTGTTAATATTTAGCCTTAGGATACATGTTATTTTTCCCCTTACTAAAATTATGCTATGTGTATGTTTGAAAATAGGAAGAATCATGGTAAAAAAACCACATTTCAAGTGAAGCTATAAATAATAGCTTTATAAAACCACAGCAGCAAGCAAGCAAACGCATGACAACGACAAAAAGAAATACAAACACACTATATAATGGCTATTCATCTCTTTTTTCTTTTGTCTCTTCTAAATTAGTATTGATTTTTGTGTGGTCAATAAGTACCAAATTAAAAATAAAAGAATGATTGAGAAAATAAAGAAGATTCAAATTCAACAAACAAAATTTTAAAAATAAAAAATATAGTACTAGACACTACTTCCTCCGTTTAAAAAAAATATTTGTTTTAAAATGAATTTTATTCTCACTTTTTAATATAACAATGATGATTATTTTTTTAATAATATTATTTAATTATTTTATTTTATATTACTTCTAATATATTTATAAAATTAATTTAATAAAAGTGTATTAATTTATGACAACGTTATTATATTTTTTTAAAAAAAGTTTATATTTTTTTGAAATGGAGGGAGAAGTATTGTTTTGTTCTTATAGTTAGTCCAAACTCCAATGTTATAGGATGGTGTATGCCAATTGCCAATAAAGAAATGTTAAAAGAATAACCATTTTGAGAGTTGACACACGTCATGGATAACTCTGGCTGCGGTGATGATAACTATCATTAATGGATTGATTGATTGATTCCTCGTATTTTCATTTTGTTACATTTGAAATTTAAAATGATGAGCGTAGCGTTGAAGTCGTCTACTCTAGTGTAGCGCAGTCATATTCATGTTTATCTTTTCGACTAGCATAAAATAATTCACTGCAATCTCTTGTGTGAGATTGTCTTTTTCTTTAATTTTAATTTTACATCTAATTTTCTCTCCTTCAATTGTGAAGATTAATTATTCAAATTAAATAAAACAACAATCATGTTAAAAGATATTTTTCTTTTTTATTTTTAAGAGAGAGGTGATTAAAAATCGATTTTGATCTCTTAAAATTATTTTTGTTTATTTATTGGTATTTTTTTCATGCAAGTTTTAGAGATTGTTCGGGAGGAGTGGTAGTACAGGACACTTTTTAGAACACTATTTTATATATATATATATATATATATATATATATATATATATATATATATATATATATATATATATATATATATATATGTGTGTGTGTGTGTGTGTGTGACTTATAATTTTGATGAAAAAAATTTGACTAACAAAAAAGGTACCAAATTCATAATTTTGACAGTGCACTCAAAATCTCAGAAGGACGACTCTGGTTCTTTCTTTTTTTGTATTTTTTGATTCCATTATTTTACTACGTTGTTATTGTTTGTTTTAATTTTTCATGATGTATTTTGATTTTTTATATTTGTATGGTGTATTTTGTTTTCCGTTGAAAGTTTAGTTTTGATTTAGTTCAAAATTCAATTTATGATTTGGGTGACATTAGCCCTACATATTTAAAGACGTAGATATTTTAGACATTTTAATACATAGATGCCGTGAATTTTTTGCACCTTCATCATCTTTATTTTTTCCAATTTTAAATTTATATTACAACGATATATCTATCCATTTATTTTTAATAAATAAAGCTAATAAATATATTTTGTAAAATAATGATTATACATTTCTTAAACTACTTGATCCTTATAAGTCTTATGCTTCAGATAGGGATGAATATAGACCGGACCGAGCTTGACAAAATTGCTAAATATTTTAAAACTTAAGTTTGGTCTGTTGTCTATCATACGCTTAATTTTAGGCCAAAATCCGACCTTTTCGAATGTCTGTTTAACCTATTAACCTACATAAAAGCTTATTTTATTTTAACATTTGTGAATAAGAAATTTAATTAATATTTAAATAGACTAACAAATTAAAAGATCAACGAGAATAAATATTTATTTCACTGACTTATTCAAATTTACCTATTAACCTAAATCATGTGATACAACTTGCTTGAGAGTACTTATGAAAACGACATATGACATTTCTCATAAGTTTTTTTAAATTTATTTTCATAAATTCTTCAAGATAACTAAACTTTATTTTTAAATTTTAAATTAAAGTACAAATAAAATATAATAATAATATTAAATTTATTCATATTTATTTAAATAGATCGGTCTGATAGATTTAAAAGACTTTTTTCATAGTCTACGGCCTAACTTTTTTAATTAAATAGACCTAGACCTTTTTTATTTAAAAAAATCTAACCTAACATGAACTCGTGTAAAATAAACCATAGGTCTCAATTAGTTGATCTAATCTATTCCCAATAAATTATTAGATTATAATCCAAAATCATTTTTAATATCAATCATTGCACATTAGCTACCCATTTCATGAAAAAATGGATAGACAAAGTGTTTCCCATCACCAGTGAGACCAACCCACGTGAAACGAAAAATATTAAATATTTGATTAGTTAAATCATATAATTTGTATCGGAGGAGAAAATCACCCTACCACGTTGGACTAATGCACAATTTAAACGGTGTGTCCGAGTTTAATTCCCAAACAATTAGTTTAAGAGGAAGATGTCTAATATAAATTTTAGATGTTATAATATATTATTAAAATTCGTGTAAGTGTATAAAATAAAAAAGTAGAAGAGAGATAAAAAATTAATATATGATATTACATATAGTGTCAAATTTTAAATGTTCAAATAACATTTCTCATAATTCAAAAGAGGTTGACCAGGATATAACTGATTATCATATCACAAATCCTACAAAATCTCTGCTTTATCAAAATATGGTCTATACTATTATACTCCCTCCAACTATATCAAGTACATATGTATACATGTGTTTTAAAAATAATAAAGATGTATAAAATAAAATTAAAAAAGTGAGATAAATATATTAATACATAATATTAAATACGATATCACACATCACACATATATTATAAGAGAAAGTTTTAGTTAGACACAAATACAAATACAATTTAAAATAGTTTTTGGTGCACCCACAAATAAAAGAAGATAAATGAAAAACAATTAAGTTAAATCTTCTACTATTTTATATATTTATTTTTTCTTTTAATTTATGTATGAGAAATAGTAGTACTAATTAGGGTCTTTGGAGCACTCTTTAATAGAGGTGTTTATGATACAGGTTAATTCGCGAACCTACTCACTCAATCCAATTCTTATTTTTATCCAATTCAATTATGTATTGGTCTAATATGAACCAACTCATTCAAACGCATTGATATTTGATTCAGCTAAACGGATTTAAAGTTTTAAACTTAAAAACCTACAAATTCAATCCATTCATATGTCACACTATTTTTATTTTATTTTATTTATAAATTATCTAACATAATTCTTATAATGCATATATTTTTTAAAATATACTTATAATTTTTATTAATTGCAAAAGTCTAAATCTAAATCTAAATCAAATTTGAGAGATCAAATTTATTTATTTATTTGAAAAGAGATATATCTTTTCTATTAAATTATATCTTACACGATTTGTATATTTGAAGAGAGCTATATCTTTCCTTTTAAATTATACTTTATACTATTTGTATATTTTTTTAAAACTTGATTTTAATCGTAAAAGAGTTTTAGGTATTAAATGATAAGTTTATTTAAATTAAATACTAAAGTTTTATGATTTTTTAATATTTTTGTAAAATAAATTTGTTAATTAAATTAATATTTTATTTAAAATTTAAAAATTATATTCAATGAATGACCCACGAATCCAACCCAATTTATTGATGAGCGGGTTGGTTTGATTCAGGTTTAGTCTCAGAAATACGGGTTGAACACTCAATCCAAACCAAAGACTATGATTGAGTCAATTATTAGATTTAATCAAATTAAATCCAACCCGATTCGCGAACACCTCTACTCTTTAAGTGTTTAAAATAATAATTTTTTAAAAAATACACATATTTAATATTTAATTCTTTTGTAAATATTTTTTATATTTAATATTCTTAAAGAGTGTCCTCAAAATTCTGGTTATTAGATTAACATGACCTTTTATATAATTGTGACAGTGATTATAAATTTTATTTATTTAAAATTGTGTTAAATGAATATTACTCTAATGACAATAACAAATTGAATATTTAAATAACTGATTTGATCCCAATTTAATCTCGATTAACCCTTAAAATCTTGAATCTTCCTTCTTATGGATTTAATATCCAATATGATTTAATAAAATTGCACATTATTTAAGTCTTATAATTAACTTGACATGGTTAGAGACAGAAAAAATATTTAAGCCCCACATGTGCCTATATCTATGGCCATTCTCATAATATGGTTTTAAAAAAGCTCATAGGACGGGGACCTCTTTTTTTGGCACCACCAAACAAGGCTTAAGAATTTGTGGGTGAACATGTACAAGACACCTGTTCTAACTCCATTATTTTGAAACTGAATCAACAGTTGCATCATTGCTGAACTCATCCAGATACAACCTATATCACACTATCTTTTAGCATCCATGTTATGGAGGTCGACTAGAATAAACCAACCATAATAAAGATATTCAGCATTTATTCAAAATTAAATAATAATTAAAAATGCATATTTATTTTGGTCAAAACATTTTCAAAGTATCCAAACCTTTTAGAAATTGGCTGCTGACTGAAAACAACTATAATGTGAAACTAAATAATTTTCAAATATACCAAATAATATTCTCATCAAATTGAATGTAACCAAATCAAAACATATACATCATTCAAAGAATCATGTCCAAAAACCAATGTAACAGATATACATTCAAAATAATAGTGGTCCCAAATTGGAACATAGTAATCCTATGACGCATGCTACTAGGAATAAGAAAAAGATTATCCCTTATCATTGTCCTCCAATCAAGGCCATGCAACTCTTCATAAACGACAAAAACCTCCCAACCATAAAACAGCCACCATTCTCCTTTCAAACATTTCAAACACCTTCAATTTTCTAACCCTTTTCATGTGTCACATTATTAGAATAAGCCATTTTGTATGATCATACATACACAAACTCAAAACTATTTTTTTTTTTAATCAATGGATAGTAGTACTTCTATAAGCTCTGAACTCCCTCCTGGCTTTAGATTTCATCCAACTGATGAAGAATTAATTGTGTATTATCTTTGTAATCAAGTTACATCAAAACCATGCCCTGCATCTATCATACCAGAAGTTGATATTTATAAATTTGATCCATGGGAATTGCCAGGTATATATACATACATACATATTGTAACATCATTTCACAAACTTTATTTAGCTTAAATTTATTTGTATGACACTTCATAACGTAATTATGTCTTTCTGTACCAATAAATCACTAACACAGACACTAGATATAATCGTGACATTAGTAATAATTTGAAAAGGTGAAAGTAATTATTAGATGTGCCTGTCTTCAATCTAAAGTGATGATGTTAGATAGCTATGCAACATGATTTAGTAATCAATTATTGTATGCAATGTTATTTACTTTTCTTTATCAACGAAGCTTAGACACAGACACCAGATACAATACTGACACTAATATGTAAACATTACTAATAATTTAAAAAAATGATAGTAATTATGTCTGACACTATTGTGTATCAGACACGTCTTTCATCTGAGGTATTGATGTTATATAGCTACGCAGACTTTATTTGTGATTATGTACTAACCGATTATTGAATGCAGATAAATCTGAATTTGTTGAGAATGAATGGTATTTCTTTAGTCCAAGAGAAAGAAAGTATCCAAATGGGGTGAGGCCTAATAGAGCAACTTCATCTGGATATTGGAAAGCCACTGGCACAGACAAACCAATCAACAGTGGATCAAAGCAAATTGGAGTGAAAAAATCCTTAGTCTTCTACAAGGGTAGGCCACCAAAGGGAATCAAAACAAATTGGATTATGCACGAGTATCGATTAATCGGATCACAAAAACAAACCAGCAAACATATTGGATCCATGAGAGTAAACCCCTTCAAACCTTAACCTATTTGAGTTTCAAGTGTTTATTCTTTTGCTATGTTTAATGTGTTGTTGCTCCTATGTGTCATCAGCTAGATGACTGGGTTTTGTGCAGGATCTATAAGAAGAAACACATGGGAAAAACATTGCAACAAAAAGAGGACTATTCAACACTTCAATTCAATGATTCTTCGATAGCGAATAACGATGAACAACAAAGAATGAACATGAACCTTACAAGAAGTTGTTCACTTACTTATCTTTTGGACATGAATTACTTTGCTCCAATGTTATCTGATGGATCAACTTTTGATTTTCAAATCAATAATTCTAACATTGGAATAGACCCTTTTGTGAAACCTCAGCAAGTTGAAATGAGTAACCATTATGAAGCAAATTCACAAAGTAGCATCACAAATCAGCCATTGTTTGTGCAGCAAATGCATAATTATTTAGGATAAGAATTTAGATTGCCTACATATGTTTAAAAAACTATGTCCATTTTTTTATTTATAAGTAGAAATTGAACTATGTCAAATATATGTTATACCATAGAATGTTTGTACAAATTGTTACAATTTTAATGGCTCTTAGTTAAAATTCACATATGGAATCACCTTTCTAATTTGACATGTTTAAACCAGATGGTTAGAGATTATGCTTTGGAAGGATTTGTAACTTGATTGACATACATTTTTTTCTTCCGCTGACGAACAAATTATAATTATTAGAAACTCACACATATGATCATGAATATTAGGTATGAACTCTGATAATGACGTCAAACCTAATAATATTGAATTATTAGAAACTCACACATATGATCATGAATATTAAGTTTGAACTCTGATAATGACGTCAAACCTAATAATATTGAATTATGTCGGTTGAGTTAGGATTTGCTTCTAAACATTAATTATAAAGATGATTAATTTTGACCAAGGATATAGTTTTGGCAAATTTTAAGTCAATAACTTTATCGAAAGAAGTTTTCAAAGTTGGTATGATTCTTTATTTGTACATTGCCTAATCAAAATGATGACAGCAGTGTTGATTCAAAGTTAAATTTAGAATTCTTGGGAATGTTAGGCCTATGACACGAGGCAGATCAGATTAAGCACTTTGTTTAGACTAATGATTGTGACATGAGAAATACAATATCTATTATATATCATATTAACATCAGCAGCTCTGTCCTATAATTAATATAATAAACTGTCCCCGAATTGAAATTCAACTGACAAAGTCGATATTGTTAAGTTGAACACTATTACCAGATACAAGAAATCAGGATTATTACACAATACACACAAATGAGTGAATGACCAATACAAAGCAGTTCCATGTCCATTAGTTCAATGCTTGCTTATTGATATTCCCGACAAGATAATAAGTAAGATGAACACGACAACCGCAATGAAAGAGCCGATTAGCGAACCCGAAATGCGCCCACAGAAGTAGTTGTATTGTTGACAGAAAGGAAACCAATTAGCATTTGGATTTCCATAGTGAGCTACATAAACAATAGCTGCTGCTGCTGAGGCCGCACTCGTAACCAGACCAAACATAACCTTCACAAATTCAACTTAACTTTCATTATAAACTCTGGTTGCAAATACAATTTATAACTATAAAATCAAAGAAGAATCAGCGTGTTTACCGTGTCGAGAAAAACCAAGAGAATCCTACTTTTCACTGCAACAGTCCTCACAATGTTGAAGAATGAGAGAGCCAGTGAGAGAACTAGGTAGCCACATACAATAGAATTGGTGGTCACAAAAAACCTGAAATCAACCAAATATGAATCAAATCCTCACACTAAATTCTCCTTTTGTTCACAACATTATAGTTAAAGTTTATGATAACTTACACAAACATGGGAAGATCATGAAATGCAGCTCTGAATCTAAAAAACCGCGTCGCGAAAGGCATAGTTTCTTTTGCTGTTCCCATACTCAATGCACTTGCAAGTGTGGCTACAGCTGCAAAAACTCTCAAAATAAAGTCCATTATTGATAGCCCTCTATTCATCCCTTTTCTTGGGGATGAAGAAACTTCTCCACTCTCTATTGCACTAATCTTCATTTCTTTTTCTGCTAAACTTAGATTCTCTTCACTTCACTTGAGAGTGAATAAGTATCAAAATGATACTCATTTATATACTATTTTGTTACAATAACTATAGTGGATTAGGTTTGCTAAGGTTCAAGTGGCTTGACATAAGCATGAAATTAATTAGGACTATATAATTGGGAGTGCATAATGGTGATTGCATACTAGTATGGAACTTTTTCATTTAAAATCATGTGTGACTAAGAGTTTAAGGATGATGATGCATGTTTTTTCATCTAAGCAAAATTTATTAATGAGTGAACTACATTTTTGTACAAAATACAAATTGAGGCAGGGGAAGCTTACAAGGAAAAGTAAGAATAGGTTATTAAAAGAGATAATGTGACACCATGTAGTGTATATATAAAACCATCAAATTGTGCCTTAGTGGTTTTGGTATATGCTTTATCATCTATCATTGTTATTAGATTTATTGATCATTTTTCAGTTTATCTATTATAGGATACTAGCAAATTATCATATAAAAAGGAAGAGTGTTATAAGAGTATCCTTTTCATTTCTTTGGCTGTAGCTGGAGGGTTCTTGATTTTGTTACACCGGACATATATTGGAGCAATATCAGTGGCCATATTTGATAATGATATTTTAGTCTCTTGTAGGTGTAACTAAAGCAATATATGACAATCTACTAAAATATGGATAGGTAGTGGTTTTTCCCAAAGGCTAGAGCCTAGTTGTGTTGGATAGATAGTGGTTTTTCAGAAACAACAAGCTCAGTAAATAGCTAACTCACGATTATATAAGCTTCCTGCAAGTTTTGATGGTACAAAAGAGCAAAAGGTAGTGGAGAACCATTTATTTGATGGGGGAGAATTTATCCCGTCACCCCATTTAAGATTTAGGGTCGTATTTTCATATTTTGAAAATATCTCTTATCCTATTTACTCTAAATTTCACTTTTTAGAAATTTCTTTTATTATTCATAAAATTAACCAAAAACTAAATTTTTGGTAGGTCAAGAACAAATTTTCGGTACTGATATATGGGGCATATTGAAAATTCTTTATAATTTACAAATTTCCAGTACCAATATATCAGATGTTTACAAATTACCGGTGCGATTTACCGGATATTGCTAAATTTACGGTATGATTTACTGGAAATTGTCAAAAAATCCGGTATATTTTTAAAATTACTTCACGTACCGGCAATTCCACAATTCCGGTATACAAGTAATACTGAAAATTTTATTTTCAGTATATCGGAAATTTGTTGAAACCTGAAATTTCCGGTATAGTAGATGAAATGTTATATATTTGTGGTCATGAATCGGCTGCTTCAGCTTCTTCTACGGATTCATATACTGATCTTACGTAGTACTTCATCACCGATACGTTACACTATTTTTGACTTTATTTAGACGCATTTTGATATTATTTTCTAAATTAAGCTAATTAAACGTTAATGCGATTG
Source organism: Vicia sativa (assembly GCA_021764765.1). Lineage (NCBI taxonomy): Eukaryota > Viridiplantae > Streptophyta > Magnoliopsida > Fabales > Fabaceae > Vicia > Vicia sativa. The sequence goes on along the minus strand of CM038793.1, from coordinate 195,182,209 downwards.
TCAGAATTTTGAATCATGAGATAAAGTTCTTGAATGGGCACTGTCAATTGGAAAAACTCATGGTATTGTTGTTGTTACTATCCAAACCGGCACTGCTAATGGTATGCGAGGGAGGAAGGATAAATTGATTATGGGTTGTGACATAGGAAGTAATTACAAAAAGAAAAATGTGGTTGCAGCTCCTTCTGATGGCACTTATTCTATGAATGTTAAATGCCTATTTAGGCTGAGATCTGCTCCGAGTGGTGATGGCTGGAAGGTGATGGTAAAATGCGGGATGCACAATCATAAACTAGACAAAGAATTGGTAGGACATGACATTTTGGTCCGTCTAAAAGAGGAAGAAAGAAAGTTTGTGAATGACATGACGAAGTACAACATGGCTCCAAGGTATATCATTTCTGCTTTGAAAGACAAAGGTCCAGAAAACCTCACGAGTATTACCCAGATATATAAAGCTAAATCGACATACAAAATGAACAAGAGAGGTGAAATGACAGAAATGCAAATGTTATTGGGTCTTGTTCACCAAGAGAAATACTTGTATTGGTCTAGAAATAAGGATAACTCGGATATGGTGGCTGATATCTTCTGAACACACGCTGATTTTGTGAAGTTGTTGAATATGTTTCCGATGGTGTTGATTTTTGATTGCACTTACAAAACAAATAGGTAAGAATTTTAATTCTAATTTCATCACATCTTAAATATGCTAAGTGAGTTGGTTGCTGAATCGTCTGCGTTTTGTAATTGTGTAGGTAACGGATACCACTGCTTGAGGTTGTTTGTGTTACATAAACTGAATTAACGTTTTTAGTTGCTTTTGCTTATTTGGAACATGAAAGGGGAGAGAACTTCACATGGGCGCTAGAGAGGTTGAAAGAATTGTTTTATTATGAGAAGTTGCTACCAAATGTCATGGTGACGAATCGGGAGCTTGCCTTAATGAATGTCATTGAGTTGGTGTATCCAGATGCTTCTAATATGCTGTGTACATTTCACATTTCAAAAAACATTAGCATGAAGTGTAAGGAGTATGTGAAATCAGAGAGACAAGAATAATGTCATGGATCAATGGAACAACATGATGTATTCAAATACATAAGACAAATTTGATGTACATCTGAACCATTTTGAGAGTGTTTGTGGTGATATTCCTAAATTTGTGAAGTATGTGAAAGAAACATGGTTAACACCATATAAAGAACGATTTGTTGCTGCATGGACTAACAAAATCACTAATTTAGGAAACACAACAACAAACAAGTACATTCTTCTAACATAAAATATGTTTATGTTTATGCATTAAATTGAGAGTTGTTTATGTAATGTGTTTATGATGTCTAGGGTGGAGTTTGCACAGTGGAGACTGAAAAACATGTTGACTACAAGTCGTGGTGATTTATGTGCAAGCTGGGATGCTGTGAACACAATGTTAAAGTTGCAGTTAGGTTCCATAAGGGTGTCGTTTCAAAAAAGAATCGTCAATATTGATCACAAGTATAACAACCCATTCTATTCTAAGATACATAGTTTTGTTTCAAGCGAGTGTATACAACTCATTGGAAAGGAACTTGAAAGAGTCAAATATGTTGGTACAAGCAAAGAGAGGTGTGGTTGTTACATTAGAACAACACATGGGTTATCGTATGTGTGTCAACTTGTATGTTTTCAGATTTTAGGCACACCTATACCTTTGGAAACAATTCATGTGTTTTGGACAAAATTGTAAATTATAGAACATGAGGTGAGTCTTGAAAAGAGAAAGTGGGATTTAGAAGAGGAGTGCGAAGAGTTGAAGAAACAATTCATTTCTCTAGATATTGTGGGTCAAAGAGTGTTGAAAAAAAGTTTGTGACCTAGCCTGTCCATCAACAACTTTAATGTGTCCACCGCCAGTGAAATACAGGTCATCAAAGAGAGGAGTTAAGAAGAGTAGAAAGGGTACGGAAAGTGATGTGCATCGTGTTCCAAGTCAGTGGGAATATGCTAAAGCTTCACAAGGGAGTCAGACTACAAAGAGATCATGCACATAACCAAGTGGGAATCAATCGTCAACCATATCGATTCATAGGCAACCTTGTACCAATTCTGCAAAAGGCGAGTACTTGCGACATTTTCCTGATGTCTTTCATCAATACATTGGAGATATTATTGATGTAAAACCAGATGAAAAATGTGGTTATTGTTGTATTGCAACTGCGTTGGGATGGGACGCAGTTGCATGTTTTGATGTTAGGAGGCAGTTGGATACTCATATCCATCAACACGGAACATTATTTTCTAAGGTGTTCTAAGACACTGTGCCTTGTGTGAGGAACTCATTAATCGTCAAACACTTGGGTACTCAGGGTAGGGAGAAATGGATGTCGATTCCAAATATAGGTGTTATGGAATTCTCGAATGCTCTTCGGGGAGCCTCATCTCCTCAAGACTCGAGTCTCCTATCGAGGTCCTCAAACTTGTTGAGCACGACGAACAATGGGATCTCCCGCTACGCGAAGTCTCTTTCCCGAAACCCATCGGGTGGAATCAATGCATATCAGATCTGGAGTTATGCCCGTTACGTCCCTCCTTCTCGACATAACGGCTAGTTGCAGGAATAGTCTCTCGGTTTTGACCTAGACATCTCGAACAACTATATTTGCGGACCCACATATCTCGACCCAAATATAGCAACCAATGAGAATCCTCCTATGTCCATTATATAAACCCTCATATCTTTGAGGGCAAGGTATCACATTCTTACTCTAACAATCCTAATATTCTCTTGTCCTCATCTTGATCATTTGCTTATTTAGCATCGGAGTGCCTTGTAGGTACACCACCCCCTCCTCAACATCAACATTGCTCGAAGAATTGTCGTTCACTCCATCTGTCTCCGATTCTGGTCACTTGTTCAGATCAGTCGCACCGCCTGTGGGAACTATCTTCCCCACCTTCATTCATCATCCCGAAATCTGTAGATCAAAGATGTTCCCGAAATTCCTAACGAGATGGCTGATAACAACGATCAACTCCTTTCTGGAAAGATCGTTCTCTCACCTGTCTGAAAGACGGACATAACTAATTCATCTCCTCGTCTAGAGGATGCCATTGGTCACAAGGATGGCAAGACCGCATCCCCAGATTCTGAAGATGCTGGCAACCAAGATTCTCTCTTGGATAACAAGAAATACAAAGATCAAGCTAACGACCCCGTCACGCCTAAAACCCCAGAACCGATGTCGATCAACATGGACCCAGCATTAGCCGCTATTCTGTCCGCCCTCAATCAGACCAACAACCTCCTCCTCTAGCAGGGCCAGCGCATCGAAGCTCTGGAAAAGAACCTCCCCTCATCTCAACCTCAAAGATCTAAAGTGTCCGTTTCCCGTAGTCCCTCACCAAGAAGAACTGTTCGAAAAGAGGATTATTCCGACCGACATAATTCGAAAAAGAGGGGACATACCCCACCTCAGAAAAATCGGGGATCTCCGTCACACAAGAAGACGAAGAACAAAGCACATCGCCCTCGCGATCGATCTCCGTCACCCAAATCAAGAGAGGAGAAAGAACTCTCCCCTCATCACAAGAGAAACAATCGTTCCATCTCCCTTTCTCCCGACCAGAGTGATGAAGACGAGCATCACGATCCTCTTTGCAGGGCTCTCATGGATATTTCTATGCCATGCGGTCTAGAGAAACCTCTCAGGCTCGGTCAATACGAAGACACCACCGACCCCGACGAACATATCGAGAACATTGATGCCTTGATCGATTATTGAGGATTTCATGGGGCCATCAAATGCCGCCTATTTCCTACAACCTTGAGGAAAGGGGTCATGGAGTGGGATAAAAGCCTGCCCGACAGATCGGTCATATCCTGGAAGCACTTGGAGAGACTATTCTCTAGACACTTTATCGCCTCCCGATGCCACCCAAAGTCAGAGGCATCCCTGGAAGCCATCATTCAAGGAAAAGAGGAATCTCTCCGAGCGTATATCGAGAGGTTCAACCAGGAAGTCGTCCAAGTCTCGACGACGGACGATATGAAGAAATATCTTCTTGAAAGAGGAATATACCCTCGTAGCGAATTCGCAAAGGCCGTAGGCATCGAAACACCCTCCACATTGGATGTTTTCCTCCTGAAGGCCCAAACATACATCCAATACGAGGAAAAGGAAGCCGCAAACTCTGCTCGCGACACCCAAAATATGGAGAACGTCAAGAGCTCCAAGAATGAAGAGCCCTTGACATCTTGTGGGGAGGAGAAAGAAGGTGAGAAGTCAAACCCCGCGACTCAAGAGACCACAAGGGGCCGATGGGTCAATTCAATGACTACATTCCCCTCACCACTTCTCGGGAGCATATCTTGACCGATTGTGCGAACTTCGAGTTCAAACAAGGGGGAGTACGCTTTCCTCGATAAACCCCAGCCAAGCCGGGGGTAGATAAGACTAAATATTGTAGATTTCATCGGAGTCACAGACACGTGACATAAGACTATATCCACCTAAAGGACGCAATTGAGATCGTGATCAAAGACGGACATCTCAAATAGTACAAGAAAAAGGAATCATCAAAAGAAGAAACCCCCTTGTCCAGCAAGGTCGAGGAAGAAAAGCCCACGGAGGAGTCTTATATGCATGTGGCAATGAATATATTCAGGCCGAAGACTTCTTCTTCCCCGATTTAGATATCACCCCGACATACTTCGCCACACATAAGCCCTTGGGAATCTTTCCCAATGGCCATGGTCATCTCCGGTGGAGGGTTCACCAAGAACTCAATTGGATCAATCAAAAGAAGATTCGACAACCTCGTTAGGACGAGTTCGGATCTAGGCGCCACCCTTGACAAGATCCAAGGCAAGTCTCATCCACTGGCCTTCTACAAGGAGGAGCTACCTGAGGGCGCCCCCAACGCAAACATCCCTACTGCCTATACGTGCTCAGATGGCCAACTTCGACGTCAGAAGCATATTAGTCGACCAGGGAAGTTTGGCTGATATCATGTACACTCAACTCTTCAAGACGTTACAGCTCAACGAAACCCACCTGACTCCCTACCTCGGTTCATACATGCATGGATTCATCGGCTCTACAACGAAGCCATGGGGATATGTCAATCTAATCGTAACTTTTGGGGCCAGAGAGACTCGTAGATCGATCAAAACACATATTTTTGGTCGTCGACTGCGTGTCTCTGTATCAATGTATTTTTGGTCGGCCCACTTTCGCCGAGCTGATTGTTGTACTGTCTACGGTGCACTTGAAGATGAAATATTATACAGCAAGCGGGAAGGTGGCAATGTTGCACGAAGACATCCAGGAAGCCCGAAGATGTTTCGAGGCATCACCAAAAGGCCTAGACTCCATCAACCTACAACCCCAGACCAAGGGAAGAATCGACCTTCTAGAACGCTCTCACAAGCCTGAGCCCCTTCCTAGAGTCGATGATATCGACCTCAACAACAGTGTGGAGCCAGAGGACTTGGCCGAGAAGAAGAGGAAAGGAAAATCCCCTATGGTCGAAGAAGATTCGCATGCTTCCAAAAATTCAGAAGCATCCTTAGAGAAACACATGCGCCCAATCCCAGACGGGGATTTCGAGCTCGTTCCATTGGGTGACGACCCCAATAAAGGAGTCAAGATAGGAATAAACCTCCCGGAATTGGCACGAGAATAGCTCAAAGCATGCTTAAAGGATAACGTCGACCTCTTTGCCTAGAGTGCAGCCGAAATGCCCGGCCTCGACCCCGAGGTCGCATGTCACCACCTTACAATTGATCCTGCCCTTAAGGCCATAGCACAGCGCAGGCGAAAGCAGACCCCGAAAAAACCGAGGCTGCCGAGCAAGCTGTTAAGGACCTTCTAGAGGAAAATTTTGTAACGGAAGCCCGATACACTACGTGGCTATCCAACCCTATACTGGTCAAAAAAGAATAATGGAAAATGGCACATGTGCATTGATTACTCTGATCTTAATAAGGCATGTCCAAAAGACGCACACCCCCTACCCAACATCAATAAACTCGTTGACAATTTTGTAAGTTTTAAATTACTTTCGTTTATGGACGTCTATTCGGGATATAACCAAAGTCCAATGGCTAAAACGGATAAAATTTATACGGCCTTCATGTGCGAATCAGGAATCTATCACTACAACGTGATGCCCTTCAGTCTGAAAAATGCCGACACAACATACCAATGGATGATGAATAAAGTCTTTAAAGGCGAAATCGGAGGCATGCTCGAGGTATACATGGACGACATGATCGTGAAATCCCAAGAGGAGGTCGATCATGCCCAACACCTCAGGAAGGTCATCAACCAATCTAGAAGAGTCAAAATGAGGTTCAACCCTGAAAAGTGCACCTTCGGAGTCCGGGCCGGAACGTTCCTTGGTTTCTATCTCACCGAATGCGGGATAGAGGCTAACCCCGACAAATGTCGGGCATTCTCAAAGTTTTCCACCCTGAAGTCCAAAAAATCTATTCAAGTCCTCAACGGGACGCTAACCTCGTTATCTCGATTCGTCGCAAGATCGACCCAACACGCACTCCCATTTTTCAAACTAATAAGAAAGGAAGTTGCGTTTGAGTGGACCGAGGAATACGAGCAGGCCAAAATTTATCTCAAGCAAACCCTATCCCAACCACCCTTGCTATCTCGACCTGATAAAGAGGAGATTCTATATCTATATCTAGTCATGACTGCTGAGTCTGTTAGTAACGCACTCATCCGAGAAACATGGGAAGGACAGAAAACTATCTATTTCAGAAGCAAGGCCTTACAAGGGCCCGAATTGAGATACCAACAAATCAAAAAAATCACCCTCGCGTTAGTCAACGCCGCGAGATGGCTCCACCACTACTTTTTAGCATACAACGTCATAGTTCAAACATACCAACCCATCAAACAATTAGGTCGACCAGACATGGCTGGAAGAATGATCAAATGGTCATTAGACTTATCTGAATTCGACATCAGATACGAAAACAGGAAAGCCTTCAAAGCACAAGTCCTGGCATACTTCGTGGCTGAAATGACTTTCCCAACTCTCCAAGAAGGAACCAACAAATGGACCATATTCGTCGACGGTTCCTCTAGCTCATCAGGAAGCGGAGCAGGTATAATCTTGGAAAACAGAGAAGGAATCGTCATCGAGGTATCCCTCGCCCTCTCATTCCCTACTTCCAACAATCAAGCAAAGTACGAAGCTTTCATCGCTGGTCTCCGCCTTGCTGAGGACATGGGAGCAAGAGAAGTCAAAATCCTCACGGATCCGCAACTCGTAGCCTCCCAAGTTCGGGGAGAATATCAGGTCAAAATGGACAACTGGCTGAATATTGGACTATTGTATCCAAGCTCTCCAGTACGAGGACTAAAGGAGGGAACTAGTTAGTGATCTAGGAAATACTCCCTCGACCAAGCATAGAGAAAAGTCGTCTTGGTCACGACACACTCGTCATTGAAGAAGGCATCTCCAGGATGATGCCTGTCTACAAATATCTGACCGGCGGGACCCTTCCTGACAAGCCCAAGGAAGCAAGCGTCATCAGGCGAAGGGCTTGCTCGTACGTCATCCTCGAAGACAAACTCTACAGAAGGGGATTCTCCACCCCCTCCTCAAATGCATCGAAGAAACCAGAGTTTCACACACATTGAAAGAAATACATGAGGGCATCATCGCCCAACACCTAGGGGCAAATCGCTAGCCCGAAAAGGCCTCCGGGCCGGTTACTATTTGCCGACCATGCAGATCGATGCCAAGGAACACGTAAAGAAATATGACAAGTGCCAACCGCATGGACACAGGCACCTGGCTTCCCCGAGCGAGCTTAAGTCCCTCTCTTCTCCGTGGCCTTTCTCATGGTGGGGGATCGACATCCTCGGGCCATTCATTCTGGGAGTATACTAGAAAAAAATACTTGATAGTGGGTGTCGACTACTCACCAAGTGGATAGAGGCCGAAGCATTGGCCAAAATTACCGCTCAAAACATCCTGCATTTTTACAAGAGAAATATATTAGCCTGATTTGGCATCCCACAAGCCATAGTCACCGGTAATAGGATACAATTCACCGATAAAAAATTTCAAGAGTTTGTCGCCTATCTGGGAACCGTGCAACATTTCACCTCGGTCGAACATCCACAAATGAACGGGCAGGCCGAATCCACTAACAGGGTCATACTGCGCGGACTCAGGCGAAGGTTAGACGAATAAAAAAATAGGTCGAGGAGTTACACAACGTACTTTGGGCTTACCGAACAACTCCCTACTCGTCTACTGGGGAAACCCCATTCCAACTCACCTATGGAATCGAAGTAGTCATTCCAATAGAAATTTTTGAACCTTCAAGAAGAACCGAATCTCCCCTCGATGCGGAGATGAAAGATCAATCCTTGAGGGAGGAACACGACCTGGTCTAAGAGATACGAATGGGGACTGCCCTTAGAGAAGCATCGCTCAAACAAAGAATAGCCCTCCGATACAACGCCAAAGTCATTCCCCATGAATTCGACGTCAAAAGCTTAGTCCTTAAGCGAAATCTTAAGAGCTCCACCGAAGGGAAGCTCACAGCAAACTGGGAAGGTCTTTACCATGTCTACACCAAAACAAGAATGAGGGTCTACTACTTAGAAAATTTACAAGGGGAACAACTTACTCGATCATGGAACGCTGAAATATTAAAACAATATTATAGTTAAAACACTAACGGTCGACACACCTCAGGAAACCATCCAGGTGCTTATAGCTCAACATCACACGCTCGCCCCGGTACCAGCGTTGCGTGACATCATGGCACATAAAGAGATACTCGCTCCATTAACCTAATGAGCTAGATCTATACCTCGATGTGGAGGACTCAAATGAGCCCCGTTGTCTAAGTACCTCACCCGGCAGAACACCCAAATCGCGATGGGACATTCACGCCACTGATCTCAGGCCTTTGAAGCTTGAGCTCTAGACGGAGTCTCGCAACGAACTGGCCCGCTTTGACTAGTCTCCCCATACTATCAAAGACCATGCACTAATAACGAGGGTTCCCACCCCGAAATGCAAAGTATCACATACAATGAATAAATAACATAAAATACTTAAATAATTACGGCCACAAGGACCAGATTTATCTTGGAGTTACAATGGGGACTGCACCCCAACAAAACAGAAATAATCAAAAACGACAAACAAAGGTCGAAACTTCACCATAACATAAATGGGCCATGCCCTTAACAAGCATAACAGAAATTACGAGGAGAATTCAATCAGCAGATTCACCAAGGTCATTGGAGGGGTCAACTGCGTCTCCTGAATGATCAGATCCTCAAGGAAGTCGAGCTTCCTAATATGAACCTCCTCAACATAGAGATGGACTCCCATCCTATCCGTCACCAACTCTACGTCTGGATTCAAGACACAAACCTTGGCCAAAACATTCTCGAAGCTTCCCGTAGAAGCGACCATCGCGTCATCATAGGCCATCTAAATGCGTTCGAGAAATTCCGCCCGAGTCTTCAACCCCGAGGTATCATTGGGCTCCCCCTCAGTCGAATCATAATCGAACTTCAAGCGCTCCACCTCATTAGTCAATCGTTGCCTATCATTTCGAGCGGCATCGCGTTCTTCGATAGTCTGTTTGAATTATGGTGACGACTTCTCCAACCTTTCCTCCAGATCTTTAATAGTCTCCTTCATCTTCTTCACCTTAGCCTTGAGCTCCCGAAGCTCGACCTTTGGGGATTGACCCATCTCGGCGTAAGCGACATCCATCTCAAAGATACGCACCTAGGTCCCCGTGTCCTTCGATAGAGCGGCCTTCTTAGTCGAGTGATCCATCTCCCATAGATGAAGAGATTTGGCCCGAGGAAGAACCACACTCGTATTATCAAAGTATGTACGGTCAAGCCAGCAGGGCGGGAGATCAAATTTCCCCTTAATCTTTTCTCCAGTCAGGTCCATCGCTCCGTTGACCCGAATCCTCTTGTTCCTCGAAGGGGTATTTTAGGGGGACGGAACCCCGACTATGAGTAGAAGATTCTTTTCCCAGGCTTTCCTTAGAAGTGGTCCCTTGTTCGGTCGATGATAACTTCCCTCTCTTCCTTTGCTGCAGGGCGTTCCGAGCGATGCGCTCAAACGAAGAATTCATCCTAGCTGTAACAAGAAAAAACTCACGTCAAAATCAAGTAAATCTAGTTATATTCAGCAGTAACACAAAGACAAAAAGAAAATGACTCAGACAAATCTACTCAAATAAGCCTTCAGATCCCCACTAAGAAGGAGATCCCTTACGTTGATAAGTTTGGGCTCATAAATATAATCCCCATCTTCACTCGTGAGCGATTTTCTGCCTCTGCCCACGTGCTGGACCAGAGGAAGGCCATCGACATAAGACGAAAACGCAACCAAACTCGCCAAATCCTCGACGTTCAACTCATCCATGGACCACACATATTGGTCAACATTCCGCTTGAAGTGCTCCTTCTTCCAATGGAAATTTAACTTAGGCACGAACTGGCGCACCCGCTCCCCCAGTTCATTCAGCTTTAGGGTACCGTCCTTCAACAGCGCCGACCTGCTCAAAAAGACATTAAAGAGGGCCCATTCTGAAATCGGGCGGACTAACATAAACTTTTCCTTGAAGAAACGAATAGACTCCTGATAAGGATTGAACTGCTTCCCTTCTGCGGTCGAAACAACACCTAACTCCACTTGACCCCCTATGGAGGCAAAATATATGGAAGAATAAGGGAAGGGTAATACTAATCTCCAAGTATTCTCACACCATTTCGAACGCCCTGATAAACGCAATTGCGTTCGGATGGAGTTGGGATGGGACCAGACGTAGATGATCGAAAATAGACACTTGTAGATCGGTAAAAGGAAGACGAAATTCGAGTTCCCTGAACCAGATGTCATACACAGGGATACGATACGCCTCATATATCGAGCAGACTCGATGCTCCTTAGCAGGGATAATTATAGCCCAATCCTCTGGTTCCTCCTCCTCGACAATATTCCGTTCCCCAGGATCATACCAATCAATATTGTCAAATAGGTCGTTCTGACGAGCAGTAAAATGTGACCCCCTTGAACGGACATTCGGAGCCACCCAAGCGGTCGGATCCCGACTATTGGTTTGAACAGCTGAAGACAGGCCCCCGATAGATTGATATCCCTCGACCTGCTGAGGATCCTCCTTGAAAATGTCTTCCGAGTTAGTCCACTTCCTCGGTCAATAACCCTCTCTCAAGAACAAACTACCATTCGAAGCGACATCCCTCAGCTCAGGAGAAAAATGCATGGAAGGACTCTGGCATCAATAAAAAACGCCAGAGAATGGCGGAGCAACCGCTCATCGCCACGAAAAACCCAGAGAAGAAAACCCTAACCGCGTGTATTTTGTGGATAACCAGGAATTTCAACCTAAATCCAGCAAAATCATACGAAGGATTATAAAACATACCATTTAAAAGGCGATCGAAATGTTGCAACCATAAAAGCAAGCACCGGTGCAGCGGCATAAGGCGGTGAAAACTTAGAAGAACACAATTGCGGCTCCTCAGAATGATAGTGACAAGTCCGGTTACGCTCGATCAAGGCAGGACGAAGAAAGTTCTCAAATAAAGGAAATCTTCTCTTTTATAGGCCTCCGCCACGCACGTGCATTCACACGCGCCTAGGAAACCTAGGGAAATCATCATTACCCCTAGTCCCTAGGCCTAAAACATCGTCAATGCACACGACTCGAGGCCGCACATGCGGAAGCTCTCCAAATTCTCCAGAGCTTTCATCTCCTCGACAATGACCATCGGGTAAAACGACCTTGGTTGCACAATTCACGTCATCATGCCCACAGACGCAACGACTTGGGGGGCTACTGTTATGGACTGCTCGAATGCTCGTCGGGCAGCCTCATCTCCTCAAGACTCGAGCCTCCTATCGAGGTCCTCAGACTTGCTGAGCGCGGCGAACGACGGGATCGCTCGCTACTCGAAGTCCCTTGCCGACACCTGTCGGGTGGAATCAATGCATATTGAATCTAGAGCTATGCTCGTTATGTCCCTCCTGCTCGACATAACGACTAGTTGCGGGCATAGTCGCTCGGTTTTGACCTAGTCAGCTCGAACGGCTATATTTGCGGACTCGCATATCTCGGTCCAAATATAGCAACCAATGAGAATCCTCCTATGTCCATTATATAAATCCTCATATCTTTGAGGGAAAGGTATCACATTCTTACTCTAACAACCCTAATATTCTCTTGTCCTCATCTTGATCATTTGCTTACTTTAACATCAGAGTGTCTTGCAAGTACATCACCTACTCCTCAATATCAACATTGCTCGAAGGACCATCGTCACTCCGATCATCTCCAATTCTGATCACTTGTTCAAATCAATAGGTTACCCTATTGCTTATAGATATGGTGTTGTTTTTGTTTCTTTATCCATGAGTCATAGCACGACATTTTTCCCGCTTCTCATACCTCTACCCCTGTACACAAGTCGTCATACAATTGTTGCTATTGGTTTTGTCAGCACAAATTATTGTGTTCTAATAAAATTGAAACTCGGTTGTCCATTGCCTCCCGTCACAGAGCATTGGAGGAATTATTATTTTGATGTTGCAAAAGGATGGGAATTAGCATATGCGAGTCGGATCAGACATTGGAAAGTACTTTCTGGGAAGTGATTGTATTTTATTTGTAATGCATCTATGTATAACATTAATTATATTTGTTGATATTAATAATGTTTGCAATGCCTCTATGTATGACATTAATTATATTTATGTATTTTATTTAAGTATACATTTAAAAGTGTAAAACATTTTCAAAAAATCTAGGTCCCAGTAATATCGGAAATTCTAAATTTCCGGTACAAAAAACAGTATTGAAAATTTAGAATTTTTAGTATGTATTTCATTACAAAATAGACCAGAATTTTGAAATTTCTGGTACCCAAACCGTACCGGAAATTTCAAAATTCCGGTATATTATGAACTAAAATACATATCAGAAATTCTAAATTTTCGGTACTACTTTTTGTATCGGAAATTTAGAATTTTCGGTGCTATTAAACTAACTTTGCATTCCGAAAATTTCAAATTTACGATATCAGATATTTGAATTTTACAAAAATTTCATCAAGGACGGTAAAATTGTAACTTTCTCACAATTTCCGGTATTTATCACAAAATTTCCGGTACGTACCAGAAATTTTAATATATCCGATATTTTACAGAGATATTTTAGTAAAAATACCCCTAATTGGGGTGCCATATATAAGTGAGGGGTAGCCGGAAAAATTTTATTTGATGGGGGTCATTTATCCAAAACATGTTTCCAAGATTGAGAAGTTTTGATGGTTAGAATAGTCCCACGTTGTTTTTGTTAATATGTTATATTGTATTGAGCTTTGGTTGTAAGAGAATGAGTTTGGGCCTAGAGAATCGTTTTAATAAATTAACTAGTTTAGAAATGTATTAATTCAAATTATTAAATATTAACTAATTTAAAAATATTAATTAGTAAATTATCCTAGTCATCAATGTCATATCATTAAAAAACATTATCTCAATGATCAATGTCATATCATTAAAAGTTATTTTTTTATTTCAAAAATAGAGGGGATTACAAAAATTCAAACACCATTAAAATTAAGGGACTGAAACTCTGGTTTTATAATAAGGGGACCAACTGTTTAAAATGTCCAAACAAATAAGATCAAAAGTGTATTTAAGCCTAACATTTAATATATTAAAAACTAAAATAAGTCAATCTAGCACAAGACGTACCAAAAATAATAAGAAATAATTCAAAATTTTAAAAAAATCAGGAAAAAAAAATGGTCTACATAACCGTTGATAAACAAGAAAAAGTATCTAAGCTCCATAATTGTAATCATAATAGAAAATAACATATTTTAACTTTAACCATTAAAAGGACTAAAGCTTTAACTTTTCAGATAAAACATGCAATTGTCACGTTTTATTATGAAAAATACATCTATCTCGCTCTTTTTCGATAACCCAAAACTAGTTATCACCTTTTTTTTTTTTTTTTTCATAAACTGAAGCTTAGTGCAACAAAAATACTCTTTGGACCTTTAATGCTTGGGCTTAGCCCATAGTTGTTGTACCATACCCTGTTTTAAACCTCACGCCCCTCTGTTTAGAGTTTTTAGGATTTATTTCATTATTTTCTTTCACGTATAATTTTCTTTTTATAATTTTGTTGGTAAGAAGATATGAATAAAACAGTTAAAAATATTAGAACTTTTTAAGACTTCTTTTTGGATTTAATTAGAAATTTTCCTTTTATTTTTTAAACCATTTGTAGTTAATTTTATATATAATTTCAGCTATTATCTTGTTTGTAATTTATTATATAAATAATGTTTTAATAATAAATTGTGGATTGATGTTGTTGCCTTGTTTTGTTGCTTGGATGATCTTACCATATTCCCTTAGGGAATCTATGAAACAATTAATTTATGATTGTTTTTTTTATTAGACCTTAGGCTCTAAAACAAAGCATTATAACAATTAGGTTTTATTTCCCTTTAAAATTGAAGTTATGGTATATGCAAATATTAGATGTCGAGACACTGATATCTGATCAAAACACAACAATAATATGAATACAAATAAGATTGCTTGAAAGTAAAAGAACACATATAATTGTTAACCTAATTTGTTGTACAACAATACTTACGTCTGGGGCTACTCTAACGCCCCGAATTAATTAATTATTTAATTAAATTATATAAGGAATTATCTATTGAGATTGTCGAAGTTGAGAATTTATCGGTATTATTCTAAGAGGCGTAAATTGAGTTAATATATTATTTGGACGGGTAAGTCGATAGTCGAGTAATTGGTCGGTTTAATCTGAGAAATAATATGATAAATAAGATTATTATATTAGACTATTAAGTTGGTTTGGTTGTTGCATGGTAAATAACAAAGTTGGGGGTGTTGTGTAGTAGGCCCATTAAGAGTTTATGAGAAGATATTATTATTTGGTTTATTGGATTAAAAAGAAAATAAGAAGTATTAGAAAGAAAAAGAAAATAGTTTTTGTGAGCAGTACGAAGGAAAAAGAAGAAGCAAGGGTTAGAAGCACCAAGGTTAGGGGAGAGAGCATACGTGAAGTTGGCTTCTAGAGTCAAAAATTGGAGTTTTGACCAGGGAATTCGACCGAACGTAAAACCAAGGTAAGGGTGGGGTTTGAAATTTGTAATCGAGAATATGATGATTAGTATGTAGGATTGGGGTTAGACAATTTTTTGTCAAAAGTTGCTGAAATTGTACTGATGAATTTGTGTTGCTATCGTTGATGTTGTATTGATGTTATGGAAATCAAATAGTCGTTGTATTGATTTATATTTCCTTGATTAATTATGAGTATGAGTAGTAATGGAGTTGTTTGATAATGAGTCTCTATAATATAAGACTGTATTGGCCTGTTACGCGAAGAAATAAGAAAATTGGATCGAAGCTACAAGTAGGAAAAAAATGCATTACAGAAAAAATTGGTGGTCCCCATATTGGAAGCCCTGCCGAACGGCAGGGAGAGAGGAAGGACATATGTTGATTGACACATGTGGGTGTGGGGAAGGGGCCTCCGTCCGACACCCTTATGACATGTGCAAGACTTTTTTTTCTTTTTCCTTCTACCACGTATAGGTCTTATGTAACACCCCATCTAAATACCCCGAATATATTAATTAAATTAATATCTAAATCATCTTTAATCAGAGTTTAACACGGCATAATAAGGGATGTCACAATTAATAATTAAAACAACTTCATCAAACAGTAGCCATGCTACACTGAGGATCATCATCCAACAATTCGATCATTATAAGACCATGTCTTACACAGCGGAATTACCAAAAATCAAAATTTAATAAAACATCATAGTTCTCAAGGAATTCAAATCCAAAACTATTAAACAATAATGATTCTCTTAACTAAGCGTTCCCCAGTGTTACAATCTAATCGAGCATGACACGACACACGGACTAAAAGATAAGCTCTAGAGCCATCCTCACCGACTCTCATTGCTAATTTAATCGAAATGGTAAAGTAAGGGTGAGACTTCTCATAATTAAAGCATATTATAAGTCTTTCAATCAATAATATATCACAAGCATATTATTCCACCCACTTAAACATAAATTGATTCACACACACAACCATATTCATCATGCTTAATCATAATAATCAACGAAGAGTAACAACGGAAGACATCCTAACATGTTACCACTTCATACAAATATAATGCGACTCAATGCATGCGGTACCGACTGTGACTGTCACCCAACACCGATCCATCATCAACCGGATACGGTACCATCGATTCGTCCATAACCACTCGACACGAACCGGCCTAACCACCCATCCTCACTCGGGTATCGGTTATCGGCAATCCAAGCCAAATTCCGCACAATGGGAATTAACTTCACCAAAACAATGCATATGCACGCACATCAATAGCATGCAACATTAATCAGTCTATGTAATACATCAACTCAACATAACTGAAACAACCATCCAACATGATATCTCAACCAATCATGCATACAATCAACATCAGCATAAACATGCAAACCAATCAACATGATATATCAATCCATCATGCATACATCTAACATCAGTGTAAACATGCCAATACATCTATACGTTATCAGTACATCCATCAACACGGGATCTCCACTACACACCATTAACTATGTGTCAGTCAAAAGTCACTTATCTTAGAAATTGGCTCATTTCAAAATAACCTCAAGTTTTGGAAAATATTTTCAGTTCATAAAATAGAGCATTAAATTTAGAAAATAACGTCCAAAACGGCGCTCAAAACGGACTTACGGTTTGAAAGTTACGAATTTTCAAAGTTTGGCATTTTCAAAATTTGAGTTGGAACCGGTTCCTACATATGAACCGGTTCCTAAAAGCTTCAAAACCTCGCTTCGGAAAAAATGTATGGGAACCCGGTTCCGACACATACAGGAACCGGTTCCCACGTGTATTTTTCAGTTCTTTGTAAATTTTCAAAGGGCAACCCGGTTCCTACCCATACAAGAACCGGTTCCCACGTGTTAAAATGTCATTTTCTGCACTTTTGACAGCATCCTTCCATTTTCAATTAAATCCATTTTTACCCATACGAACTCCAACATGGGAAACATTAAAATACATCATTTGGCATCATCTATCTCATCAAACAACATATTTCCATCATCTATTTTCATCTACTGACACTCTAATCATATTCCATACATGTTCTGACACAATCAGACTCAATCTGACACCAACTGACACTATTAGGTATACTTCCATGGAAACCTAGAATTTCCTAAACATAGATTCCTAACATGCCATGGTCTATAATATTAACATCAAAACCTATAATAATCAATAACCAGTCGAAGTCACCCCTTACCTTGTGGGTTCTTCGATTTACGCCTCTAGGTCTTTTTCCTTCTTTCCTTCTCTTCTCACTTCACGTATCTTGTTTTCTCAAAATGATTCCTTTTTCCTCTTTTCTTATTTAATTCCTTTTATTCCTTTTAACATAAATTTAATAAATCAATAAATGTGAGTAGAGTCTTTTACTCCTCACACCCCACTTTACTCAACATACATCTAATAAATCCATAATTAATCTCAATAATTCAATATATTAGATAAACTATGCTCTCAATTAATTTAATAATTAAAATCATAATTATTTAATTACGAATTATTTTCGGTGTCACAACTCCCCAACTTAAAAGAGTTTTCGTCCTCGAAAACATACCTCAGACGAATAGTTCGGGATACGAGTCCTTCATCTGACTCTCCAGCTCCCAAGTGACATTTCCATCAGCTGGTCCTCCCCAAGCCACTCTTACCAATGCAATCTCTTTGCCTCAAATGTTTCAACTTCCGATCCTCTATCCTCGCAGGTACCGCTTCCGTCAAATTCTCCTGCACTGTATGTCATCTACCCGAATCTCATGAGACGGATCAGCAATGTAATTCCTCATCTGAGACACATGAAAAACATCATGCAGTTCGCAAGTGACGGCAAAGCAATGATATGCAACCTTCCCAACTCTTTTGGTAATCTGAAAAGGACCAATAAATCGTGGAGTCAACTTCCTTGACTTCAAGGCTCGACCAATACCAGTCATCGGAGTAACTCGCATAAACACATGCTCTCCTTCACTGAACTCAAGGTCTTTCCTCCTCTTATCATGATAACTTTTCTGACGACTCTGAGAAGTCCTCATCTTCTCCTGAATCATCTTAATCTTTTCCGAAGTTTGTTGAACAATTTCCGTCCAATCACAGACTCTCCGCCATACCAACACAATGGTGTCCGACACCTCCTACCATACAATGCCTCAAACGGAGCCATACCAATACTCGAGTGAAAGCTATTGTTGTAGGTAAACTCAATCAACGGCAGATAGCTATCCCAAGCTCCACCCTTCTCTAACACACAAGCTCTCAGCAAATCTTCCAACGACTGAATCGTTCTTTCCGTCTGACCATCTGTCTGCGGATGATAAGCGGAACTCAAACGCAACTTGGTACCCAAAGCTTCTTGCAACCCTGTCCAGAACTTAGATGTAAACCTCGGATCTCGATCCGACACAATGCTAGACGGAATACCATGCAAACTTACAATCTTTTCGACATACAACTCTGCTAATCTCTCCATCGGATAATCCATTCTTATCGGAATGAAGTGAGCAGATTTTGTCAACCTATCCACAATAACCCAGATGGAATCACAATTCTTAGCTGTTCTTGGCAAACCAGACACAAAATCCATAGAGATTCCATCCCACTTCCATTCTGGAACAAATAATGGCTCCATCAACCCTGATGGTTTCTGATGCTCTATCTTCGACTTCTGGCAAACTAAACAAGCATACACAAACTCAGCAATTTCCTTTTTCATTCCAGGCCACCAAAACAACTTCTTCAAATCATGGTACATTTTAGTAGCACCGGGATGAATACTTAACCCGCTACGATGCCCTTCTTCCAAAATGCTCTTCCTAATTTCGGCAACATCCGGAACACACTCCCGATCACCAAATCTCATAACACCATTCTCGTCAATTCGGAACTCGCCTCCTTGACCTTGGTTGATCAATGTCAACTTATCAACTAAACCAACATCAGATTTCTGTCTATTTCTGATCTCTTCCAGAATACCACTAGTCAGTTTCAACATACCCAATTTCACACTATTCGGAGTAGTTTCACAAACCAAACTTAGATCTCTGAACTGCTCAACCAAATCTAACTCACGAACCATTAACATCGACATGTGCAAAGACTTTCTACTCAAAGCATCTGCAACCACGTTTGCTTTACCAGGATGATAATTCAAACTGAAATCATAATCCTTTAAGAATTCTAACCATCTTCTCTGCCTCATGTTCAACTCTTTCTGATCAAAGAGATACCTCAGACTCTTACGATCACTGAATACCTCAAACCGAGAACCATATAAATAATGTCTCCACAACTTCAAAACAAACACAACAGCTGCCAACTCCAAATCATGGGTCGGATAATTCCTTTCATGCACTTTCAACTGTCGTGAAGCATAAGCCACAACCTGCTTATCCTGCATCAACACACCACCTAATCCCATTAATGATGCGTCACAATACACCACAAAAGACTTAGTCGGATCTGGAAAGATCAAGATCAGAGCACTTGTCAACCTCCTCTTCAACTCTTGAAATTCTTTCTCACATTCAACATCCCAAACAAATATCTGACCCTTCCTGGTCAACTTAGTCAACGGCAACGCCAGTTTGGAAAATCCTTCAATAAACTTCGGTAGTAACTGCAAGACCAGAAAACTACGGATCTCGAAGCATTCTTCCTTCCCGAGACACCGCTTCTACTTTCGTAGGATCCACACAATTCCATTCTTGGAAATCACATGACCAAGAAAACTCACCTCCTCTAACCAGAATTCACACTTGGACAACTTCGCATAAAGTTTCCTTTCCTTCAGCAATTCCAACACAACTCTGAGATGTTCTGCATGCTCCTCATCGCTTTTCGAATAAATCAGAATATCATCAATGAACACTACTACAAACTTGTCAAGATACGGATGAAATATCCTGTTCATATACTCCATGAAAACACCAGGTGCATTAGTAACTCCAAACGGCATAATGTATTCATAATGTCCATACCTCGTTCGAATGCGTTTTAATATCCTCGACTTTACGAATGATGATATCCAGATCTCAGATCAATCTTACTAAATACACAAGCTCCAACGAGTTGATCCATCAAATCATCAATCCTCGGCAAAGGATACCGATTCTTGATTGTAACTTTATTCAACTGTCGGTAGTCAACACATAACCTCATTGAACCTTCCTTCTTCTTAACCAATAACACCGGAGCACCCCACGGCGACACACTCGGACGAATAAACTTCTTCTCAAGCAATTCTTCTAACGCTTCTTGATTCACTAGTTCGATGCCGACATGCGATAGGCGCCATCGACACCGGACTAGTTCCAGGAATCAAATCTATAGTAAATTCTACCTCTCTCTCAGGTGGCAATTCACTAACGTCTTCCGGGAACACCTCTGGAAATTCATTCACCACTGGCAATCCATCACTCTTTGCCTTCCCTTCGCCTTCGCGAATACAACATAAACACCACAGCACCATCCTTCACACTAGGTTCATCCGCTTAGCTGACATAATCTCATTTTTGATCTTAACCTCTTCAGGAAAAATGACCGTCTTCTCAAAATAGTTGATATGAACCTGGTTGAATTCCAACCAGTTCATTCCAAGGATGATATCAAGTTTCTAGCGGTAGGCACACTAAATCCATACCGAAACCCCTATCAAAAATCACAACAGGACAATTCCTACAAACATACAAGTAGTCGAACCCGACGCAGGAGTATCAATAACCATACTTCCATCCATATTAGAAATTTCCAAATTCAATCTCTTAGCACAATCTAACGCAATAAAAGAATGCGTAGCTCCAGTATCAATAATCGCAATCAAAGGTATGCCATTAGTAAAACATGTACCTTTAATCAGCCGATCATCTGGTTTAGTCTCTGATCCAGACAATGCAAACACTTTACCACCAGCTTGCTCTTTCTTGGGTTTTGTGCCGAGGACGAGTATGACCCTTGTAGCAAGTCACCACTTTCACTCTGCAGTCATTGGCCACATGGCCGAACTTTCCACACTTGAAACACTTCTTATCATTGCTCTTACAGTCCACCATACGATGTCCTGTCTCACCACACTTATAGCACCTAGCGGAAGAACTAGAATCTCCTCCACCAGATTTCTTCCAACCTCCGGATCTCTGATTATTCCTATCATAAGGCTTACCACGATCCATCTGTTGCTTACCTTTCCTGTCGACATACCCTCGAGCATTCGACTTAGTGTTAGCAAGATCCTCCTCAAGAATCCTACTACAATCAACCAGATCAGAAAATCTTCGGATACGTTGATACCGAATACCCTGCTTAATCTCGTCACGAAGACCATTCTCAAACTTAATACATTTGGAAAATTCTCCATCTGCATCGTTAGGGTAATGAGCATAATACTTTGCTAACTCAGAAAACTTTGAAGCATACTAATTGACAGTCTTGTTACCCTGCTTGAGTTCCAAAAACTCAATCTCCTTCTTACCTCTGACGTCCTCAGGAAAGTACCTCCTCAGAAAAGCTCTCCTGAACACAGCCCAATTCAATGCAACACCATTTTCTTCCATTCACTCGGTAGCAACCCACCATCGCCTTCCCAACATGTGAGTTCCATATCTCACCTTGACCCCTCTGCACAATCATCACTCAAGATCCTCTCGATCTCCTTCAACCACTTCGAGCACCTTCGGATCATGCGTGCCCTTGAACAATGGAGGATTATTCCTCGAAAATTCCCAATTGTGGCACCAATCGCAGCCTCCCGGTTCCCTCCGAGCACTCCACCAACATTCCCAAAGCCTCAGCAATGGCATCATCATTCCTTCCGTTACCTCTTTCGGCCATTGTTCTGTAACATAACAAAACAATCTACATCAGCACACAAGTATCGACAGTGTCACTTCACACTAGTCGCATACTAAAGGGATAACGACACAGGACAAGACCGACTATGCTCTGATACCACTATTGTAACACCCCATCTAAATACCCCGAATATATTAATTAAATTAATATCTAAATCATCTTTAATCAGAGTTTAACACGGCATAATAAGGGATGTCACAATTAATAATTAAAACAACTTCATCAAACAGTAGCCATGCTACACTGAGGATCATCATCCAACAATTCGATCATTATAAGACCATGTCTTACACAGCGGAATTACCAAAAATCAAAATTTAATAAAACATCATAGTTCTCAAGGAATTCAAATCCAAAACTATTAAACAATAATGATTCTCTTAACTAAGCGTTCCCCAGTGTTACAATCTAATCAGAGCATGACACTGACACACGGACTAAAAGATAAGCTCTAGAGCCATCCTCACCGACTCCTCAGCTGCTAATTTAATCTGAAATGGTAAAGTAAGGGTGAGACTTCTCATAATTAAAGCATATTATAAGTCTTTCAATCAATAATATATCACAAGCATATTATTCCACCCACTTAAACATAAATTCAGATTCACACACACAACCATATTCATCATGCTTAATCATAACAATCAACGAAGAGTAACACTGGAAGACATCCTAACATGTTACCACTTCATACAAATATAATGCAGACTCAATGCATGCGGTACCGACTCGTGACCAAGTCACCCAACACTGATCCATCATCAACCGGATACAGTACCATCGATTCGTCCATAACCACTCGGACACGAACCCAGCCTAACCACCCATCCTCACTCGGGTATCGGTTATCGGCAATCCAAGCCAAATTCCGCACAATGGGAATTAACTTCACCAAAACAATGCATATGCACGCACATCAATAGCATGCAACATTAATCAGTCTATGTAATACATCAACTCAACATAACTGAAACAACCATCCAACATGATATCTCAACCAATCATGCATACAATCAACATCAGCATAAACATGCAAACCAATCAACATGATATATCAATCCATCATGCATACATCTAACATCAGTGTAAACATGCCAATACATCTATACGTTATCAGTACATCCATCAACACGGGATCTCCACTACACACCATTAACTATGTGTCAGTCAAAAGTCACTTATCTTAGAAATTGGCTCATTTCAAAATAACCTCAAGTTTTGGAAAATATTTTCAGTTCATAAAATAGAGCATTAAATTTAGAAAATAACGTCCAAAACGGCGCTCAAAACGGACTTACGGTTTGAAAGTTACGAATTTTCAAAGTTTGGCATTTTTCAAAAATTTGAGTTGGAACCCGGTTCCTACATATACAGGAACCGGTTCCTAAAAAGCTTCAAAACCTCGCTTCGGAAAAAATGTATGGGAACCCGGTTCCGACACATACAGGAACCGGTTCCCACGTGTATTTTTCAGTTCTTTGTAAATTTTCAAAGGGCAACCCGGTTCCTACCCATACAGGAACCGGTTCCCACGTGTTAAAATGTCATTTTCTGCACTTTTGACAGCATCCTTCCATTTTCAATTAAATCCATTTTTACCCATACGAACTCCAACATGGGAAACATTAAAATACATCATTTGGCATCATCTATCTCATCAAACAACATATTTCCATCATCTATTTTCATCTACTGACACTCTAATCATATTCCATACATGTTCTGACACAATCAGACTCAATCTGACACCAACTGACACTATTAGGTATACTTCCATGGAAACCTAGAATTTCCTAAACATAGATTCCTAACATGCCATGGTCTATAATATTAACATCAAAACCTATAATAATCAATAACCAGTCGAAGTCACCCCTTACCTTGTGGGTTCTTCGATTTCTGACGCTCCTAGGTCTTTTTCCTTCTTTCCTTCTCTTCTCACTTCACGTATCTTGTTTTCTCCAAAATGATTCCTTTTTTCCTCTTTTCTTATTTAATTCCTTTTATTCCTTTTAACATAAATTTAATAAATCAATAAATGTGAGTAGAGTCTTTTACTCCTCACACCCCACTTTACTCAACATACATCCAATAAATCCATAATTAATCTCAATAATTCAATATATTAGATAAACTATGCTCTCAATTAATTTAATAATTAAAATCATAATTATTTAATTACCGAATTATTTTTGGGGTGTCACATCTTAGGCCTTATTCATTTATTTGTTTCTACCTCACTATGAAGGAAGCCACCATGGTTAGTAATTGAATAGAAAAAATAACTTAGTTCCACTTATTCAATTGTATAATAAGTAGGAGGAGTAGTATGAAAAAATAGCATAACAAGCACATTGTATTTTTCAGGACTTGGTTGCAGGAGGCACTATCAGTAGAAGTTTAGCAGATTTTAATTGGAGCTATAAGTATCAAATTTCAAGTAGGAGTAAGTAATATAGTACTAGAAATTAACTATATCAGTATAAATAAAATTGGTAAAAGTTATATAGTTGGCAGTAGTATCAGTGAAAAGAAATAGAGTCGAATTAGTAAATTAGGCGGTAAAATTAGTTATTTGGAATTACCCGAAAATTATCAGGATAAAATTTGTATTTAATTGTAGGTAATCTTGATTGATTTGTTTTGTCGAAACAATGTGAATTACGTTGATTTGCAGGTACAATCGAATAAGCTGAATTGTCCTGATTCATGGGCATGTTTGAAGTTGTCGGTCGAATGACCAGTGTTGATTTAAGTTGATTCAATTGATGTATGTTTAAGTCATTGTTGTTATTGTTGATGTTGTTGTTGTATGTCATTCATATTGTCACATATATTGCATGATTACGTTGGCCTTGATGGCACCATGTTGAAAGTTGAAGGATTACGCCTTGGCCTTAATGGCCACACATTGAAGACTTATGCCTTGTTAATGCCTCCATAAAATGTCATATGTTTAAGTTGGGAGTTCTGCTTAAATGGTACCACACGCATTTGCATAGTTGAGTCGCATATCGAGTTGCGTGTTAAAGTTGTTATTGTTGTGAGTTGTTGTTGTTATACGTTGTTGTTTTTATAAGTTGCTGTTGAGTTTACGTTTATTTAATTTATTACGTTGATTGAATAAAATGTCTTCTTGATCTTAAGTTGTTTATCAGTTGTTGTACGAAGTGGTGAAAATTGTATAATTCTAATCTAATATATTGATTATCAAACTTTTATTTATATCATTCGATATCTCACCCCTTCTGTTGTGATGTTGTCTCTATGTGGGTAACATGCACGTAATCAGGAAGATTAGCTGATGCTTAGTAGCTGTTTCATTTGTTAGTTCATGTTGATGTCAATTGCTCTGATACGTAACACTCGGGGGGATGAACAATAGTTGTTTCTTTGTTGTGTCTATTATTGCTATTACTTTAAGTTGCTGGCCTTCAAGTTGAATTTATGAAGTATCATGTTGTTGTGGAAGATGTTTTAGTTTAATAAAAATATTACTCCTTCCGTCTCATAATAAATGTCTCATTTGAATAATGCGCGGTTTTTAAGAAAATGATTGGACGTGTTGGATATAGTGAAAAAATTAATGTAGTTTACTAGAATACCCCTATTAATTATAATTAATAGAGTAGTTGAATAAAGTGAAAGTTAATAAATAGGGGTATAGTATTGAAAAATAATAATAATTGATCTATTGGAATTGTAAATGAATAATTATTTTGAGATAAAGAAAAAGTACAAATGAGACACTTATTATGAGAGAAAGGGAGTTGTGAATTGTAGTTAATTAAAAGTTGAATTAATTTATTACAGGTTCATGTAGGTTCTAGGTGTTATGTGTCTAAATCAATGTGATTAATATATGTTGTTTTTATGTGAAGTGAATGTGGCATCCCATGTATGATGAATTTTTGCACTGATTTTTTTATTAATATTCGATGGGTAGATTTGGGGTGTTACATTAGTGGTATCAGAGAAGGTCGGTCCGTCCGGCCAGTGTTGTCTAACATTGCTTATTCCTTGGTACGTAACAAGTGTGTGGAACACTGTCGGTACTTGTTTTCTTTCTAGTTAATTGTTGCAGGAGTTGAGTTGAAGCTAAGTGGGGGATAAGATATGCTTCTTGGATGTGTTTGGTTGTGAGATGTTACTTTAGTGTGCTGCTGTTGGGCTACATTGCATACGTTGTTGGAGCTTTTTAGTTTCCCGAATTTGAAGGTAACATGGATTTAAGATTTTGGTTGTCTACAAGTTGGAGCGTCTTGGAAAAAGGATAATTGTTGTAGAGGGAACTTAGAAAGTTGTGATGTATCAGCGCTGCTGGTGGATTGCGAAGTTGTCGGTTGACTAGCCTTGCGTAAGATGTTGATGTTGGATCATCGATTAAGTGATGGAATGTTGTAGGAATTGTTGTGGGATTATTGTTAAGTGATTAAAAAAGTTGTAGAAGTTGTTGAAGTTGATGGAATCTTTTGAACTGCAAGTCATAGTTGGAAATGCAAAGAGTATGATTCCAAGAATAGGAAGTGTTGGTAATGGTGTAAAGGAATTTTGTCTTATGTTATCATCAGAGATGTGATAGTATGTAGCTATAAGACTTCAGTGTTAGCATGTTAGGATGGTTTTGGAGGTTATTAAATTACGATGCTTTTGCTGACGTGAGTACAAATTCTATAGGAACACTATTGTAGTTAGTAACGATTGTTTATACTCCATTATGGTTGTCGAATATCTATTGAAAAATTGAGGACTTGATCACCCTTAATCTCTTGTTGATAGTAGACATAATCGTATTGGATGGTATAAAATTATCTTGCTATCTTAATGGTGAGTAGAGCAACGAATGTTGTATCGATGAGATTGTCAAGACAATATTGTGATAAATGTTGAAGGAAGTTTCAGACTAAATTGAGAATTATAAATTATTTAGTTGACCAAGGTTTGAATGAGAACTACGACTTAAGATGGATATTCAAATTTGCGCAGCTGAAGCATGATGTGCGAAAGTGTTGTGGTTATCGTAAATTTTACGGATTCCATAAAGATGTTATTATGGTTGTTGGTTGATGGTGCGTTGTGCGTATATTCGTTGAGTTAAGCTGTTAAGTTGATGTTATAGTGATTCTATTTCTGTTTTCATGATGTTGTTGTTGGTTACCGTATGTAAGGAATAATACTCCATAGTATGATGAAGTTGATTTGGTCGGTTATGTTGATGTAACTTTAAGGGTGATGCGAAGAAATAAAAGAATTGTTGGTGTTTGTTGATAATTGACATGTAGAATTATAGGGATGAATTTGTGTATGTGATTGGTGTTTAGAACGTCGTTGAGGATGATGGGACGTTGAATATCCCAATATAAGTGTATTATTGTTGTTTCTACCTTAAAAGTCGATATGCCAAGTATTATGGAAGTGGTTGATGAGTTATTAATGATTATGTTGCGAAGATGTCGAATGATTGACATATGTGTATTGGATTGAAATCATGTTGCGTTGTTGTTATGTCGGATAAGTAGTGATCGAGGTGTTGTCAAACGCAACTGAGAATCAGAGAGTTGGAAGTGAAATTGAGGAGCGTTGTGTCAGATGGATTTTCGATGACGAAAATATCCTAAACGGGGGAGAGTTGTAACACCCCGAATTAATTAAAATATATAAGGAATTATCTATTGGGATTGTCGAAGTTAGAAATTGATCGGTATTATTCTAAGAGGCGTAAATTGAGTTAATATGTTGTTTGGATGGGTAAGTCGATAGTCGAGTAATTGGTCGGTTTAATAGAAGAAATAGTATGAGAAATAAGATTATTATATTGGACTATTAAGGTGGTTTGGTTGTTGCGTGGTAAATAACAAATTTGGGGGTGTTGTGTAGTAGGCCCATTAAGAGTTTATGAGAAGATATTATTATTTGGTTTATTGGATTAAAAAGAAAATAAGAAGTATTAGAAAGAAAAAGAAAATAGGTTTTGTGAGAAGTACGAAGGAAAAAGAGGAAGCAAGGGTTGGAAGCACCAAGGTTGGGGGAGAGAGCATACGTGAAGTTGCCGTCTATAGCCAAAAATTGGAGTTTCGATCGGAAAATTCGACTGACCGTAAAACCAAAGTAAGGGTGGGGTTCAAATTTTATAACCGGGAATATGATGATTATTATGTAGGGTTGGGGTTAGATAATTTTCTATCAAATGTTGCTGAAATTGTACTGATGAATTTGTGTGTTGCTATCGTTGATGTGGTATTGATGTTTTGAAAATTAAATAGTCATTGTATTGATTTATATTGCCTTGATTAATTATGAGTATGAGTAGTAATGGAGTTGTTTGATAATGAGTCTCTATAATATAAGACTGTATTGGCCTGTTACGCAAAGAAATAAGAAAGTTGGATCGAAGCTACAGGTAGAAAAAATGCATTACAGAAAAAATTGGTGGTCCCCACGTTAGAAGCCCTGCCGAATGGCAGAGAGGGAGGAAGGATGTGTAAATTGGCACATGTGGGTGTGGGGAAGGGGCCGTCGTTCGGCATCCTATTTGGAATGTGCAAAACTTTGTTTTTTTCTTTTTCCTTCTGCCACGTACAAGTCTTAGAACTTATTCATTTGTTTGTTTCTACCGCACTATGAAAGAAGCCACCATGGTTAGGAATTGAATAGAAAAACATAACATAGTGCCACTTATTCAATTGTATAATGAGTAGGAGGAGGAGTATGAAAAAAATAGCAGAACAAGCACATTGTATTTTTCAAGACTTGGTTGCAGGAGGCACTATCAGTAGAAGTTTAAGCATACAACAACAGTGTTATCATAGAAGATAGTAATGTTACCTTCGTATATTTGGTAGTCTTCCAATTGAATCTTCATCCAAAGCATCTAAGTACTACAGAGTGATGCTGATATGTACTCTGCTTCTGCCGTTGAAAGAGAAATTGTAGATTGCCTCTTGCTTGACCAGGAGATTATATTGTTGCTTAGAAATTGACAGTTTCCAGATGTAGTCTTTCTTTCTAATCTATCTCCAGCATAATCTGCATCACAGAAACCAGAAAGCGTATACTCTGATGTTTTCTCATACATCGGGCCAAGGTTAGTGGTTCCTTTCAGATATCTCAAAATTCTCTTAACAACAGTTAAATGAGATTCTCTAGGGTATGATTGGAATCTAGTGCAAATATCAACACTAAATAAAATGTTTGGCCTAGAAGCAATTAGATACATAAGAGATCATAACATACCACGATAGAGCTTCTGACAAACCTGACCACTCACTTCTTTTTTCTCTAGAATGCGTGTTGGATGCATTGGAGTTTTTGCTATTTTTAATTTCATCATATTGAACTTATTATACTTACTCTGATGAATGTAAGTTCCTTCAGGCTTCTGATCAATTTGAATTCCCAGAAAGAATTTCAATTCTCCCATTAGGCTCATTTCAAATTCAGCCTGCATCATCTTAGAAAACTCCTCACAAAGAGAGGGATTAGCAGAACCAAAAATAATATCATCCACATATATTTGCACCATGAGTATATCATTTTTGTTTGATTTAAAAAAGAGAGTTGTGTCAACCTTTCCTCTAGTAAATTCATTTTCTAACAGAAACTTGCTCAATCTGTCATACCACGCTCTGGGAGCTTGTTTCAGACTATATATAGATTTCTTAAGTTTAAAAACAAAATCTGATTTCTCAGAGTTTTCAAAAATAGAAGGTTGTTTGACATAAACTTCTTCAAAAATATATCCATTCAAAAATGCACTCTTAACATCCATATGATAAAGGATGATGTTATGATTAACAGAAAAAAAATTAATAACCGAATTGCTTCTAACTTGGCGAGTGGAGAAAAGGTTTATATATAGTATATTCCTTATTGTTGACTATAACCTTGTGCAACCAGTTGTGCCTTATTTCTTACAACTTCACCCTTTTCATTGAGCTTATTTCTGAACACCCATCTATTTCCAATAACATGGACACCTTTAGGCTTCTGAACAAGGTCCCAAACATAGTTCTTTGAGAACTGATTGAGTTCTTCTTCCATAGACAAAACCCAATATTTATCTAGAAGTGCATCTTCAATGGATGTTGGCTCAACCAAGGATACCAACCCTATAAGGTTTTCTTCTGAAGGTATAAATGTTGAGCTAGTTCTGACAGGAGCCTCTTTACTTCCATTGATCAGTTCTTCTAGATGCGTAGTTGTTATTATATTCTTCTTCAGCAAGGGAACAAAATCTATAACATCTAAAGTAGGAGCTTCTGAGGTCCTTTATTCCTCTACCTTGTCTTCTAGTTCAGAGAAGTTAATTTCCAGATCTGCAAACTTTTCAACTAGCTTTAACTTTTGAGGTTTAAGCTTATCATCAAATCTAACATGAATTGATTCCTCCACAATATATGTTTCTATGTTATATAATCTGCAGGCTTTTGAGCGTTCAGAATATCCTAACAACAAACACTTCTCTGTCTTGAAATAAAACTTATCTAAATGATCTTTAGTGTTTAACATGTAACAGACACAACCAAAAGGATGAAAGTAAGAACTGTTGGGTTTTCTATTTTTACACAATTTATAGGGAGTCTTACTCAAAATAGGTCTTATTGAGATTCTATTTTGAATATAGCATGTTGTATTAACTACCTTTACCTAGAAGTGTTTTGCCATGTCAGTTTCTTAGATCATGGTGCGAACCATTTCTTGCAAGGTTCTATTCTTCCTTTCTACAACTCCATTTTATTGTGGAGTTCTAGGGCAGGAGAAAACATGGGATGTGCCAAAATTGTCAAAAAAATTTCAAAATCTTTGTTTTCAAATTCTCCACCATGATCACTTCTGACTCTGACAATTTTACAATCCATTTCATTATGTACTTGGGAGCAGAAGGAAGTAAACACAGAGTGTGAATCATCCTTGTGTTTTAAAAACTTAACCCATATCTAGCAACTATATTCATCCACGATGACCAAACCATATATGTTTCCACTAACAGACGCAATTTTAACTGTTCCAAACCGGTCAATGTGAAGAAGTTCTAATGTACGAGAGGTAGAAATAATTTTCTTATCTTTGAAAGAAGTTTAAGAAAATTTTCCTTTTTGGCACACTTCCAAAAGAGCGTCTGAAGCAAACTTCAGATTGGGTAGGCCTCTTACAAGTCCTGGCTTGTTAAGTTGAGATATTCTTCTCAGACTAACATGTCCCAGACGTCTATGCCAGAGCCACTGCTCTTTGTTCACAGACAGAAGGCATTTTACCTTCTGGTTTTTCAACTCAGATAAATGGATTTTATAAATATTGTTTTTCCTCTTTCCATTGAACAAGATAGATCCATCTTTCTAACTACTAGATTTGCAGGATGTTTAGATTAAATATGACATTATAACCGTTATCACTAAGTTGACTAATTGATAACAAGTTATGCATCAAACCCTCAACTAGTAACACGCTATTGATAGAAGGAAGTTTATCGTTACCTATTGTTCCAGAGCCAATGATCTTGCCCTTCTAGTCTCCTCCGAAACCAAAAACACCACCAGACTTAAGTTCCAATTCCTAGAACATGTGCCTATCACCTGTCATGTGACGAGAGCATCTACTATCCAGATACCAAGATTGATGTTTCATTGAGTCCTTCTATAATATCTCTACATGAATAACTTGACTCTTAGGTACCCATACTTGAGTCCTTTTCGTTAGACTTTCCAGAGGTTCTTACACCCTTGGATCACTGTGTAGAGTATATATGTGTAGATTGTGTGTAAAGATTTCATATTTATAAGTTTTCTTTCTGTGTCTATGATAGTGATATTGTAGAATATTAACATAAAAGGGTAAGAAATACTTCTCTGTCATCATCAGAGTCGGACTCTTGATCAAATTCGTTGACTTTGGTCTTTGCCACAAGAGCTACATTGGCATGTTCTTCATCAGAATCTTCTTCCTCTGAATCTGAATCATCCTAAGTTGTTTTGAGTCCTTTCTTTGCTTTGAAGATCTTCTTAGATTTTCTATATTTCTTGTCTAACATGTTTTCTCTGCAAGTTAGAACATCATATCCAACATGTTGATGCTAAATTAGTTTTACCAAAATTAATGTTAGTCATAAAAATAGAGAAATAACAAAAATCAACTTTAGGTTTACCATGGCAATGACAACAATTAGGGCTCACGTTCCCATTTAGCTTTTGTTTTTATTTTGCATTGCATCCTAAAACAAACAAAAATTCTTAATCAAAAAATCAAAATACATAAAAAATAAAGATGTGAATCGTATGCAGTTGAGCCTTATGGAAAATATTGAGGCGGTACATTCTGAACCATGTTTTTTTTTCCATTCTTGGACTTTATTATGATTCAAATCGCAAATAGTTTTCATAAATAAGTGGAGAAAGAGTAAGTGTCCCTACATTGGGATCCATTTTCTATTATCCGTAACCAGAGGTAGTAAGTGTCCCTATATGGGATCCATTTAATATTATCTACATCAAAACACTCAAAAAATTCAACACATCTTTTGCCTTTGGGCTTTTCTCTTAAAACATTTTCATAAAGGACATGTTATTTCCAGTTCATGCAATACACTAATGTGTAAGTCTCAAAAGTTATAGTGTCCATGTTAGCTTCTAGATTTGAACATTAATATCATCCATAACAAACACCAAAAACCAACATTTTTGAGAAGAACTACGGTGCTATGATTCCTTCGGGATACATAGGCATTGGGTTGCAAAACCTCAACGAGTACAATAATAAAAACCTTTTTATTTTGTTTCTTTCATTGATAAATTCATTTCTCTCATGTATTTCCCTTAGAAAGTAAGCATTAGATATAATACACCCTTTGATTAGAACAACAAAAATGGATCTCATGGAGTGCCACGGACGTGAGGGGTGCTAATACCCTTCGCTTACGTAATCGATTTCTATATCCTTTCTCTTGGTCTTAAGAACATATTATCCTTCCTTTTGTGGTTTTCTCAATATTTTCCCTTTCTTTGGGATATATAAAGTTTGGTGGTGACTTTATGTTTTTTCATGGTGCGACACATGAAACTTAACATGCGATAGCTTAACGATCCTTCGATTAGACGCTTGATGTCTGGTAGTATATGGATCCTTGGGGCACAAAAAGTTATGATATGTGAAATTTACACACATGCACCATATATTATTTTTCTTTCATACAAGGAATATATTGTCAAGCCAGGTGGGGTATTTTGTTTCAATGATGAATGTTGCGTTGGATAGTTTTTCCACCTCATCCATCAACGACGTCCCTCCTTTCCTTGCATGCATTTTGTTTCCTTTGTGCTACTAGTTTGGATAAGGGATGGATGTCAAGGTGATGGCTTACGAATTTTGTGTTTATACATGGCATGTTTGAGGGGGTCTTGGAGAACAAGACAATGTTCTTTATGAGTCGGTCGACTAGCTCTAGTTTCTCCCTTATAAACAAGGAAGTGTCAGTATTTGTAACTTGATGGGTATGAGGACTTATTTGGACTTCCTTCAAGTCTTCCACGGGCTTTAGATATTATGACTCCATGCCTAATATTGGGGTCCCAAAAATCGAAGACAATATTTGAACTTTTGAAGGATATGCATCAACAAGGGTGAGTTCTTTTCTCATTGTCTTCAGGCGTCTCATATAACATTCCTGAGCCACTTCTTGATCCCCTAGAATCATACAGACTCACCCATCTAGGAGAAAATATTTTTTGGTCAAGTATCAGGTGGATACGGCTACTCCTACGACGTTTATGACAAGGCACCCCATAATGATGTTTTAAGGTGATATAATGTCTCCAAAGAGGTAGCTGGCGTCAATGACCTCAGTTTTACCTGTCTTGCCGCATGTGATTTTTAGAGTCATGGCCCATTATTTGTACATGTTCGCTTGATAATCCTTTCAAAGAATCGTTGAACCTCTTTATGTCACCTAGATCTAATTTTAGATTCCGAAAGATATCCCAAAACAAAATATCGGTGGAGCTACCCGAATCTATCAGGATGCGCCTGATGTCCCAAATGTCATGCCGAACAACGATGAGTAAGGGATCTTCGTCATGAGGGTTAATGCCGACGTTAGAGATGTAACACCGAATTTTTTAATTAATTAGTTAATTAAATATTTCAAATTATTTCGGATTTCAGTTGTCGAATGGTTAGTTAAATTATTTGTTTAATGTTTGAATAGTCGGTAGAATTAATTTTATAATAGTATTAGTTTGTTATTATTAATAATAATAATACTAGTGGAATAATTTGTTGGACTTAGTTGGTTGAAATTAGTAGAAAGGGAGGTGTAGAGAAGTAGGCCCAGTAAGAGAAATATAATTATTAGTTATTATAAATAATAAGGAATTAGGATTTTGGAGAGGTTGTTAGAAAACAAGGAGAAGAAAAAGGAAAATAATAGCATACGTGAGAAGAGGAAGAAGAAAGAGGAACAAGGTTGGAGAAAATTGCCGTCGGGAGGAAATTGCAAATCGAAAGCCAAGGAAAGGGAGGGGTTCTAATTTTCTAATGGATTGAATGATGATTAGTATGTGGGAATTAGGGTAATTGAAATTTATTATGCATTCGTGGTTATTCTGTCTGTTAGGGAATTGAATTGTTTGTCCGTGTCGAAATTGATTGTGAGTGGTGTGTATAACCGAGTTGCCGTTAGAAAAATAATAATTCATAATGGTTGAATTGATATTCCATGTGGTGAATATTGTTGTCGTTGAGTAATCGAAGAAGTTATGGAAAATATAACTAGGACAATTTATATTTTTAGTATAAATCTATTATTTTTAAAATCAATTCTTATTAGTATAGATCTTTTGTTTTTTTAATGATTGAGAAATAATAATTTGTTTCGGTGTTACTATAGCAATATTTTGTGGTTTACATATATGTATATTCTATTTTATGTAGCAACCATATTTTAATAGGATAATAAATTGGTTCATATTGTAGCGTAGCTTGACGACACTTACGAATTATATGGTGAAACCTGTGTTTTAAGTTATTCATGTAGATATGTAGTATGTTAATAATAATTATTATAATAATAATAGTAATATTAATAATTTAAATTTAGTATTAAAAATAATAATAATATTTTTAGGAGTTTTGGAATTAGAGATAAATAATTAGACTAATGTGTTAATTTTAATAGAATTGTCAATATAGTTATTAGAGTTGGCAATAAAGTTGTCAATGGAGTTGTCAAAGGTATTTTGAGTTATTACAAGTCATACTTTAATTGTTTTGGGTGTTCCGACATATTTAGAGTTGTCAGTGTTGTTTTCGAGTGGTTTAAAATTAAATCTAATAAGACGTAGAATAAGTTGTAGAATTAAAGGTAAATGTATTTGACCTTTTAGAGTTGTTTTGCTATTACTTGAGTCAGACCATTAACCAATTATTTTCATAAATGTTATTTTATATACAAGAGTTGTCGGTAGAGAAATTTTGAGCATCTTAGAGTTATTTTAGAGTTGTAGGGATTGTGGTGTTTTAATAGTAGTTCAAAGTAGAAAATTTGAGTAATTTAGCAGAAGATTAATTAACTGGAAAATAGTCAGAATAGTCCGGATAATTACGTGGTTTGTTTGTAGTTTATTTTGGTTGATTCAATGTGTTATATATTTGCTGTAAATTATGAATTTGTAGGTGATAAATTGTGTTGTGTTGTTTCCGTTGAATAGTTGTTATTTGCTCATATGGATTGTTGTTAATGATTTGCGAGGTTGCAGGTTATGATGAAATTGGTTGTGTTACTCTGTGTTGTTGTTTTTCCTTGTGATGTGCTGTGATGTTATGATGTTGTAATAAATTTTGTTGATAATGCGATGTTGTTGGGAAACATAGTGACGATGAGTTACCTCTATTTATTGGTAACGATGGTGATATAGGCTTATGCATTGCGACGTCAATTACGATGTTAATTACGATGTTAATTGCGATGTTAATTGTTGTTGTTGCGTATGTGATTGTTGCATTCATTGAGTCACATACATTTGCATCTGTGCGATGGCCTGGATCGGCACCACGTTGGCCTGGATTGGCAAAATTAGCGACGAAGGCTTATGCCTTGGCCTTGATGGCAAATACGATGATGATGAAGGCTTATGCCTTGGCCTTGATGGCAAACACGATGGGAGTTCTGCTCCAATGGTACCATATGTATGTGCATTTGAATAAGTTGTTGCATCACATGTTGCATATTGACGAATATTTTGATGGTGAATTTTTTGTTGTGTTATGTTGACGAATATGTTGTGATAAATGTTGTTGTGTTGATAAATTGTGGTCGTTATATTACGTTGATGATTATGTTGTGATTTTTTGTTGTGGTAATAATTTGCGAAGCAGTGATTTACATTATCTGATTCTCATATATTATTTATCATATGATTTATTAGATTGTTAGATATCTCACCCCTTTCATTTGTTTCGTCGTTGCCTTTATATTGGTAACGTGCAGGTAACAAAGAATGAAGCGTTAGTAGGCGGTAGTTCGAGTCGGGTTATGTCTCTGATACGTAACACTCGGGAGGATGAATGCTAGTTGTGTTATTTGTTATTTTGATTTCATTGTTGAAAATCATGTTGATTATATGAAAGTAATTGTTGATTTTAACTTGTTTTAAGTTGAAAAGATGTTATGCCAAATTAGTTTATTAATGTAGTTCCGTTGCTTAATATTAATAAAGTTGATTCTTGTTATTTCGGTTCATCCTAGTTTATGTGTTATGTATCTATGATAACGTGACGTTGTTTAAGTTGAATTGTAATACTTTAATCGTTTGTTGAAAAGAAATTTATAACTCTGATTTTTATAAATTACTTGGGTAGAAATTGGGGTGTTATAATGATGTTGGCCCTATTTTCCCAAGGGTGCTTTTGGGAAGCTCTTGAGTTACCCTTCTCAGAGATACCCCTGATGATGATGTTTTTTGTGTAACGTAGGACCCTATCAGTCTTCTTAAGAAGGGATATGAAAACGTTAGATTAGTTGTGTGTTAAGACTATGATTAGTGTAGTGATCTTTAGATTGTAGAGTATGTGTAACTTAGAGTCTGCCCCCATCATTGGGATGAGGTATTTATAAAGCTTCCTGATCCGAGGTTACTTGTAAAGTGTCACTACCCATCTAGTTAAATGTGGATCAGTAATGACCTTGACCTTCCCTTTATCTAAGAAGAGTTTTATGCCATGTTTTCCATAACAAGGAGGTAAAAAGCTTCATAGGGGCGAGGCGATACCTCAATTTGGGTGATATTCATCTTTCACCATCCATTGGGAAGTATAAAGGCATCCCCCTAGACTAGACCCTTTACAATTATAACACTACAAAGTGAAATATGGACCATTGTAAGGGAAGGTTTACTAAAGTGAAATATGGAATACCGTAAGGTACAATGTACTTAAGTGAAATACGGTACACCACAAGGTACGATGTTCTTAAATGAGCTTGTTAAGTTGTAGCCTATATGAAGCAACTCGCTTTTCAAAAATCATTTAAATGAATTTTCAAAACAACAGTGAAATCGCCACCTAATTTTATTTGTTCTAAAAGAAGAACAGGAAAATATAGATAAAACCCACGAAAGAAAAGGATAAGACGGTCTACGAGATTAAAGAGATATAGGTTCGGGAGTTGGTTATGCAAGGGGAAGGTATTAGCACCCCTTACATCCATCGTACTCGATGGTACCCATTTAGTTCAAAGTGTGGTTGTGTGTTAGTGTGAAAATTTTACGATCTTCTAAGTTTTGAAATGAGAGAGAAAGAGAGAAGAAATGTTTTTATTATTTTGAGTTTGGCACGGCTTCAGAACCGTGTGCCTACGTATTCCCTCGTGCAATGGGAAAGTCAAAACTCCGTAGTTCCTCTAGAAAATATTGTTTGTTGATTAATTTTAAGTGAAAAAGACAAGTCGTCATTTTTAAAGGAGAAGACTCGTCTAACGTCCACAAGGTGTGATAAAGAATAAAGGACTACGCACCAACATGAGGGAGGGTTTGAGAACACCTCTAGTACTCAAGTGGAGAAGTCGAAAACCTTGGGAATAGAGGAAAGAACATCTCAATTGTAAATGAATCATGTCTAATCTTAAAAATGGTTTAAAGGTAAAAGGTGCTTGGAGCGCACAAAAGAAGTTTGAATGGGTTGGAGTTGATTTTAAATTGTGGATGACAAGTACCAAAACGTTGGGATATCCTCTAACGATTCAATACTCGAGATTGGTGATTGAGGTCAACCGATCATCTCTCATCCAAAATCTTTATTATGAAATGAGTGAGGTGAAACAAAGTTCACTTTTATTAAGTGTATGGAATAAAGTATTTAAGTCATTGGGTTACCCTCTAATGGCCCAAATACTTTACATTTTAATTAAATCGTCGGGCTATCCTCTAACGGTTCAATTAAATACCATAGCACTATGTTTTTTTTGTAGAAATTCATTTTTGAAATAACTCGACGTTGGATCGAGGTTTGAGAAGAAGACTCGACGTTGGGTCGAATCTTATTGAAAGTGTTTTAAATGCTTGGTGAATGGAGAAAGAATAGGATCGAGATAATTGTAAATAACAAATAAAATCGACAAAGCCCATACAAGGTGGCCAACCTAAGTATAAAATAATTAAATTACATGTGTACTAGCAAAGTGGGCTAGTCTACTAAGACGACCAATTGGGACAATTGATCGAAATAGGCTCACTGTAAGAAGGCCCAGGATCAAGCGTACATGTGTGCATGTGTGGTCATCGCGACGCTTCGTAGCTTTGTCGACTTACGGGTTTAAAAATGATTTACAATTATTAGTTTAAAAATGATATTTTTTGGTTTTGTGTAAGTGACAGTTAAATTAAAATAAAATAAATGTGCACTAAATTATTACAAGAATTGTTTTTTGGGAGAGGGATACATGAATTATAAATGGGGATTAAACGGTAAAATAAAATAGAAAGCGGTAAATTAATTACAACGCAACAAGGGGATTGGGGTACATTTTTTCCAAATGGAGATAAATTGAAATTAAAGAGGAAACGGTAAATTTAACAGTATACAAACAGAAATTAAATACGGTGAAATTTAAATATCAATTAGTGTATTTTATTTTATTAATTAGAATAGA
This sequence comes from Vicia sativa, assembly GCA_021764765.1. Lineage (NCBI taxonomy): Eukaryota > Viridiplantae > Streptophyta > Magnoliopsida > Fabales > Fabaceae > Vicia > Vicia sativa. The sequence goes on along the minus strand of CM038793.1, from coordinate 195,142,992 downwards.
TTATATGAACTAATTCTAAGGAATGCACCCACTATATTACAATATAATTTGAATTTATTTACCGATGAATAAATAAAGCATAAAAATAATATGTATATAGTATATATAATACTAAATATAAGAAATAAATATAATATGTATATTTACAATAATAAATATAAGAAATAAAAAAAACATGTATAATTATATTTACAGTATAAAAATAAAACATAAAAATAATAAGTATATCTATACATACATTACTAAATATTGAATCAAAACAGTAACATAATTATAGATAACAGTATATAAATAAAAATGTATGTCGATGCACTTAAAAGAAAATGTATGCTCGGACCACCCTCGGATATCTTCACGAATAGCAAATTCGTTAGTAGCATTAGTGGGATATAATAAGATGAAATCAGAAAATGGTTAGTAAACAAAGGAGTAAAATCGAACAAATCCGGGCAGCAACTATATATACTTAATAATGCTCAAGAATTCATCTCAAAAGTGTTCAATAACAAATTAAAACGCAACGATAGAAACAAACAGATGCCTCATAGTTTCTCGGTTAGTTTCTACGCGAATAAAGGCGGAAACAACATCACCTTCATCGAAAACCAAGTCAAACTTCAAATATCCATCAATCGTAAAACTTCAATCGAAATTTAAAAATGAGAACAACACCATAATATGATATCCCAACAGTTTCTCGTTCACATCCTACGCATATGAACGTGTCGATGTCGAACTCTCATCGAAACTATACACTAACGTTATTCACCACAACTTCAATTGTTCGGAACAAACCAAATAAAATGTACTTTCCGACTCGAATTTAAAACAATGATACAAAGCAGACCGGCTTCCCGAACGGTTTCTTGGTTATATCCCATGCGAATAAACGCGGCGATACTAATCCTTCATCGAAACCAAGCACAAATACCATTCAATCACGAACTTTAATCGGAATAAAAATGAAAACAGACATAATAGACACGGTGTCCCAATATGTTTCTCGGTTAGATTTTCACGTGAGTAACGCGGTATAATCATTAAACCGTCATTGAAACCAAAACCGAATTTTCCATCTATTATTCACAATAAAAGATCGACAAAATGCAATCGAAATAAAAATGAGAAAATACAATATCTTAACGGTTTCTCAGCTAAATCGTACGCGGATAAACGCGACATCAATAACAAGCCATCATCGAAACTATCCATTCACGAAATTATATTTGCGGCATTATTCGAGTTGTATCATACATGGACAGCAACATCACAACACATTGAATCAGAAACATAATGTTTGTTATGACGATTTTTCAGAAACATAACAATTAGAAACCGAGTTAACACAGATTATCATATATTCAACAGCATTCAACAATTATTGACCAAATTGAGAACACAACCATTAACCGTTATCAAACAAACAAGTTCATGCCATACTATACTGAATCGCATCAAATACAGAATCATTCACTTCATCGGAGCAGTTTATCACAGGGTTATCAAAATACAACTAACACGATTATGAAATAAGTTTTGACAGCATCACAGAATATGAAACAGGATTCGAAACAGGATGAAAGCGAACCGTACAGAAGCTGCTGATGAGTTGTGAACAGAGGGAAACGGCGAGGGAAGGAAGCAGCGACAGTGGTTGAGGTAGAGAAGAGGGACTGCGGCTGTGAGTGAGGGAAGCAACAGGTGGCGTTGTCGAGAGATGGGATGAAGGTGAGAACGATGCAGGGAGCAACGGCGACAGGGGAGTAAAACGGAAGTGTGAGGGTGGTTGTCGCCGGTGAGAGGTTGAGATGGTGATGGATGAACGACGTTTAGGAACAGTGAGGCTTGTATGAAGGGTTACGGCGGAGAGAGTGATGGCAACAGTGAAGGTTTGGTTGTTCTGATGAAGAGGACGGCGGCGGTTAGCGTGAGGTAAGGCAAATGGAAGAAACAGTGGAGATGTTTTGGTGAAAAGGGGTGAACAGAGGGAAACAACGGTGTGAACAGGATGAAGGGAACGGTGGGTTCGGCGAGGACCGTGTGGAGAGGAAAGCTGAAGTTGAGGGTTGCTGGGAAGCTGTTCTGGGATGTAACGAGACAGAGGGAGTAAGGTGTGTGAAGATGGTGGCAACAGTGTTTGAAGGGTGGAGAGATGAGGGTTACGGAATGGGTGAGAAGGAGATTAAGGAAGAAGATGGAGCTGGGTTGCTATTTAGATGAAGAAGGTGACGGCAAGGGAGGTTGTTGTTTCGGTGGGTTGGAAGGGATGACGATGGGGAAATGGTGAGACAGAGGGGTTAACAGCAGGGGAGATGGGTTTATGATAGGGATGATGGTGTGTAATGAGATGAAGAAGAAAAGGAAATAGTTTCTTATCAGCCGCTGCCTCTTTCTTGCACTGTTTTTAGTTTTCAATTTTTTGGCCTCCCCTCACTCATTATAATCTAACATATATATACACATAAATTTAGGTTAAGACAATATTTTAAAATAACAAAAATGTCCTCTCATGAAATGGGCCACACAAATGGGTTTTGGGTAAAAAATAAAAAGCCCAATAATAATTTTGTTTGGATTTTTTGAGATAAAAAATGAACACCTAAAATTGTTAAAAATGGTAAACGTTCAGACAATAAATTATCCGAAAAAAAATAATATGAGCACATTAAAATAAACTACGAGTCTTGTAGATTAAAGAAAAATTATCTAAATTGTTAAAATCGAAATAAAATGATAATAAAGAATACCCGACTTTAAAACGTTTACGCGACACGTAGATTCATAAAGCAGTGAGTAAAAAATGAAAAACTTGAAATATTTTCTCCGCTAATTTTCGCACAGTATCAAATTGCTTTTAACAGTCTGTTTATAAAATCGAAATATCGATATCATCGACATATAAATAATTTAAAATGAATGAAATAAGCAGGCAGAGAGGTAAAAATGCATGAAGTAAGATAACAGGTATTTTATAACTAAAACAATGCAAACATCGATTTAAACTGACTTTTGGTCAATTCAAATACGACGATATGATGCATATGCAATGAATGAATGACTGTTTTTTTTTTATAAAATAAATACAAATGCAAGTAGACAAATAGCAGGGTAAAATTTGGGGTGCAACACTATACAAGTGGTTTTATAATTATAACTTTTGTGTTGAAGTATTTACACTTGATGAAATTTAGTTAAACCATAGTTGTATTTTCTTTTTATCTCAAAGTATTTATTCTAAACAGTAAGTACTGAGATGGAAGACACTTTATTCGTGTGGAATAAGTAAAGGTTATGTTGTTCATTCAATACTTGTGATGGTTCTCTAGATTCTGCATCAAAGGTTAATCGCCATAAGAGGTAACCCTTTTATCTGTGATCATGATTATTTGTAATGTTCAATTTAAGAAATTTTTTTGTTTTCTTCCGCGCATTTTAATTTTAATTTCCCTTCTGATTATTCATATTTCTCGAGCAAGGCAGGGAATATTCGTTAAGAGGAGATGAGATATACGACCTACAATCATCTAACAAAGAAAGAAGTGCTCAGGGAACATGATAATGCTCTTACTATTGAGCAAGACTGGGATCTAGAGGAGTTAACAAATGTGAATGGTATACTGAGAGAAATATGGACCGATGTGAAGAATTATCTGTACCCTCGCTTACTGGATAAGATGATGTATTTACTTGTGCAAGAGATGAATAAGAATGATCAAGAGATGAAGAGATTGACGATCAGGAATCATGCTGAAGAGATGGTTGTTCTCCATGGAAATTTGAGAGAATAAAAACTCGATTCTCATAAATGGAGTCACTATTTTGAACTAGAATAAAAAATTGGCAATGATAAAAAAGAGCGGAGTTTCGATGCGGTGGTGTGAGCTTCTGATATGGTGGTTCTACAAGGTTAGCACTCCAACGCAAAAGTCAGTAAATGAGTGAGAAAGTAGTATGTATGTATGAATGAGAAAATACCTAAAATGACATGTGTTGAATTTTATATAGAGAGATGTATTAAAGGTCATAATTGTTGCACCCCAAATTTTACCCTGCTATTTTTCTACTTGCATTATATTTAAAATTAAAAAAAACAGTCATTCACACATTGCATTTGCATCATTTCGTCGTATTTAAATTGACCAAAAGTTAGTTTAAATTGATGTTTGCATCGTTTTTAGTTGTAAAATACCTGTTATGTTACTTCATGCATTTTTACCTCTCTCTCTGTTTATTGCATTGATTTTTAAATTATTTATATGTCGATGATATCGATACTTCGATTTTACAAACAGACTGCTAAAGGCGATTCGGTACTGTGCAAAAATTAGCGGGAAAAATATTTCAAATTTTTATCTTTTACTCACTGCTTTATGTATCTACGTGTCGCGTGGATCATGAAAATGTGCTCTCCCTAATTTTTCGATACATTTTTCAGTCTCGTTTTTAACCGTAAACGTTTTAAAATCGGGTATTCTTTATTATCATTTTATTTCAATTTTTAACCATTTCAATAATTTTCCTTTAATTTACAAGACTCGTAGTTTATTTTAATGTAATTATTTTATTTTTTCGGATAATTTATTGTCCGAACTTTTACCATTTTTGACAATTTTAAGTGTCTAATTTCTTTCTCAAAAAAATCAAACAAAAATATTATTGGGCTTTTTATTTTTTACCCAACCCATTTGTGTGGCCCATTTCATGAAAAGGGCATTTTAGGCATTTTTAAAAAATTGCTAAACCCTATTTTCTTGGGTATATATCGCACATAAGAAGGGAGGCCAATTTTGAAAGACTGAAAGAGAGGCAACGGATAAAAAAAAACAAAAGTTATAAAAACATCATCTTCTAAACCCCGGTCTTCATTTTCGATCATCCCTTTGTTTCCTCTGCTCTCAATCACCATTATTCCTCCATTTTCCTCTCACGCCGTCTCGCTTCCATCATCACTCTCAACCATTCGTGAAACCCCTCTGTCACAGCTCCTTCATCTCGCCTTTGTTTCTTCCAACAGAAACCCCATCTTCACCGTCGCCGTTCCAAACCCCAGTCGCTACTCCTTGCCGTCTCACTCTATTCGCTGTGAGCTACCAAACAACCTCACTGTTGTTATCTCTCTGTTCACGAACCCAAACACCCTCACACCCCTGTTCCGTCCCTGTTTCTACTCCTTCACCAACCGAAACACTCACCGTCCCCATTCTCAACCCCACCGTAACAGCTCCGTCTCGTAACCGAAACGCCCTTTCATCTGCCTCGACAGAAACCCACCTCTGTTTCTCACTCGCTGCTGCCATACCCCCATCAGCCGCTTCATCATTGTCTTCCGATTCACGCTCAACACCGGTCAGCATCACTCAACTTCAACAACATACTCTCTCTGTCAATCATACAGAACCTTCATTGTTATTGTTTGGAGAGGTAATTTTCACTCACTCTCATCCTTCTAATTAATGTTACTTATGTAGTGTTTCTTTTGTTGAAAATAAGTTAGTAAAACTGTTATTGACAGTACTTTTAATTTGAAGTGATGAATTTTGAAATGATCTGTTTGAAATTAGGATGTTGTTATGGAGTTGAGTATGCTAGCCAAATGTGAAGTCAATTTATGTTATTGCTGCTGGTGGACTGACTTTGTGTTGTGATATTATCTTGAGTTTATTTGCATTTTGCCCTTTTTTAATTTTTCTAAATTTGAGTTTTCGATTTGGTAATGGATTAATGTTTGTGTAGTTTCGATGAAGGTAATGGTAATATTGCGTTAAGTTGGCGACTTCACTGGGGAAATTTTCTCAAGCGAGTTAACCCTAGTTTAGTTCTTTGTGTGGTTGTGTGTTTATCGTTTTATTTTACTTTCTTCTTTTTACTTTATATTATGTTTATGTTTCAGTCATTTATTTCCTATGCTTTATTTATTATCATGTGTATATATTTATTGTGTGGGAATTCTTGATGGGATTATTGATTCATAGATAAGCCCACTACCCAGGCTTCTAGGTCACCTTTTTAGGAATAGAGGGGTTGCGTAGCCTAGGTCCACCTGACTCCATTGTCTTGTTGGCCCGAAGCGAAGACTCCGGCTTAGAGTTGGTTGTTTTAAGGAGGTTGTTGGCCCGCGATAGCGCAGGACATCAATCTTTGGACAAATGACCTATAACTCTAAGTTTGTTCATGTTGTCCTAACCGAGACCAAACGCTCAAATTTCGGATTTTGAGTATCCCGTTAAGAGCCGTTTCTTGGGGTATACTTTTCCAAATATCGTTACCACGTAGGCCTCTCGCGTGATGATAGTATTTGTTAAAAGGGGATTTGAGACTCTGAGAAACACTTAGCAGAAAACTTTAAAACCATCCCATGGGGAATTTGGGTAGAAAACTTAAAGTCATCCAATCATAGGATCCCACCTAATTAGGTTGTTTGATTACCTGTACCATCCCTATTTCACATCCCTGTGAACCTGTTACTGTCATTATGTTGCATTCCATTTGTATATGTGACATTGCATTTCATCACATCTTTTTCATTGATAACATTACATTTCATTGTATTTATCTGCATATTTCATGCATACATTTAAGTTGTCAAAATTCATTTCATCTGTCTCCATCTCAGTGTTTGTCTGTTGTCACACTGATTCCTCAACATCTTTGGATTTGAAGCATGGTTCAGAAAACTGATAACGCGAAATCATATCGTTTATATTACATGAAATTTACCCGTTTTGCATTATTTTGACCCGATTAACTCCCGAATATTTCGAGATTGTCATTACTTTTTGCAGGTATTCACAACTTAGCTCAAAACAAGAGGAAACAAGAAACAATGTAAGAAACCACCAAAAGAACAGAAGAAAAAGATTAAACTGTCAAAGATTACAAATTTTGTAGCTGTGACGGTCGTCACACATCCACAACGACCGTAACACATCACGTGTTACGACCGTCACGTATCCACCACGACCGTAACACGGAGAAACCACAAGTCTGCTCACACATTCACCACGAACGAACGCGCATTATACGGTTTTCAAATATGCAGAACGTGGCCCAAGCATTACAGAAGGAGTTATGAAACTCCTTATTTCTCTCCAAGTTAAGACCCACGTCCACCACTTCCTCCTCAACTACCCACGTTCCTATATCTTTGGAGAATTGAAAGGCAAGCTACGTGGGAGGAATTTTAGGAACCAACTGCCAGATTCATGTTTCTATAAATACCTCAGTCTCAAACATCAAACGGACAGAGCAATTTTAGAGTTTAATTTTGCGGAAGCTCTGCCGAAATCAAACCATTATTCCATTAGTTATTATTTTTCTGCATTCAACATTTCACGTTCTTTCATTTTCATTTCCCAAATAATAATTTCCAACATTAGGAAATTATTATTATAGTTTAGGATTTATTATTCAAGCCTCAGAACTTTTACGTTTCAATTTCCGAATCCGATTTTCCGACCTGTGGAAGAAGGATATAGGATACTGCTTTATTTTCAGGTTCTTTTATTTTTGCAATTTGTTACAATTATTCTTTAATTGATTAATGCAATTTAAATTATTATTATTTATAATGTCCAATTTATATTTGATTGTTTTTACTTCCTGTATGTTAGTTTTAATTTCCATGGCTAGCTAAACCTTTAGTGTCGGTATGGGATAGTAAGAGACATTAGGCATCTGATCAACAACTTAGGCTAAAACTTTAATCAACTTAACTCTGGTTATAAATTTTTATGCTTAAAAACAAAACCTTCGTTACGAAAGTAAGAAGATAAATAGGTTAGATCGAGACCACGAAAGTGTGAGGTTTTTAACCAGATAGCTAAAGTTAGGCATTTGATTTAAATACAGTGAAAGCGCTTTAAAACAGATTAGAATTAATTAAGTTTTCAAAAAGTATTTCTAAACACTTATAGGCTAGCGAAAGCAGGTATAGGGCTTTAGACGTATAATCCAAGATAAGACCATGAAAGTGTGAGTTGAGGGTTTTTAAACTAATTAATTCTACAGATAAACTAAGTTGACCATCCTTATATGCCTAGGTCCGATTAGATCCTTTAAGTCGACTCTATTGCATACCGACCCTTTCATTTTATAATTACATTAAAACCAATTAATTTACCCTCCTTAACCTTCCTAAAACCAAACGTGACAATTTCCGCCTTAGCTAAACAAACATTACTTTCCAGCACTAGAGTGATTACAAAGTCTCGTGGATCGACAATCTTTTATTACTACGCGATAGGCTGTGCGCTTGCGATAAGATTCCGTTAGACACATTAGGTTTATCGCACATCAAGTTTTTGGCGCCGTTGGGACTTTGATCTAGTCACTAGTGCACTCTTAAAGTAGCACTAGGCTAAGGCAACTATTTATTTTCCTTTTGTGTATGCCAAATACGCTCAAGGCGGTACTTTGCATATACCCATTCGATATCGAGCGTTATCTTCGATTAAGAAGACGAATTCAAGAGTACCGCACTCAACAATCTTCCGCCGTCTGTTCTTCCGATCTCGACGAGTTACGAAGAATGGTGATCCACCCCTCCTCGTCCTCTTAAGGATTACGCAGCCTTCTCAGCGGAGCCTCATAACGATTGCAGCTCGCTATTGCTCAAACGATTTCGAGCTGAAACCTTCGCTTCTTTCCGCCGTTCAGAACCGGTTCTCGGAGCTCCTACCGACGACCCTAATCTACATCTATCCGTGTTTAGCGACGCAGAGTAAAGCGAATGGAGTAAACCCCGAGGCGATACGATTGCGCCTATTTCCTTTTTTTAAGAGACAGAGCTCGTGCTTGGCTTCAATCTTCCCGCCAACTCAATCACCACTTGGTGAGTTGAAGAAAGTCTTTTAGCTAGATATTTTCCTCCAAGCAAAGCGCTATGCTCGAGCTAACATCAATGGTTTTAAGCAGAGAGACAATGAATCTTTATTTGAATCATGGGAACGATACAAGGATATGCTAAGACTCGCCTCATCATGGTTTAGAAGAATGGTTGATTATTCACACGTTCTATAATGGTCTCTTGTACAACACAAGATTAACCATAGACGCTGCACTGGTGGCGTCGATGGATAAACCATATGCAAGCGAACCAACTTATCGAAAGTATGGCTCGAACCACTACCAATGGGGAAGCGAGAGAGTTAATGTAGAAAATCACCCAAAGGATATCAAAGCCAAGTAAACACTGGATCAAGTTAATGCCGAGTGGAAGCTCTTACCCAAAAATTAGAGAATCTTTCCGCCACTCCTGCAGCTACCGTAGCATGTGATTCCAACTTGCGATTTATGTGGTATTCAATCACATCTTGCTCGAATGTCCTCTTTGACCGAGTACCAGCCGAACAAGCTAACTACGTGCAAGGAAATCCCTACGAATACGTATAACCCAGTTGGAAGAATCATCCCAATTTCGTACAAAAGCAACAATGCGTTGTATGCTCCAGGACAAGCTCCTGCTACACCACCTGGTTATCCAAAAGCTATCCCGAATCATCCTAATAACGGACCTAATACTTCCAACATTCCTAGGAAATCAAACCTCGAAATTATGATAGAGAACTTCATTGCTTCTCAATCCCAGACCAATAAGGATGTTTTAAATCAGAACTTACATACTAACGAGCAAATTAAGCAATTATCTAGCAAGGTCGATGCTTTAGCTACCCATAACAAGATGCTTGAAACTCAGATTTCACAAGTAGCTCAACAGCAGCACCTCTGCTCCATTGAATATTTCTGTCAACCACAACCTAACCCGAAAGGACACGCTAATGCCGTGATACTTAGGAGTGGAAAAGAACTTGACGAACTGTTGATCCAAGACTAGAAAACCCACTATGTATCGAGCAAGACAAGCCGAAAGCGAAAAGAAAAAACGAAACTCAAGAGGTCAGAGAAAAGAGAAACCTTATGTGCCTCCACCGCCCTATAAACCACAAGTTCAGATTAACAAATTCTAAATCGATGAGCCAATTTAAGAGATTCGTGGAACTTCAAACAACTAAATATCACAATACCATTCTCGAAGCCATTACTCGATGCCATCGACGCTAAATTTCTTAAGGAAATCCTATCTAATAAGAAAAGTTAGAAGATAACGGGCATTCCCTTCACGAATGTAGTGCTATCATTCGAATAACATACCTCCTAAGCTAAAAGACCCGGTAGTTTCTCTATACCGTAATATTGGAAAATTTGTCATAGACAAAGCTCTATGCGACTTAGGAGCAAGTATCGATGTTATGCCCTTATCTATTTGCAAAAGTCGAAATGGGAGAACTTACACCTACAAAATGTCTTCAATTAGTGACCGATCGCTTAAATATCCAGAGGTATCTTGGAAAATATTCCGATTAGTATAGGTCAATTCTATATCCCGACCGATTTCATAATTATGGACATTACAAGATTCGATTACCCTATCATATTAGGAAGACCATTCCTAGCCACGGTGGAGCTATAATTGATGTAAAGAAGGGCGATTAACATTCAAGTCGGAGAGGAAAAGTGGAATTCATCCTCACTCAATTTCTACAAGCACCCGCCATGAATGACACATGTTATTTACTTGATATTATAGATGAGTGCGTGAGAGATAGAAGCAAAACAAACCACATATTCAAACAATGAAAATTGAAACCCTCCGATATTCAAGACGATAATTGGCGAGAACCATACAAAGATGATGATCTAGCGAAAGTCTAGCACTTACGCCTAATCATATGCCATGTCCCAAGAAACCAAAACTAGAATTGAAAGTTTTACCTAAAATTTACGATACGAATTCCTTGATCTTGAACAAACTCGACTGTGATAGTGAATTCCAGTTTAGGACCGCTTGAAACGAAAAACTTTTAGACGTTCTAAGGAAATATCCTCGCATTAGGTTACAACATATCGACTTAAAAGGAATTTGTCCTTCAATTTGTATGCATCGTATTCTATTAGAAGAGGATTGCAAAACCTCTCGAGAACCTCAAAGAAGAATCAACCCGATCCTCGATCGTAGTCGAGATGAAATCAAAAAGCTAATGGAAGCGGAATTATATACCCGATCTCCGACAAGAATGGGTTAGCCCAGCATGTCGTACCTAAGAAAGGAGGTGTTCTGTCGTGAAAAACGCACAAGGCGAATCGATAACACAAAGAGTAGTTAGTGGACATAGAGTGTGCATTGATTATAGAAAACTGAACAAAGCTACTCGGAAAGACCATTTTCCTTTACCCTTTATTGATCAAATGTTAGAACGATTAGCCAAACACTCCTACTTCTGTTATTTAGACGGTTATTCGGATTTTCCAAATTCCTATTCACCCTGATGATCAAGAGAAGACTACATTCACGTGTCCCTATGGAACGTTCGCGTACAGACGAATGCCGTTTGGGTTATGTAATGCTCCTGCAACTTTCCAACGATGTATGATGGCCATCTTCGCAGATTTCATTGACAACATCATGGAAGTGTTTATGGATGACTTCTCTGTGTGTGGACAAAGTTTCGAAGAATGTCTATCTAATTTAGAGAGTGTTTTAGAACGATGTGTGAAAGTGAACCTTGTGCTTAACTGGGAAAAATGCCATTTCATGGTCAGAGAAGGAATTGTACTTGGACATGTTATTTCCAATAAAGGAATTGAAGTTGATAAAGCTAAGATAGAAGTGATTAAAGAACTCCAACCACCTAAGACCGTTCGAGAGATACGAAGTTTTCTAGGACACGCAGGTTTTTACCGACGTTTTATTAAAGATTTCTCGAAAATTACAAAACCACTTACCGGTCTATTAATGAAGGATGCTGAGTTCATATTCGATGACGATTGTCTTAAAGCTTTTGAAACCCTTAAAGCCGCACTTATTTCTGCACCAATCATGCAACCTCCCGATTGGCAGTTACCTTTCGAAATCATGTGCGATGCCAGTGATTACGCTGTAGGCGCAGTTCTTGGACAAAGAAAGGATAAGAAGCTTCACGCAATTTACTACGCCAGCAGAACGCTAGACTCAGCTCAGATGAATTACGCCACAACTGAAAAAGAACTCTTAGCCGTGGTCTTCGCGCTTGACAAATTTCGTTCTTACCTTGTAGGAGCAAAAATCATCATCTACACGGACCACGCTGCTATCAGATATTTACTTGCCAAGAAAGATGCAAAACCGAGACTCCTCCGATGGATCTTGCTTTTACAAGAATTTGACTTGGAAATTAAGGACAAGAAAGGAACCGAAAACGTCGTAGCGGATCATTTATCCCGTTTGGAAGGTATAAAACCCGAACGAGTGCCAATTAACGACGATTTTCCGTATGAACATCTGATAGCACATATGATAAGCGACCTAGCTCAATTGGATTTACATAAGCCAGAAGCTAAGGAAGTCATGGAAGCCATTGACATGACCATAGGATTGCCTTGGTATGCAGACATCGTTAACTATTTAGCTGCCGGTGTGCTTCCACCTGACTTAACTTACCAACAGAAAAAGAAATTCTTCCATGATCTCAAGAGTTATTATTGGGACGAACCACTTTTATTTAAACGAGGACCTGATGGAATTTTCCGCCGTTGTATACCCGACGAAGAAATAGAAGACGTCATTTCCCATTGTCATTCATCTCCTTATGGCGGACATGCTAGCACCTCTAAAACGTGTGCCAAAATTCTCCAATCCGGCCTCTTCTGGCCTAACCTGTGGAAGGATGTCCACATCGCCGTTAAAAACTGTGATCGCTGCCAACGCACCGGTAATATCTCGAGACGTGATGAAATGCCTCAGAAAGGAATACTTGAAGTTGAAGTCTTTGATGTTTGGGGAATAGATTTCATGGGACCTTTCCCATCTTCTTTTGGAAACAAGTTTATACTCGTAGCTGTCGATTATGTTTCCAAATGGATCGAGGCAATAGCTTCTCCTACAAATGACACCAGAGTGGTGATAAAGCTTTTTAGGAATATAATTTTCCCGCGTTTTGGTGTTCCTCGACTTGTTATCAGTGACGGTGGATCTCATTTTATTTCGAAAATATTTGATAAATTACTATCTAAATATGGCGTGAAACACCGCGTAGCAACACCTTATCATCCGCAAACTAGCGGACAAGTCGAAGTTTCGAACAGAGAGATTAAACAAATATTAGAAAAAACTGTCGCTATTTCTCGAAAAGATTGGTCATCCAAGCTTAACGACGCTTTATGGGCTTATAGGACAGCTTACAAGACTCCTATCGGAACCACACCTTTCAAACTCGTCTACGGAAAATCCTGTCACCTCCCAGTAGAATTAGAACATAAAGCTTATTGGGCGATAAAGACACTCAATATTAATTACACTACTGCTGGCGAGAAACGAATCCTCGATTTGCATGAATTAGAAGAATTAAGACTAGACGCTTATGAAAACGCTAAAATTTACAAAGAACGCACTAAAAAATGGCACGATCAGCGTTTATCTCGGAAAGAATTTAGTGTGGGAGATGTCGTATTTTATTCAATTCTAGACTTGACTTTTCCTGGAAAACTTAAATCTAGATGGTCCGGTCCTTTCGAAATTACAAAAGTATTTCCTAGCGGAGCGGTAGAAATTAAGGATAGAAATAGCGCCCCGTTTATTGTAAACGGGCAGCGGTTAAAACAGTATCATCGTATAGATAATAGAGATTATACGAATAAGCTTAAACTCGCAGAATTACCACCTATTTCTCCCGACTAATCTTTCACTAGGCATTTCGTCGGCTTATGGCGTTAAAAGCAGGCTTCATGGGAGGCAACCCATTTTATTTGTTTTGTTTGCTATTCTATTTACTATCTTGTTTTTGTTTGCTATTTTGTTTATTTTATTTGTTTTGGTTGCTATATAAGTACTTTTCATCTTTTTAAACTTTTATAAACCTGCGATTTCAAAACAATTTTACTTGCTCTGATTTCGAAAAGCCTTTTTCTTTACTTTCTCCTCTACTGTTTCCCGATTTAATTTTACTATGGATCCCCAAATTTTATGGAAACCACCTTTAGAGGTAGAAACCAAAGGAGACGATTTGAGGCTCGTCTCAAAGAACCATCGCTTAACCTCAGATTATGATGAACCCACTATGGACACTTTAGGCATAATTGTTTACTACATGTTTAACCGATAGGATGGGAAAGAGCACATCTGAAAAATAGGTTCATCACTTACCGAGCTCACCCTTGAGTTCTTGAGTTCTTTAGTTTACATCCACGAACATGGTGTTGGAGCCCGAAGGAATTATTGCCTTGACTTTTTGGTATTGAGTTCACCTATAACCATAGGGACTTAGCTCTTTTAGGATTCCCAGGACCCTTAGCATTTACTACCCCGAGGTGATTTATTGGATTTTGAGTGGACTATTTATGGGGAACTTTAACCGGAAACTATCACCCTGACCCAGAAAGCATGGATAACAATGAAATACATAACCCAGCCATCCGTTATTTCCATAGGATTCTTGCCCACACTCTGTTTGGAAAAGAACAAAACCAAAATGCTGTATCCAAGGATGAATTATCTCTGCTTTATTGCTTAAACACAGGACGCCCTATAAATGCTGTCCCACTCCTGATGAAGACCTTTACCCGCATTAGTGAGGACCCTAATGTTCCTGTCAGTGTGGGAGGATTGGTTACAATGATCGCAAATGCTCTTGGACTTCGTTACCAACTTAATAAGGCACCATTTGGATCAATTAGGCCTATGAATATTGAATTCTTTCAACAACATGATAATAGGAAATTTAGGCCTGCACCTTATGATTACACGATAAGAAACGGTTGTTACTCTTTTACCCTTCGAACCATGCCCGAGTTAGTGTCCATAACCGTGATAATTGGTTGTATGAATTGAATCCACGACCAACCGAGACACCGAAACACCACAATCATATTTTGTTGGATAATTTCATGTCGGAAAACGAAAGATCCCGAAACCCTCCGGTTACCATGACTTTACAAATATGGCTGAAGCACAAGTAGGCCCTGACACAAACCAAGGAGAAAACACTACACAATTAAACACCATTCTGACCACTTTGGATGCTTATAAAACTGACATTGATGGAATCACAGTGGAGCAATTTTATAACATCACCCAAGCTTTAGAGATTTTAAAAGAAAAAATTGGATGAAGCAGTTCCTAGTTTTTTTTAGTTTTTCAGTTTTTCAATTCTTAGTTTTTAGAATTTTCCCATTCCGTTTTGTTTCTAGGTAGTTTCAATTCTTGGTTAAATTACCGCATTTCAATTTACAAGTCAATTTACTTCATGTCAGAAAGAACAAGCTACTTAATTTGAAGTAATGCAATTGTTTTCAATTTTGAATCTTTAAATCATTATAAATGCTTACAATGTTTTATGGTTTTCTGCTCTATTGCGATTTAACTATCCATATTGGAATATGTATGTTGAATGGAATAGTGTTATGTTTATGTCGGAGTATCTGAGATGTTACTTTAATATATAATGTTACTCGCAAATATGTTACATTCGTAAAAATTTACGAATTTGTAGCGCCACGATCGTAATCCATCCCCCACGACCGTAACGCTCCCTTCGCTCGCCGCCTAGGTGTTACGACCGTAACACGTGCTACATCGGTAACCACATAGCGAGCGTTTCCTTTTCTTCTTTCCTCAACCTTTCTTCTTCTTCTTCCGTAACTTATCAACCACCCACTCCCTCCATTAACCAACCATTAACTCCATTCAACCCACCATCAATCCCTCTCCACTTTCCAACTTCCCACCATCTCTTTCCACTCTATATATTCACATTACCCGCATTATCCTCTCATTCATCCATTCCTCAACCGTACCTTTCTCACTCAAAATCCATGCATGCAAATGGAAAACAATCCCAACCTATTCCCGTTGTCCTACGTAATGGTGAGCAAGGTGAAACTCAGCGCATCAAATTTTGAAATTCCAACGTCGTGGTGCACCCCACGGTATGTTGATCTTGTTTGAGGGACCTTGGTTTGCTTGAAGGTGTTCAACGCCTTCTTGAGTGTCAACTGTGGAGCACTGTAGCAATCCCCAACCCATTTACGAGACACTCACTCGAGTTCCTCGGTTCATACGCTACATCACTCCACCGGTTCAACTAACCAACTTTACGGTGTCGTCAAGTTTCGCATATTTGGTACCGAATCGAGTTCTCTCGAACGCTGGACAATTGCTTGATTTCTGCACTGAGGAAGGTTCCCATCTCCGCGTACCAGACAACTTTGGAGAAGCATCTTTCGACCTTTGGCATAGCCTCACAAACAACCGAGCTCACTCCTATGATCATCTCAACGCCACTCAAATCCATAACCCAGCCATACGCTATTTCCACCGCATTCTAGGCAACACAATCTTCGCAAGAGACAGTAACCACAAGTTAAACTCCAAGGAGCTGTTCTTCATGCATTGCGCATTCTCGGGTCAGAAAATCAATGCCGCACCTTTCCTCCTGGCCCATATCCACTCTATCTGCACCAGAGGTGGAAAACCTTTCTATTTTGGAGGGCTTGTCACTTCTCTGGCTTTAGCACTAAACCATGGTGACACCCTTGGTCATCTACCATCCCGACCTCCATTCCTGCTCACTCTTGACCATTGCAAATCACCACCTCATCTGGCGGGGCGATGGCAAGTTCCATCCATGATCCAAAACCGCTTATACTAATATTGTTTTGCCTTGCAGGGATCGTATCGACCCTCAGAACCGAGCCAACTGGCTTTTCAACCTTGAAGACCCTGAAGGCCCTGCTGCTGCTCAAGAAGAACCTCATGTCGGCCCCGCTGATGAGATGCAGGAAGAACTGGATAGAGCTATTCCGTGCACGACATACCGAGTCGTCTCTTCCTCCACCTCCGTCTCTTGACGAGATCCTCCGAGCTATCCACCATCAAAATCTTATATCTGCCAGCCGAGAGGGTGCATCGGGGCGCTTGATGCCTTAGTCGCGAATGCTCAAATCCTAAGTGGTCGTTCGATGAATGAAAGGCTTGATGAAGTCTTGCGAGCTGAACGCTTTAAGGATGGATGTTTCATCTTTTGGACCACAGAGCACTGACTCTGAAGCTACTCCTTCCAGAAGGTCCAGAACCGGCCGCGATGCATAGTTTTCCTTTTTCTTTGTTGTTTTCCTTGTTTTCCGTTGTATCTTTCATTTAACCTCGCCATTATATCATAACATTGAGACAATGTTTGATATAGTGTGGGGAGTATCTTGCATTTTTAAATTCGAGCAGTAATTTCATGTCTATTTTAGTTATATTTCGTTATTTCATTTCTCCCGTTTTATTTAGCCATACCAAAATTTTTTCGCATTTATATTCGCATAATCGTTAGTTACCTACTTTGAAATCTTAGTTAGAAGGCCGAGAGCGATCCAACAAGAACTATACGGTTATGACACCTTTGACTCCTACTTACGCGAATCGTCTCTATTTCCTATACCGATACTTTCAGTTTTGAATCTTAAATTAGCCCCTAGTAGTTTATACTAGCAGTCGGCACCAGTCTTAACACAAGCCACGTGGGAAGCCGATGAACATAAGTGGATGATCTAAACAAATTGCTTTAAAATGAATGTTACATGCTCTAAGGAAACAGCCAATGCACCAATTAAATTGGGTGATCCTCACCCGATCGTTTAATCCAACGGATGCGGAAGCTTTCACTAAGTAACATGAGAATCCATTGTTTTGGTGGTTTAGAAGCATCTGGTACTAAACTCGGTAGGGCAGACTACGGTTTGATCCCCCGCATCATGCAATTGGATATAAGAGGTTGCCACATAATTGTGCCAGAAACCGTTGTATTCTGATCAGTACCACTAACCGGCTATTCCACTACGCATGTGTATAGATAATGGGCTTAATGTGATTGCGCGAGAACGAAACCGGGTGAACTAGGAGCGAGAGCTTCGAGTTGAATTATAACGATATAATTGGACGTTTCGTCTAAAACGGATAGTCGTCGACAAGCCTGTTGCTTGTGTCATTAACGTATTCTTTGTTGTTTCATTCGTTTTCTTGGCCAAACTAACTTAGGATTTCTTATGATTATTTGAAAACAAAAGGTATACTAGTCATATGCGTTATAAAAGCTTGTCCGATACTTCTAAATTGATTATTTTGCTTGAGGACAAGCAAAGGTTTAAGTATGGGGGAATTTGATAACGCGAAATCATATCGTTTATATTACATGAAATTTACCCGTTTTGCATTATTTTGACCCGATTAACTCCGAATATTTCGAGATTGTCATTACTTTTGCGGTATTCACAACTTAGCTCAAAACAAGAGGAAACAAGAAACAATGTAAGAAACCACCAAAAGAAAAGAAAAGATTAAACTGTCAAAGATTACAAATTTTGTAGTGACGGTCGTCACACATCCACAACGACCGTAAACATCAGCGTGTTACGACCGTCACGTATCCACCACGACCGTAACACGGAGAAACCACAAGTCCGCTCACACATTCACCACGAACGTAACGCGCATTATACCGCAAATATGCGAGCGTGGCCCAGCATTACAGAAGGAGTTATGAAACTCCTTATTTCTCTCCAAGTCAAGACCCACGTCCACCACTTCCTCCTCAACTACCCACGTTCCTATATCTTTGGAGAATTGGAAGGCAAGCTACGTGGGAGGAATTTTAGGAACCAACTGCCAGATTCATGTTTCTATAAATACCTCAGTCTCAAACATCAAACGTACAGAGCAATTTTAGAGTTTAATTTTGCGGAAGCTCTGCCGAAATCAAACCATTATTCCATTAGTTATTATTTTTCTGCATTCAACATTTCACGTTCTTTCATTTTCATTTCCCAAATAATAATTTCCAACATTAGGAAATTATTATTATAGTTTAGGATTTATTATTCAAGCCTCAGAACTTTTACGTTTCAATTTCCGAATCCGATTTTCCGACCTGTGGAAGAAGGATATAGGATACTGCCTTATTTTCAGGTTCTTTTATTTTTGCAATTTGTTACAATTATTCTTTAATTGATTAATGCAATTTAAATTATTATTATTTATAATGTCCAATTTATATTTGATTGTTTTTACTTCCTGTATGTTAGTTTTAATTTCCATGGCTAGCTAAACCTTTAGTGTCGGTATGGGATAGTAAGAGACATTAGGCATCGATCAACAACTTAGGCTAAAACTTTAATCAACTTAACTCGGTTATAACTTTTATGCTTAAAACAAAACCTTCGAAAGTAAGAAGATAAATAGGTTAGATCGAGACCACGAAAGTGAGGTTTTTAACCGATAGCTAAAGTTAGGCATTTGATTTAAATAGGAAAGCGCTTTAAAGCAGTTAGAATTAATTAAGTTTTCAAAAGTATTTCTAAACACTTATAGGCTAGCGAAAGCAGGTATAGGGCTTTAGACGTATAATCCAAGATAAGACCATGAAAGTGTGAGTTGAGGGTTTTTAAACTAATTAATTCTACAGATAAACTAAGTTGACCATCCTTATATGCCTAGGTCCGATTAGATCCTTTAAGTCGACTCTATTGCATACCGACCCTTTCATTTTATAATTACATTAAAACCAATTAATTTACCCTCCTTAACCTTCCTAAAACCAAACGTGACAATTTAGCTAAACAAACATTACTTTCCAGCACTAGAGTGATTACAAAGTCTCTGTGGGATCGACAATCTTTTATTACTACCGCGATAGGCTGTGCGCTTGCAGTTAAGATTCCGTTAGACACATTAGGTTTATCGCACATCAAAAACTATGGAAGAACTTCAACGAGACCAATAATTTTTAAGAGATGAGATCAAGCAGCTGATGGGTCAGAATATTTCAAGACACCTCCTAAAGCCGTGTTTGACAGATGACTCATCCTTATGGCGATTAGTCACTAGGCCATGTTTCTTCCAGTTTGCATTTTCCTTATGTTAAACTGTTGCTTTCAAATCTTGTTTGTAATTTCATGTTAATTTTAATAAAATGAGTATTGCATTGTTTTGATTTAAATCATTTACATTTATCGCTTTCAAATATATATTTTTCCCTGTTTAATTTCTTTACCAAACTCTTATTTTTGCAAAGATTGGAGGGAGGATGATAAAAACAAGATACCCATAATTGTTGTTGGTATGCTTTCGAATAAAACTTTGTTGATGATATACAGGCATTGTTTCAATTCCCAAACACTGGAGAAATAAGGAAGTTAATCCCTCGTCAACCCCTTCGAGCCTAGAAGTTGGAGTTTCTTTCTATACGAAAAAACCCGCAAATTTTAACCTGGGGCAGGGTAGTTCTCAGTTAATTCGAATGTGCATTCATTCAAGACGTCTTTCAACAAAGGTTGTATTCAATCAAGCTTCCTTCGCACACATCAAGAAGTGTTGGAGATGTCATACAAGTCAAAGAATGGTGATGATGGTTCGCCGTAATCATAAAAGTCAAGCAGTCACTATCTTTTCAAAAAATATATCAAAAGAAAAAAGCCGCTAAGTTAAAATTCAAAAGGCAACTTAGGCAACAAATTGGGGCATCCTGCTGACCGTAATCTTAAACGGAACGGTTCAGGCAAAAGTTAGGGATGACAAAATTCAAAAAAAGAGTTGACCAAAGTCCTCAAACAGCAAAATGCTACAAAAAAGAAGTGACTGTTATCTCAAGAATATATCAGCTTCTAGGCCATCATCATTCCTATCATTGTGCAGTCCAAAATCTATTGGAACCTGAATGCACAATCTAATTTAACTGAACGTAGGACTGAAGAACATCACGGAGATTGGGTTGGGTGCAAATAAATTTTGAGCCTTTATCCTTTATTTCTTAAACCGTGAACCAGACCACGTTACAACCCTCAAAAGACTTAATTGAAGCCCGGTTTCTTTTGAAAGTATACTACAACAAGGTTGCGTAATATGACTCCTAAGGTCTTTTGCAAATCAACTGTCTTGGTATATCATACTTCATTTCCTTTTTCACTTTTAAATTTTCAAACCGCTGTGTTTTAACCAGTGATCCATTTTCTATACAGTGATTACATCATTCCAAAAAATAATTTTTATTTCAAAACTTTTGCATGAACTTTGCATTAAATTTACCATGTTTGAATAAATAATCTTTGCTTGCAAACAAGCTTTCCTCATCAAGGAGGTCCAAACTGTTAGGAAACTTGGTCAGTGATCCTAATCAGGGGCAAGTATCTTTCAGATCCAGTTGTGAATCAGTTCAAGATT
Organism: Vicia sativa; assembly: GCA_021764765.1. Taxonomy (NCBI): domain Eukaryota; kingdom Viridiplantae; phylum Streptophyta; class Magnoliopsida; order Fabales; family Fabaceae; genus Vicia; species Vicia sativa. Next base: position 195,121,763 of record CM038793.1, on the reverse strand, counting down.
TGTTGCTCAGTGCAAGTCATTATCAGAATTGTTTTAATCAGAAGAGCATTTTCAAGACTTATACCGGGGCACTCCTTTCCCCTCAGTCATTTCAATTGAAGCCATTATCAATTTATCTTCAACAACTAGCTAATCCGGGGCAATCCTTAAGCAGTGTTGCAGTCCTTCCTCCAAGGATCATCATTTCAATACAATTCGCAAGTGTGTTATAAGTGTTTCTCAAGACATTTTGTCTCTAAGCAGAGTTGGTAGTGTTCTCCGTGTTGAGGAGTCAGAGTTTCCATCTTACCTCCACAAAAGAGTCAATCTCCATTGTCATAAACGTCTGCATTACATACTACATGCATAGATCATTCATATATCATGCATCAAAAAATTCACATATCATGCATAGCAAGAGTGTTTTATCCTCATTTGCATTTCCCGAGGTCTTGTTATAGTCAACATCTTACCTTGTGGTCAAAATCCAACTTACTTGGTACCTACCAAAACAGATATCAATTTGTTTGTCTATTTGTCTTCACCAGTGATATTTATGAATACTTTATTTTTTTTTCCTCTTCATCTAAAGCCATTGTTAGATGTCGTGGTCTCTTTTTCCATCCAGTTCCATTCCGGGATGACTCTGATGTAGCTTCAGATCTGTTTAAAATCTGATTATCTTTTCCAATTTATTTCCCTGATGTAGCTTCAGATCTGTTTAAAATCTGATTGTCTTTTCCAGTTTATTTCTCTGATATAGCTTCAGATCTGTTTAAAATCTGATTGTCTTTTCCAGTTTATCTCTCTGATATAGCTTCAGATTTGTTTAAAATCTGATTGTCTTTTCCAGTTTATTTCCCTGATGTAGCTTCAGATTTGTTTAAAATCTGATTGTCTTTTCCAGTTTATTTCACTGATGTAGCTACAGATCTGTTTAAAATCTGATTGTCTACCACAAATTTCTAGTTTCAAAGTCTCCCAATAATTACCACAAATTACCATAGAGTCTGTCTCATATCATACATCATTCAAAAAAAAATATGTCAAAAATTTTTGCATTCAGCACTTTTCTCATTATATTTTATTCACAGCATACCCATTGCATCTCAGGGCAAAATTTTGGGTTTTTGATATTTAACTATCTCCCACTGCGATAATATGAAGCTTGATCATCTTCATATCATCTGGTCGAAGATATTTAAATAGGGGCAACTGTTGCACCCCAAATTTTACCCTGCTATTTTTCTACTTGCATTATATTTAAAATTAAAAAAACAGTCATTCACACATTGCATTTGCATCATTTCGTCGTATTTAAATTGACCAAAAGTTAGTTTAAATTGATGTTTGCATCGTTTTTAGTTGTAAAATACCTGTTATGTTACTTCATGCATTTTTACCTCTCTCTCTGTTTATTGCATTGATTTTTAAATTATTTATATGTCGATGATATCGATACTTCGATTTTACAAACAGACTGCTAAAGGCGATTCGATACTGTGCAAAAATTAGTGGGAAAAATATTTCAAATTTTTATCTTTTACTCACTGCTTTATGAATCTACGTGTCGCGTGGATCATGAAAATGTGCTCTCCCTAATTTTTCGATACATTTTTTAGTCTCGTTTTTAACCGTAAACGTTTTAAAATCGGGTATTCTTTATTATCATTTTATTTCAATTTTTAACCATTTCAATAATTTTCCTTTAATTTACAAGACTCGTAGTTTATTTTAATGTAATTATTTTATTTTTTCGGATAATTTATTGTCCGAACTTTTACCATTTTTGACAATTTTAAGTGTCTAATTTCTTTCTCAAAAAAATCAAACAAAAATATTATTGGGCTTTTTATTTTTTACCCAACCCATTTGTGTGGCCCATTTCATGAAAAAGGGCATTTTAGGCATTTTTAAAAAATTGCTAAACCCTATTTTCTTGGGTATATATACGTGTGCTACTGTTACAAGAAGGGGAGGCCAATTTTGAAAGACTGAAAGAGAGGCAACGGATAAAAAAAAACAAAAGTTATAAAATCATCATCTTCTAAACCCCGGTCTTCATTTTCGATCATCCCTTTGTTTCCTCTGCTCTCAATCACCATTATTCCTCCATTTTCCTCTCACGCCGTCTCGCTTCCATCATCACTCTCAACCATTCGTGAAACCCCTCTGTCACAGCTCCTTCATCTCGCCTTTGTTTCTTCCAACAGAAACCCCATCTTCACCGTCGCCGTTCCAAACCCCAGTCGCTACTCCTTGCCGTCTCACTCTATTCGCTGTGAGCTACCAAACAACCTCACTGTTGTTATCTCTCTGTTCACGAACCCAAACACCCTCACACCCCTGTTCCGTCCCTGTTTCTACTCCTTCACCAACCGAAACACTCACCGTCCCCATTCTCAACCCCACCGTAACAGCTCCAGTCTCGTAACCGAAACGCCCTTTCATCTGCCTCGACAGAAACCCACCTCTGTTTCTCACTCGCTGCTGCCATACCCCCATCAGCCGCTTCATCATTGTCTTCCGATTCACGCTCAACACCGGTCAGCATCACTCAACTTCAACAACATACTCTCTCTGTCAATCATACAGAACCTTCATTGTTATTGTTTGGAGAGGTAATTTTCACTCACTCTCATCCTTCTAATTAATGTTACTTATGTAGTGTTTCTTTTGTTGAAAATAAGTTAGTAAAACTGTTATTGACAGTACTTTTAATTTGAAGTGATGAATTTTGAAATGATCTGTTTGAAATTAGGATGTTGTTATGGAGTTGAGTATGCTAGCCAAATGTGAAGTCAATTTATGTTATTGCTGCTGGTGGACTGACTTTGTGTTGTGATATTATCTTGAGTTTATTTGCATTTTGCCCTTTTTTTAATTTTTCTAAATTTGAGTTTTCGATTTGGTAATGGATTAATGTTTGTGTAGTTTCGATGAAGGTAATGGTAATATTGCGTTTAATCGCGAGAAACCTAGCCGAGAAACTACGGGGCAACTTTGTTGTTGTTTCCGTTGAGGAGGTTTCGAACGAGAATATGTGTTAAAGTTCAAACCGTGTTACTATGCTGGTCTTATTTCAATTTCAATTGGAATTACGAGGGAAGTAATATTAGTGTAGTTTCGGTGATGGCTTAACATTTATATCGCGTTATTCGTGAAAGATATGACCGAGAAACCATCATGGGCAGCCATGTTATTTCGTTTTTTCTTTGGAATTGGTGATAGGAATCACACTGTAGTTTCGATGAAGGCTAAATGATGATGCCGTGTTAATTCGCGTGTAAATCTAGTCGAGAAACATTGAGATACCGTGTATATGTTATGCTCATTCCTTTTTAATTTCGTTTGGATTTGACAAGAGGATTCCGTATCGGTTTCAATGACGGTTTGATATCGATGTCGCATTTATTTGCGTAAGATTTAACCAAGAAACCCTTAAGATATTGTATTTTCTCATTTTTATTTCGATTGCATTTTGTCGATCTTTTATTGTGAATAATAGATGGAGAATTCGGTTTTGGTTTCGATGAAGGTGATTTTGTTTCCGCGTTACTCGCGTAGAAACTAACCGAGAAACCATTTGACATTTATTTGTTCTAGTTTCAATGACGGTTTAATGATTATACCGCGTTGCTTGCGTGAAAATCAAACCGAGAAACATGTTGGGACACCGCAAGTTGTGTCATTATCATTTTAATTCATGCCTACTAACCATGATTATTTTATTTGCAATTCTATCTCTTTATTTTTATTCCATACTATGCTACTAATATATTCCGTTACTTGTGAAGATAGCCGAGGATGATTCAAGCATACATTCTTATACTGTTGCATCTATACACATTTTTATACTGTCATTTATGTCTATGTTACTATTTAATATTTAGTAATGTGTATCTAAAATACTTAGTACTTTTATTTTTATGTTTAATACTGTAAATATAATTATACATATTTTTTTATTTCTTATATTATTTATTGTAAATATACATATTATATTTATTTCTTATATTTAGTATTATATATACTATATACATATTACTTTTATTATCATAGTTTATTTATTAATTCGTAAATAAGTTCGAATTTAATTACATTAATCTTCTTCGTGTTGCAATTTTAAATTTTTAATTCAATTTAATTTTTGAATATGTATGAACACAAGTATATTATTTAATTTCTTAGATTTAATTTTTATAATCTGTTCTAATATAATAAAATACAATAATCTGCGTTTAAGCTTCTTCGCATTTAACTTTTGTTATTATTCTGTTAAGATACAATTACTTTACAGTTTCTCGTTAATTTATCTTTATCCCCATTCGAAAAATTGTATCCCAATCTCCTTGTTGCGTTGTAAATAATTTTATCGCTTTCCATTTTTATTTTACCGTTTAATCCCCATTTATATTTGATGTATCCCTCTCCCAAAAAACAATTCTTGTAATAATATAGTGCACATTTATTTTATTTGATTTAACTGTCACTTACACAAAACCAAAAGTCTTTTTTAACTAATATTTGTAAATCATTTTTAAACCCGTAAGTCGACAAAGCTACGAAGCGTCGCGATGACCACACATGCACACATGTACGCTTGATCCTGGGCCTTCTTACAGTGAGCCTATTTCGATTAATTGTTCCAATTAGTCGTTATAGTAGACTAGCCCACTTTGCTAGTACACATGTAATTTAATTATTTTATACTTAGGTTGGCCACCTTGTATGGGCTTTGTCGATTTTATTTGTTATTTACAATTATCTCGATCTTATTCTTTCTCCATTCACCAAATAAATTAAAACACTTTCAATAAAACTCGATCCAACGTCGAGTCTTCTTCTTAAACCTCGATCCAACGTCGAGTTATTTTCAAAAATGAATTTCTACAAAAAAATAGTGCTATGGTATTTAATTAAATTGTTAGAGGATAGCCCGACGATTTAATTAAAATGTAAAGTATTTTGGCCATTAGAGGGTAACCCAATGACTTAAATACTTTATTCCACACACTTAATAAAAGTGAACTTTGTTTCACCTCACTCTTTTCATAATAAAGATTTTGGATGAGAGATGATCGGTTGACCTCAATCACCAATCTCGAGTATTGAATCGTTAGAGGATATCCCAACGTTTTGGTATTTGTCATCAACAATTTAAAATCAATTCCAACTCACTCAAACTTCTTATGTGCGCTCCAAGCACCATTTACTTTTAAACCCCTTTTCAAGATTAGACATGATTCATTTATAATTGAGATGTTTCTTCCTCTATTCCCAAGGTTTTCGACTTCTCCACTTGAGTACTAGAGGTGTTCTCAAACCCTCCCTCATGTTGGTGCGTAGTCCTTTATTCTTTATCACACCTTGTGGACGTTAGACGAGTCTTCTCCTTTAAAAATGACGACTTGTCTTTTCATTTAAAATCAATCAACAAACAATCATTTATTAGAAGAACCACGGAGTTTTGACTTTCCCATTGCACGAGGGAATACGTAGGCACGCGGTTTCGAAACCGTGTCAAAATCAAAAATAATAAAAACATTTCTTCTCTCTTTCTTTCTCCTTTCAAAACTTAGAAGATCGTAAAAAATTTCACACTAACACACAACCACACTTTGAACTAAATGGGTACCATCGAGTACGATGGATGTAAGGGGTGCTAATACCTTCCCCTTGCATAACCAACTCCCGAACCTATATCTCTTAATCTCGTAGACCGTCTTATCCATTTCTCTCGTGGGTTTTATCTATATTTCCCCGTTCTTTTTGGAACAAATAAAATTAGGTGGCGATTTCACTTTTTTTTTGAAAAAAAAACGAGTTGCTTCAATAATCATCAGTCCTTAGTAGGTTCTATCTATTCCTTACGTCTTTCCGTGCAATGCTTGTTATTGGATCTTCCATCGTGGCCGGACAAATGGGTCAAAATAATTATAATTGAGGATTTCTTAACCCATCTCTTGCTTTTCTAGCGCACGATACGAAATTCTAAAAATACCCTTGAAAACAGGAAATGCATTTCCGTTACGCACCCACACACATATAATTCATTCGTTTTTGAGATTCGTCTTATTTTATGACAAACTTGTTTTGAAAATGCATTTCCGAAAATTTCCAAAAATACACTTTCGATATCACACTATTATTCCTGAGAATCAACAATATGCATTATGTCAATTTAAGATAAGAAAACAAATATTCTATGCTTTATATATCTAGGAAAATGTTCACAAAACTCTTCATTATCAAAAGAACTAGAGTGTAAGATTCTCACATTAGCTGCGAAGCAATAGCTAGGAAAACCATTTCCTCAATTTTTCATATTTGGCTATTCTTTGAACTATAGTGAGACCATGTAGAATGATTTTATTATTCAACGTTCTACTTTTTTTATTTTTTATCCTCTGTAATATTTTTTTTTCACCTAATAATTCAACATTTATTTAATTTTTATTCATTACAATAATTTTGTTTATTAAAATTCAACATCTTACCCCATCATCATTCACAACACACTAAAAATCTAAATAATTACAACAACCAATAAAATTTTACAAATTATTATATATAACCCACACTCCCTCCTCATTCAACATGTTAAATCTTTTCAACATCAATTAATCCACATCATTTTTGATACTTCATTCAACACTCTAGTATAAACATTCAACTGTTGAATGATTTATTCAACACCCCTTAAATATAATCTAACAAATATTGCAAAAAAAATAGTTAGTAGCGACCCTGCAATGATAACATCAAGTCTATAAAGTGGTACAATTCTGCAGTACTCTCTGATTGTTTATGTGTTTTATGAAAAGTGCATTTTTAAAATAAAAAATGAATTTAAAATATAATAAATTATATATACTTAAAATATATATATATATATATATATATATATATATATATATATATATATATATATATATATATATATATATATATATATATATATATATATATATCCAAAATATTTTTAAAATTGTATATAATATTTCTCAGTAATTCTATTATTTATAATTTAATTCTATGGCATGTGAGATAGATGTAAATGGACCCTCATGTTATGTTGCGTAGACGTCAATAACGAAAGCCACTTATCTTCAACATGTTCGTGGTGATAAGTTGTCAATATTCAACAATACAATTATTAAGCTGTCTCTAGCAAGCAACGAAATTTCCTCTTATGATTAATGCTTGTCATCGATGCCTCAAAAGTTCACACTTCAGCTTATGAAAAGATTAGTAATTACCATCTTTCATTAATTAGTGCTTATTATCTTTCACGTTGTGACTTTCTTTCCCTCTTTGGATCCTTATTAGAGTATTAATCATTGTCACATTGTGGTTGTTGCATTGTTAGTGTCTGATTCTGTTGTGTTGTCTTCCTGTCTCAATTAGCATGCCTTACTTGTCTCTCTCTATTTCTCTGTGTTAATGTCGCGGCACTTGCTCATGTTGACGTATTATTTCATTTCCACATGTGGTCAAGCAGTTATTTGACTATTTGATGAAGATAATTTTTTTAATATTTACATGATATATAGGATAATATTCATTCTTTACGCAACAAACATTTGAAATAGCTATGTCAACAAACAAAAAAGTTATTTTAGTTACTCCTTAACAGATTCGGGTAGAAATTTAATGAAGATGATAGGATATCAATTAAATTAAATTGAAGTTTATTTTCTGTATCAAATAATGCATTTTTTTATATATACCTATATATAAAGAAGATACAACTATTTGGACTGAATTACTTTTTTTTTCTCTCCAATATTATCCTCTAAAATATTTTAAATTAACACTAAAAAAACTGTTAATTAAAAATTGAAACTGCAACGTCTACTTTTCTTAAAATTTGCTTTGATGTTGGTGGTTTAATTTGAATATAACTTCCATTCACATAATTTGAGTATAACTTCTTTTCATGGGATGTTTTAGAAAACGCTTTTAAAACGCTAAAGGCGCACGGATACCATCTAAGAAAGCGCTTTTTTAAAAGCACTGCTAAATGGTTATCTTAGAAAGCGCTTTTGAAAAGCGCTGCTAAAGGTTAACCTACGAAAGTACTTTTGAAAAGCGCTGCCTTAGGCCTTAAATTGGAGAACGTAAAGAAAGCGTTTTTTTTTTTGCAAAAAGCAATGTTATTCTAGCACCTAAGAAAGCGCTTTCATAAGGTTATTAAAAAATTAAAAAATAAGAATAACGTGAAACCCTATTCATCTTCTCTATTTTCCCTCTTTTCTGAGCCACGAATTTCCTCTATTCAGCGACTCCCCTTTCACGAATCCACCATCTTTTTTCTCTCCACCATTCGCCGCCATCCCCTTTCACGAATCCGCCCTATTCCACCATCTTTTTCTCTCTGATTCCACCATTCGTCGTCATCTCTGGTCCAACTCCCTCCATCTGCCACGTCCGTCAATGGCTTCAGCAAAAATAGAACGTCTCCAGTTGCAGTCATTCCTTAATAAAGAGGTCAGTAACTTGTTTCTGCTCAACATCTTTAAGAACAATCTTGGTGAGAACTAAGGTGGTTGATAGCTTTTCAGTCTTGATTCCAAACTAAAGTTTGTTTTGGATTTCAGCTTCTCCGATTCTGCTAACTCTGAGTTGGTCATTATGCATATTCCTTGCTTGCTCGAATGTATTTCTTGAATAACATTTTAGTGTGTCACTATAAATTGGGAATCTGACAGTGTGAGTATTTTGTAGATGTTGGTTTTGTATGTTGTATTAATGTATTATTTTGTTAGATATTTTTAGTGGAAGAAAAAGGGTGTGTGTGAAGTCGTTGAGTGTTGAGAATAGAGTCGGGGTTAGGGTTAAGAGGTAAAGATATAGATGCGGATAAATCTTGACTGTTATAGAGTATGATGTGCGTGGGTGAATTGAAAAGAAGATGCATATTTATGAAAATTGGATCCCTTAAGAGTTTGGCCCATGATTTGCTTACAACTTTACACCGTACTAGCATTTTAACAGGTAGTCTTTTTAGAATTTCAGCTATGATTTCTTCTAGTAGTTAAACCGGAAGAGGTGTTGAAAGGTGTTTTCTTGAAAAACATGTGTACAACTCTTTCACTAATTCTTCAATGAAGCTTCAAGTAACAAAAAAATAGTATTAAAATGCATATAATTGATTAAGGCTAACTTCTTTAATATCACTTGAACAACTGTTTTACAAATATATTACATCTATTTCATTTCAATAACATCGGTCTAAGATTCTAGTTTATTGGAACTCTTGATAACAAAAATCATATTTTGTTTTGGTTTTGTCTTTTAGTTTCCTGTATGTGATTTGATGAATGATGGAGGTGATAATCGAAAAAACAATTGTGTTTAGGAAGTGTTGAATGATTTAGCACAATGTAGTTTGATTAAGTGATGAAAAAGATAGAATCTTTGTTTTTCCAATGGAAAGACAAACTTATTTATAGAATCTATCTTTAGATACGAAGCATTATTAAATTTTTAGAAATGTTAGGATATAGAAATCCGTGTTAAACTATGTTAATTTGTGTCGCATTGAATATCACAATATGTTGGAATAGTGTCAGATGTTATTCTGTTTGGGTATGTTGAAGTTATTGATTTGTTTGGTTCAGATTTGAATGTTGAATTTTGAATTAGGCATGCTATTTGTTTTAGGTTGTGATTATTTCCGATTATTCGAGTTGAATTTGTGAAGTTATTATGGTAGTGTGAAGTTTGAGTGAAAACTTTGTTGATAACATGTTATTTGAATCGAAGTTGGATTAATGTCATGTGTTATCGTTGGTAAATCATTAAGGTTCCATGTTAATTAGTGATAGAGTTTCTTGTTGATGTTATGCGTTGGTTTGTAATAAATGAGCAAGACTTTCTTACATGTTAAGTTGTGGGAGTTTTGTTGCGATTCCATGTTAATTCTGCTAATTGATGCATTTTTTAGATTGTTTGTAATAATGTGGTTTTATTTTAGTCATGAAGATTGAGCTAATTTGAACGGATTTCAGTTGATATTTTAGTGCATTTGAGTTTAATTTCAAAATGATGTAAGTATGGGTGCATGCCAACGAGATTACGAGAGTGTCTCGCCCAAACTAATATATTGAATTTTCTATATATAAGGTTACTTGTAAAGTGTGAAAGTATGATCGTTTACAAGAATCTGACACTATGTGGGTCTAGAAGTTGTTTATTTCTCTACAGGTAATTATTTGTTCTCTCTCGCCACTATAATTAGTTGTGCTTTAAATGAACTGCTATGATGGATCGTTTCCACTTAAATTAGTTGCTTACTTCTTTACTTGTGAATGAACTGTAATTAGTGGTTGAGTCGGTTTTTATTGTATGAAATTTTTTATAATAGAAGTTTTCTTTCCTTTTAATTAGCAGCGTTTCTCGGCCTAGTGACGTATGGCGCTCATTCTCTGCGTTTCCTTGAGTTCGGTAAATCTGAGGTAAATTTCTTCCTCAAATTACTGGTATTGTGATGAATTTGTCTGAAATTGCGTGAATATGTTGCATTTTCTTGCTCTTGATCCATTCCGTGTATACTTTGTGTTTTGACAGAAACGCGTTATACCGTTTTGTGCCCTAATTAGTTGTTTTTGTTTAGCTTAATTAGTAAAACCATGGATAAGACATGGATGTATTCTAATCGATTGTCGAAAGAGTACGAGAATGGGGTATTGGAATTTGTTAAGTTTGTTGTTGCGCGCGCCAAAGACCCCAGTCGAATGACATGTCCTTGTTTGGGTTGCTGTTATGGGAGTCGGGTTGACGCAGTTCAGTTGGCATCGCATTTAATACAATATGGAATTGACAGAAGTTATACATGTTGGAATATGAATGGTGAGAAAAGTGACAGGAATGTTGAATCGGGGGATAATACGACCTATGCTTCAAACGACAATTGCACAGATACATACGATTATGATCGAGTCGAAGAGATTGCAGAAGCGCTTGAAGAAGATCTTAATGATTGTCCCAAAATGTTCGAGAGGTTGGTAAGCGATGCAAAGAAACCGTTGTATAATGGTTGTACAAAATTCACAAGATTGTCTGCGGTATTAAAGTTGTACAACTTAAAGGCTGGCAATGGATGGTTGGATAAAAGTTTCACAGATTTATTAGCCCTTATGAAAGATATGCTACCAGAGTATAATGTTCTTCCCAATCGAACGTATGAGGCCAAAAATATGTTGTACTCTATTGGCATGAGCTATGATAAGATACATGCCTATCCAAAAGATTGTGTTTTGTTTCGAAACAAGTATGCATCGTTAAATGAGTGTCCTAAATGCGGTGCCCCTCGATAAGAAAAGTTGTCTCCGACAAAAGTCTTATGGTATTTTCCTATAATTCCGAGATTTAGACGGATGTATCATAGTGAAACCGATTCAAGACACTTGACTTGGCATGCAGATGAAAGAATTATTGATGGAAAGTTTCGACATCCGGCAGATTCACCATAGTGGATGAAAATTGATAATGATTATCCTGAATTTGAAAAAGAAGCAAGAAACCTTCGCTTGGCATTGTCTACTGATGGAATAAACCCAGACAGTATTCAAAGTATCTCGCATAGCACATGACCTATGATTCTTATGATTTACAACCTACCTTTGTGGCTATGTATGAAACGTAACTACATGAGGTTATCTATGTTAATTTATGGGCCTAAACAACCAGGAAATGACATAGGCGTACACTTTGAACATTTAATCGAAGATTTGAAGATTTTGTGGGAGAACGGTGTGGAGGTTTATGATGGGTATAGGAAAGAAAGTTTCAACTTGAGGGCGATGTTGTTTGGAACAATTAACGATTTTCCAGCATGCGGAAATCTATCCGGGTTGTGATGACTGGTTTTTTCATTGGTTATTTTAAAACAATGAAGTCGCCACCTAATTTTATTTGTTCTAAAAAGAACAGGAAAATATAGATAAAACCCCATGAATGCGGATAAGGCGGTCTACGTGACCAAAAGGCATGGAATCGGGAGTCAGTTATGCAAGAGGAAGGTATTAGCACCTCTTACATCCATCGTATTCGATGGGACCCGTTTAGTTCTAAGTGTGTGTGTGTGTATTTGCTAATTTCTAAGTTATAATTGAGAAATAAAAGAAGCGGGGTTTGTTTATTATTATTTTGAGTTTGTCGCGGTTTCAGAACCTTGTGCCTACGTATTCCCACGTGCAATGGGAAAGTCAAAACTCCGTAGTTCCTCTTGAAAAGATTTTAAGTGGTTGTGTTGATTTTATAAGAAAAATTGTGCATTAGGCATTTCAAATGCTTGAACTTGGACTTGTTTAGTTTGTTTGAAAAGCTTAAGTCCCCGTTCGTGTTTGAAATGGCTATTGCACACTCTTTGTAAGAAAAGAGTTTGATGATCGCATATGAGTGAAAAAGAGTTGAGTGAGTTGAGTTATTTTTATGTGGGAGACGAGTATTGGGCCATAAGCGTTCAACGGCTAACGCCCCAAATACTCTGATGAGTGGACAGAAACATCCTAATCATCTTTTTCTACCCAAAAAGTTTATTAAGAAAAAGTGAGGTGAAACAAGGTTTACGTTAATTAGATTCAATTAAAGAAACCAAACGTACAGCCGAGGGTCGAAACAGAACTGACTACCATACATTTGGGAAGAGAGAGAAGTGGAGTATTTATTTATGAAAATGTTTTGAAAAGAAACTCGACGTTGGATCGAGGTTTAGAAATTTAATTATGAAAGTGTTTTTTAGGAGGTTTGGTGACGGACCGAGAGAAATTGAATCAGGTTATGATTAATCAAGTATGTGGACTTAATTAATCTCGTGAGGATAGGTGCTCCTACCCCCAACTACGAGACCCTTGTGCATGGACAATTGGTATATGAACCAAAATTTATTTGGGTTATGGTTAATTAAAGCAATAAGGGCTTTAATTAACCTTGTGAGGATGACCATGCCCATCCCCAACTATGAGACCCTTTAGGAAATTGGCTTATGAGCCAATCAAAAGAAATCGAAGTTGTTTTTTTTTAATTGGTGTAAATTGTACAATGGGGAATAGATCATACAAGCATATAAAAGCAAATAAATAATTATCAAACAATACAAATAAAAATTTAAATAATTGTTAGAATAGATCTTTTTTATTTGATAAAATCATCTAATAGTTTAATAGGAAATTATCAAATAAAAATTATCAATGCCTAATAATTATTTAATACAAATTATCACAATTTATTTATAAAATAAATAAATAAAAGGAAATAAGTTAAAGGTTAGAAATGGGCCTGCAATTTGAAGCAATCTTGGGGGTATGATCAGCAATTTGCTAGAGGCCCAAAGGGGGAAGGTCCACAGGTCCAGCGGGGTTGGCCAATGAAGGTGCAGCATGGTCCTCGCGTTCTGAGGCCTTGGATAATGATGATGAGGATCTGATGAGGATCGGACGGTGATGATGAGTTGTTGCACTATACAATTAGTGGAGAGATATGCATAGGATTTCCTGAGTCTCTTAATCACAATTAAACCCAACAAATCAACATTATAACACATAATAATCATATAATCTAAACAAAATCTAAGTTTAACCAATCATAATAACTCAGACTATACTAATCTATTCCTAAACAATAAAAAACTTATTAATTAAGATAAATAGATTTAAATTAGATAAAAAAAAAAGAATCAGATTTCTATTTTCTCAAGCATATTCTCCCTTTCTCCTTTCGTCTCATGCCGTTCTGATTTTGGCCTCTTCATTCTTCATCTTTCTCGTTGTTTGGCTTCTTCACTATGACGATCTGTTTCGAAACTCTTGTCTTCTTCTTCTGAGAATCTCGCCGGAAATCTCGTCGTGCATGTTTCATCTCGTTGGCGACTGTTTCTGACTCGCGATTCAGTTTCTGTGTTTTGGTCGGAACCCTCACCGGAAACGTTGTCGCCAAAAATCGCCCTTAGTGGCGGTAGACGGAGGTGGACAGAGGCAATATGTTCCAATTTGCTTATTTCTTATGTTTTCCTGCTCGTTTTACACTTCTGATGCTTGATTTGGTGTTTGATTTTGCAAATGTAGCGTGAATCATAGTGGATCTTGAAGGGGGTGAATGAAACCCTAGGGTTCCGATTTGGCCTCTTCGCTGCTCCCGGATGAGATTGTTCCTCTTCAAACTTTTTTTCCTCTTTTCTTTCTCTCTGAAGGGTTAGTGTTTAGGAAGATGATGCTTATATGTTAGGATTTGGCGGCTGTTTGATATGATTTGGTTTGCTGTTTCAGTTCTTTGATTTTTGGCTGTTTGTAACTATGAAGGAAGATGATGATTTCCAGTTTTTTTTATAAGATTTAGGGTTTTTGTTTTTGGCCGCTCAGGGTTTACTTTTGGACAGTATTGATGGTTTCTGTTTCTGTGCATTAATTCCTTATATATTATCAGAATTAGGGTTTTTTCTGATTATGGGCTTAGTCTTTAGAGATCTTGTTTGCTTTTCTTGTTGTTGGCTTAATGATTTTTTGGAAAAGGCTTTATGAATCTGTGTATTTGGGTCTGACATTATTCTGATATGTTGAAGTTGGGCTAAAACCTGATGTTATGACTTTGTTATTTTGAACTTGGGCTGGAAATTGGACTTTGTACTTGCTGCTTTGGAACTGTGATGTTATTCTGAGTTCTCTTTTCACACCTCCCTTTGTGAACCAAACTTTGTTTGTGATTTGCCATAGGAGGTTGTGGCCGATGAATGAACTTTAAAGTTCTGAGGCTTTGTTGGTTACTACCATAATTGAAAACCTTTGCAACCTGATTCCAAACAATAAACCCTAATGGTGAGATTGAGAAAGGATAGTCCTCTTGATAATTTCTTGCTTATGTTTGTGTTACGATGCTAATCAATTCTTCTCTTCTTGTTTTCATGTAATTGATGGCGAGGGTGGCATAAAAATGGCAAGAGGGAAAAGCTTAAAGACGAAGGGAGGACAAGCTAAAGACATGGACACTCGGAATTTGAAGGAGAACAAAGATCAACTCAAACTCTTAGGGAAATATATCCAATCGAATGTTGTAATGAAATGTTTTTATATCACCGTGAACTTTGAGAAATTTGTAACATCTTCAAACCAAAACTCGTAATAGATTTGAAAGCTTGTAGATCTACAACTCTTGAAATACTCTTGTAGCAATATAGTTCGTAATTTGAATGAAATTAAACTTGGTTTGAACATTCTTGGAACCTTGAATTGAAACATAAAAACCACAAATCCTAAGTTTTGGATACCACTTGCATGATGAGCTAAGTGTATGAACATGACAACAATAAATCCACAAATCCTAAGTTTTGGATACCACAAATCCATTAAGTAACTTGCACTTCAAGTAGATCATATGCATAAATGGGCTTCTTAACCTTAATGCTAACAATAAATCCACATGAGTGAATTAATTATATTTTACATTCTTGAATAAACTCCTCTAGAATCACTTTGAATTCTTGGTAATGGCAAACAAGCTCAACAAACTTTTTAACTCATTTCTCGATTAATCTTCACATCTTTTAATGAAACTTAACTTGATTTCCTCTTTGAATCCAAATATTTATATCAAAATGCAACAATGTACCCAAGACACCGAACAAGATGCAAATTCAAAAAGTCTCGGTACATTTTTGAGCCAAAAGAGTTGAACTTCACAAGTTACTATCCATGACAACAATTCAATTCAAGATCGCCTTCAATCTTCCATACTGATGGGTAAACCAAATAATCACACACACTCTAATTGAATCGAATGGGAAATTTAATTACTTGATTCTCAAGCAATAAAGTACACAAAAACATTGTACTTGATGAGAAAGAAATTCGTAACAATAGTGCGATCGAACCCTAATTCATCATTCATTTCAAATTCCCTTTCCGAAGGAGCAAACACCAAAACCCTTGTAAAAACTTGTGATCAAATCTGAACCACAAACCGAAATTCTAGATTGCTTATCCTATGAGATGGACCCAGATAGCTTAAAACATGAACGAACACAATCTTGACATGAATAAAAACTACGAGCCAAATGAGGGTGAAATTGGATGATGGTGGGGTAAATTTTGGGGTGCGACACGGGTATAGCATTTAAGGTGAAAAGGAGTGTCCTGTATCTGAAGATGGAACCAATAAGACGCGATTGAAAGCTTGTCAGAAGAATGTCTTTCTCGGTCATCGTAGATTCTTAAATTCTAAACATCAATATTGTGGATGGAAAAAAACGTTCAACGGAGATATCGAACAACGTAAAGCTCCGTCTTGATTGACAGGTGATCAAATTTTTGAAAAGGTGAAAGATGTGAGTATTCAGTTTGGCAAGCCTTTTGCACATAAAGGCGTCACAGGTGGATGGAAGAAGAGGTTGATTTTTTTTTAATTTTCATATTGGAAATCTTTGCACGTAAGACATTTTCTTGATGTTATGCATATTAAAAAAAAATGCATTTAACAGTGTTATTGGTATGTTACTCAATATAAAAGGGAAGTCTAAGGATGGCCTTATGATAAGTGTCAAAATGTAGTTATTTTGTATATATGTTTTGTGGCACTTATCCGTTCTTTTGTTGATATTCTTCGAATAAATCCCCCGCTTTTTGTATAAATGTGTACATAATAGAATAATTGATTTTTTGTGTAAATATTGTATCATTTGATAGTTTTTCATCTCTTTTATAGGTATTCGTTCATAATTGAAGCATTGAGTAATAAAGTGTCGAAGACACGACTTCAAATGCGCGATTTGGGCAACTCATCAACGAATAAAGCTCAAATTTAAAGAATAAAAATCATCAATTTGGTTTATATTTTATCATGGTTAGATAGAGTATTGAATAAGCTTTCCAACGCTTCAAACCGGGTGCAATTCCGAGTTACGGTTCTCAAGATATGGCAAAAACAAGATGTTGAACATCACAGACCGTGCTTAGCGCGAATACCGCGCTTAGCGCGCCCTGCGATATCAGAATTCTTTAAAAGGGGCTAAAAACACATTTTTAGGTCATGTGTTGGGTATTTTTGAGTCCCAACACCATCAACATCATTTTTTTGATAGATTTGCTTGGAAAACAACATTGGAGCTTGCATTTGGATGATCCAGAGTCGAATCCCTCGTCGATTGGTATTGACAAACCAAGAAATGTTTGGTTCCTCTTCTTCTCTTCTCTTTGTAATCTCTTTTGTTGGGTTTTGTATGTATATCTACTCATAACTCATGTATATTTGTCGCCTTTGATGTTGTATAAAGCTTGCTTTATGAATCTGTGTTGGTGATTGTCTTAGGTTTTTACTTTATGTTAGGGATTTGAGCTTTACTAGAGATAGATCGCTTAGATTCTTACCTAGGATGATTATCTATTAATTTATGAATACTAGAAATGGGTTTAGATCTAATATTCACTATAGAGTATCTGAACTTAATGTCTCTGTGTTGGTGAAGTATGCTAGAAATGGGTATGGAGGTGACGCAGCTGACTTCCGTGTTGTTGAGATAGGCCAGAAATGACTATTGAGATGATTCGGGAGGATTCTCAATTTGGGTTATAAATAACCAAGGTTGTGAGAGGTGTGTGATGGCACAGACGAGTATCGTAGGCCGAGTATGACATGGGTGGTAGATTTAAGTCTGTGATGGGTAGTTTACATTCGTTCCAGACAAGTTGTCTATCCTTTATACTTTTTGTTCATTTAATTTTTGTCTTTTATTTTCATTTCTTTTAATCTCAAACTCATTAACGGTAGAATTTTCGAACGAAGAATCAATAACCAATCTCTGTGGACACGATACGATATATCCTAACCGGTATATATCACCCGGTAAAAATAATACCAACTCTTTGCTTGTCGCTCTACCGCAGCAACACCTTAAAGCAACGGAGGACATGGTAGAGATGGGAATAAGAAATGAATTGGGACCCGTGAAGAAAGGAAGACGAACATATCTATCACCTACTGTTTACACTCTATCTAGAAAGGAGACAAAATATTGTGTAAGTTCCTAAGTGAAGTTAAAGTTCCAGAAGGCTACTCATCAGATATTATAATACTTATGTCTATAAAAGACCTCAAGTTAAAGAGTTTAAAGACGCATGATTCATATGTTATAATGGAACATTTTCTACTGATAGGTATACGTTCTATTCTGCCAGAAAAAGTAAGAAGCGAGATAACTAAAATGTGTTTTTTCTTCAAGTCAATTTGCAGTAAGGTGATCGATCCTGAGATCTTACCAACATTACAAAAATAAATAGTTGTTACTTTGTGTGATCTTGAAATGTATTTTCCTCCCTCGTTTTTTGATATAATGGTTCATCTTGTCGTTTATCTTGTGAAAGAGACACAATTGTGCGGACCAACTTATATGAGATAGATGTACCCTGTTGACCGTTATATGAAAAGATTAAAAGGGTATGTGAAAAACCAAAGTCGACCAGAGGGTTGTATTGTCGAACGATACATTGTTGAAGAAGCGGTTGAGTTTTGTACTGAATATCTATCAAATGTTCAATCAATTGGACTCCCCAAATCTCATATTTTTGAGGAAAAAAAAGAAGGTAAGAAGCTAATTGGAAATAAAGTTGTGACAATATCAAGGGTCAAACGGGACCAAGTGCATTTGTATGTTCTGCATAATGAGATTGAGGTTGAGTCATATGTTGAAATGCACAAGGGTGTTCTTCGAGGTTTAAATCCGAATAAATATGAGAATTGGATAGTACTAGAGCACAGTCGAAGTTTCATACCATAGTTTAAGGAACATATTTATTCAAAGTATCATTCAGATCCCGCTTCAATAATAGAAAGGTTGAGATGTTTAGCATATGGTCCAAGTTTGGTTGTGTTTTCTTATAGGGCATACGCAATTAATGGACACACATTTTATACCAAAGAATAAGATGATAAAAGTACTATGGAAAATAGTGGTGTCACCTTGGTAGCTAAAGCAATGCACATATCAAGTGTGAAGGACTTAAACCCGAAATTTGCAAATCTATCATATTTTGGGGTTATCGAGCGTATTTGGGTGTTTGATTATGAGAAGTTTCAGATTCCTATATTTGGTTGCAAGTGGGTTGAAAATAATAATGGCATACGAATGGATAAGTCAGGATTTTTATAAGTGGATATTAATAGGGTGGGGTACAAAGATGAGCCTTTCATTCTAGCATCTCAAGCTAAACAAGTGTTCTATGTCACTGATCCAACAAGTATGAAATGGTCTATAATGCTTTTATCTAACAAAGTAATTGACGAAAACATTGAGGATCAAGGTGATATTGGTGTTGACATTGAATCTCTTACCAGAAATTATCAAAATGAGAATGAATCATGTATTAGAAATGATCATAATGAGGGTATTTGGATCAATCCAACCGTCCGTGTTGTTAAGAGATGAGTAGAACATATTCCTACCAAGAAAAGAAAGAGACATTAGTGAAAAAGGTAATAGTATAGTTATATCCTATATCATTCAATAAATTTAAATATATGTCATTTTATATATATTCATATATATATATATATATATATATATATATATATATATATATATATATATATATATGGATTATTGATTATAGATTTTTATATTTGTCATTTCATTTTTATTTTTCTTCTTCTTTATTACAGGTCAAATGGCTAGTAATCAAGAAAACTCACAAGATGCAAATTCTCCAGATGATACTTCAGAAAAAGATATTACGCGAGGCATAACTATTATGAGGGGAATCATTCGTGATAGAGATAGAGGAGTAACATGTAATGTATATTGGAATGATGAGGACCAACTAATTGGGTCTAATGCTGCAAAGTTGACAAGCTACATTGGTACACTTGTTCGTATGCACATTCCAATCACAACCCTAGATGGAAAAGAGGAGAGTTGGATGAGGTTAAAGAGAAAATTTGGACTGAGATAAAGGTACCATATATGGTTTTTATTTGCTTTATCTTGACGATAATGTGTTTAACTTACTTATACTAACACACTCTATGCGTATGTTTTTTTCATAGAGGTCTTTTAACATTGAACATACCCGTAAAAAGTATATATTTGGTTTGGCCAGAAAAAGACACAGAGGATGGAGAATTTTTTTTAACAAACAACTATCTTAAGGATGAGGAAGGAAATTTTGTTGAAGAGGATCCGGAACGTCCAAAAAAGTATGAGAACTTTATTACACCTGAAGAATTGGTTGCTTTTGTAGGGAAAAGAAGAGACGAGAAATTCAAGAAAGTGAGTGCCATATATCGCGAGAGAGCATCAAAACCCATGTATCCATACAAAAAGGGCGTTTAGGATATGCACGCTTATAGGAAAAAATTGTAAGTAAATATAAATTCTATGATCTTATTAATTCTCTCAATGTGTTATAATTGATGATCTTATTATTTGTGTCAATGCGTTGTTAGAAGAGGCAAAAAGTGACGAAACATCACTACCAGCACATGTGTTATGGAAGGAAGCTCGTGTGGGCAAGGATCGAGTTGTTAATCCCGATGTTCAACATATTTATGATAAATGTGTAAGTATAACATTGTGTCTTTAATTAAATCAAATTTTTATTAATATATAATTAAGTTTTTATCTCCACTAATAATTTTTGATATTTAAATGAATTACAGGAGACCCTATCGCAATCGGTATCCACATGTGAGGACTAGGATATCAGGAACGTACTTAGTCGAGCACTAAATGTTATAGAGTATCCCGGTTGGGTGAGGGGTAAAGGTCATGGTGTGACTCCAACCTCCTTGTATAAGCATCCAAGGAAAACAAATCCTAGAAATGCATAAGTGATGCAAACATTGCAGGAATTACCAACACAAGTCCGTGAATTTCAAAAGGATAAAGAGAGATATATGGCGGAAAAAAGCAGTTCACAGTTGAAAGAAACTACTGACAAAGATAGTATCAACTGTCAAAATAAATTTCCCGAGGTAATTATATATGTTATTGTGAAATTAAAATAGCACATTTATGTTAATTGACGTATATACACATTAACAGTAAAATATTTATTATTGATTTAGGGCATTTCATCTTGTCAGCTATACTTATTGTCACCGACTTATCGCCTAGTTGGCAAGGGAAAAGTGTATAACACTTTGGGAGATTTACTTCACCATAGACCGCTCCTGGATTGACACATGAAAGTATCTGTTGATGTTGCTTTAGATTTGGATGTGTGGCTACCGGTACCTGACATTGTTGCTGAGACCACATTGCTGCGAGATGCAATAGGATCTTTTGTTGCATGGCCATCAGACCTTATTTTCATAGATGATCAGGTATGTTAAAAACCATTATGAATCTTTAAGTATTTAACTGTCAATTTTGACCTCATTTTTTTACATGGTAATTTTAGACTCCTACAAAACCTGTATCTAAGGATAAAGGGATTTTGCAGCACGACGAGTCTGTTGCATCACAAAAAGAGGTACGCTTAAAGTGTTAACTATATGATCCGAATAAAAAATTGCATGATTCTATAGTTTACCTAAGTTATATGATTTTTAGATACCTGCTCAAGAGTCACAACAAGTGAGCCATAAAATTGGTAGCGTACCACCCAAGAAAAGGGTTCGTCTCAAAAAATTTGTGCCTCGATTCCGGCAGTGTCTTGAAACACTTGCCACAACATCAAATATAATGAATTGTGGTATTCGTCAAATGGATATGGATGAAGGTATCTTTGGTTTTTCTTGCACCCAAACAATTGGACAAGAGGACATGGAAGAGATTTTTTATCATAGAGAATTGGACGTCGGTGTTATGCACTCATACATCCGGTAATCCTATTAATATATTTTTTAATTAGTTGAACAATTTATTTACACATTTCAATGAAAATAGTCTAATGTTTATTATGTTTTTATTTAAGGTTGTTATATGACAAATTGATGCGCGGGAATCAATTGTCAAACAGATTCCATTATGTGTCTTCCTCCCGTGTCAGCGGAGCGATAATTGTTAGGGAACCGGAGTCAGTAAGAGAGCACTTAGTCGAGAGATTCATGGCCACCGAAAGTACAAAAAGCTTGTATCTTTGGGAATATAATACTATTCCAACATGGTTAGATTTTCATTCTAAGTTTATTCTAATCTTTGTTTCTTTTGCGTAGAAAATTTCCCTATAAATGTTTCTTTTAATTTATAGATGTCACTGGTTGTTGGTTACTATGGATCCTATAAAAGAATTGGTTTATTATCTGAATTTGGTAGTTGGTGATTGGACTAATTATCCGGATATGAAGTTAATGATTGATACGTAAGTGAGATTGTTCTAAATATTCGTGTATATTTATATATTTAATTATTTTTGTGAGATTGTTCTAAATACATGTTTTTATTTTGTTAGATCAATACAAGTATTCCGAAGTTAAAGAGAAGCTCGAGTACAACCGTCTAAATCCAACAACATTACATGGATCAAAGTGCAGATACATTAATTTTCACAATTTTGCTTATAATAGTGATGCTACTTGATAAAACAAGACAACTATACATTCTTATTTATTTTTCTATGTAGTGTGATCAATAGCAAAACGGTATAGATTGCAGATACTTCATTTTGAGGTTTATTAAAGAAATCCTTCAAATGAATCAAATAGAGATTCCATTCACGATAAGAATTTATAACTTAGGATTTGTTTTATTATTTACCAGATATTTCATATAATTTATTACTTTTAACTAAAGCATGCATATTATGTTTTGTTATGTAGTACTTCGATGAACACAAGTGTGCGTATTACACGAAACATCAGTCGGAAGAAATCAAAGAGGAATTGTGTCAATATTTTATTGAGCAAAGAATCAAATAAGGTATGAATACATTATTGTGTGAAAAGTGTTATGAATACATTATTGTGTGAATACATTATTGACCGTATTATTATGTTCATACCTTGCAGGACCAGGAGCTTGAATACATTATTGACCGTGTTTTGTTCATACCTTATGGTTGATTTAGTTATTGTTAGGGCTGATTTTGTTAGGGTTGATTTTGTTATTGTTCGGGATGACTTTGTAAGGCTGATTTTGGTTGTGTTAGAAATATGTGAATTTAATTACAATGGTGTATATATATTTTGGATTACAATGGTGTATAATGGTATTATAATTCCTTTTTTGTATATAATCTCTTCTTTGTTGAAATAATGGGATTACGATTGTAAATTATAGGTTTATGGGATTACATTTGTAAATTGCAGGTTTATGAAATAATGCTGCAAAAAATGCAGGTTTATGAATTATATAAATTATAGGTTTATTAAAAAAAAACCAAAGAAAACGCTTTTTCAGGAAACACGTTGCCTTAGGCCTACCTTTGAAAGCGCTTTTTAAGAAAAAACGCTGCCTAAGGTATACATAAGACAACACTTTCAAAAGAGATGCCTTATGTATACCTTAGGCGGCGCTTTTTCTTTAAAAGTGCTTTCAAAGGTAGGCCTAAGGCAGCGCTTTTCCTGGAAAAACGCTTTCTAAAGATGCCTATAGAAAGCATAAAAGGCATTCTAAAGTATGCCTAAGAAAGCGCTTTTCCAGGAAAAAGCGCTGCTAAAAGCCTACTTAAGGCAACACTTTTGCCTAAATAAAACGCGCTGCTAAAACCTATAGCAGGGCCACCTACGACAGCGCTTTTAAAGACCAAAAAAAGCGCTTTCGTAGGTCTTTTTTGGCGTAGTGCACTCTACTTTGAATATTCATAGAAACAAATAGCCGAAGGTGCATAGAGAAATTGAGAGAGGCGGACAAACTACATGCATATATGGAAGATGATACCACAAAACAGAAGTTGATCATTGCATCAAATTTTATTTTCTTTCTCCTTCTCCTCTCTCTACTTATTCTTTTTAAAATTAATTAATTATTCACAACTCTTTTATTTTTCAGTTTTTGTTGGTCAAGAGAAACTCGCTTACAGGAAGACTCAATTTTGTTGGGAGTTCTAATTGAATTTTACACTAAGTTTTACTATCTATTGTATTTGTTTAAAGTGTGTATAATTAAAATATATTTTTTATTTTTTATTTAAGTTGTAGTTATTTATTTTGATAACTTCTATGTTAATGGAGCAAGTTTTCCTTCTTTCTTAGTTATCAAAAATAATAACCGCAAGAAGTTACAAATACATACAGGTAAAGCCTTTCTTTTTTTCTTAGTTTCACTGATGAACATTCCTGCCAAACATTCTTTAAGTTCAATTTTTCATATTTATTGATTTTTCTCTATTGATAAATTCTTTCTTTATTCAATACAATTTGCAGAAATATTGATGATGGGGTGATGTTTAGTTTTTGGGACATGATAGTGTGAATTCTACTAACAAGACATATTTTCTTGCACCAAATAAATGAAGATAATTTATATTTAGTAAATTGCAGTAATTTGGTTTTTAAATTCCATGTTAAAAATACATATTACCATTCAAATATCTTTAACCTTTAAGTAGGATATACATAAGACAAAGAAGTTGTATTTGCATTTATAGTGGAGAAAAAGAGAAAGATCCGACCAGAAAAGAAGAAACCAAATTCCATATACCGAACTAATAAGAATCAACAATTATAAAAAATACAATATCTAATTCAATATGATATCCTTATGTACTTTTTAATATGTTACTTATGCTTTGTGATTTCATTATTTTGAATTCAATTGTCTTTATAGTGTGCATTCAAAATTGCAAAGGAAATTATATTTTAATTCTAAATTGAAAAAAATTTCCTTACGTACTTTTATCAGATTTTGTTATCTATAGACTTCATTGTAGAAAACATATTAAAAATCATTATTTATCATCTTTTTTTTTTACTTTTTTTTAACAAAACTAAAATCTCTCATTCATAATCAAAAGTTCAATACAAAAAGAAATCATATGAATATCACTGTAGTTAACCTAAGAATTGGGTGCCTTCATTAACAAATGGGCAAACATATTCACTTAATATCTAACGAACTTAACTTTAAAGTTGAGAAAATTAATTAGTAACAACTAAATATCACTTATTATTAAATAAAACTCAAAAACTCTTGCAATAATTGAGTGACAAGCTTGCACCACTCTAAAAGAATCACTTTCTAATATAATTCGATCAATATTTAACGAAGTAACACTTTGATTGCCTCATTAGAGACTAAAGTTTATCATCTTACATTTATAACTGTGTCCAAGTAATATTTTCTTTAAAGGGACAAATACAAGAAATATCGTAATTTGCATACACGCATTAGCGGACAAACTGACGCAGATGAATAAAAAAGACCTTTATATTTTAACGTTGTGCACATTAAAAAAGAGGATAAACGGGCACGAGAGTGCCCGTTTAGACGTTAGTTGTCTATAATAAATTTAACTATTTTTTATTTTGATTAATAGTAATTTTAAATATCAATTTAAAATTTCAAAAATATACTTTTTTTCTTTTAATTTTTGTGTGGAACAAGACACCTATAATATTATTAGTGTTTACGCATGTTCGATTTGGGTTAGCAAAACATCTTAAGGTAATATTTTAAAAGGGTTTAGAAGACTTACTTCAGAATATAATCTAGAGAGACAAGTTTTTTTTAAGAAAGGGTCTAAATAGAGATGTAGAGAGCGTGGCAAGAAGTTTTGAGAGCATTCATAGAGGGTATTGTCTTGGGGAAATAACGGAGGATAAATCCATTTTAGAGTTTTCTTCGACTTTTGATTTTACTATAGCTAATACCAGATTTAGAAAACTAGATATGCATATTAATACATATAAGAGTTGGGTGACATGTTCTTAGATAGTTTTTTTCTTATTAGGAAGTCAAATAGGAAGATTTGCTTAGACTGTAAAATTATTCTAAGAAAGAGCTTGACTACCCAACAAGAGGGAAACAAAGAGAAAAAGTCACATGCTTATTGAGAAGAAGTATTCTTTCAAATTTGTATTCATCTTCAACCTCTTGCAAGATACCATGAATTAGCTGCTTCTCAATTATTAAAAAGAGTGAGATCTATCATAGAGGGGGGGTTGTGAAGTTATTGAAGTACAAATCAAGATTAGGATTGTGAGGTGTTGTTATAAATTGAAAATTCAATAAGAAAAAACAAAAGGATTTATTTTCAACCGAAGACTTCGACAGTGCCAAGAAAAGGTAGTTACGGAATGAAGTTGTGAGTTTATGTCCCATTAGGTTGAACCAAGAGCTCGGATAATGTACTGGTATAATCGAGGAAAATCATTGTGAAGTAGATGCTTGGAGAGGATCTTGGATCTAAGTATGAGGACGATCAAGACAGAATAAAAGGTCTTGGAGATTTCAGTTTCATGGGTTGTGTACAATAGAAGAAGGTAAGATTCATATTGAAGTCGTTAATTTCATTCTTAATTTTAATATCTAGTTCCTTGTTTGTATAAGATGCATGTTGTATAATTGTCAAAATAATATAATACTGGGAATTTTCAATGGCTCGACATTAAAGACTGGATTAGGTGCAAAGCAAGGCCGAACACACTGAATCAATATAAACCCTTGTGAAATATTCTCTTTCGTTATCTTCATTTAATTTTTTGTTTAAAATTGCATGTTAAGCATTTTATAGTTTTTATTAGGAATCACATGTTGTTAGATTTATTTTGTTCATAGTGATTTGTAGTGTAAATTATAGGTCTGGTAGTGATAAGTTATCCATAGCATCTCTCTTGCGATTAAAGTTGCCTATGATGGTAATGTTAGATCGGTGTAATTAATCATTAGAGTTCCATTTAGACACCATGTTTAAATTTAATTTTTAGTTGATTAATTCATTGATTGAGTAAATTATTTATAATTTTATGTTTCGTTCTATTGTTTGGACATATAGTAACATCTAATATCGATTCCAACGCATACACAATATTTTCCACTGCCCATTTCTGTAAACCTCTATTTTTTTTTTTAAAAACATTTTTGAAAATTATTTTTGTAAGGTGAGGTCTATTCAAACTCCCCTCCTTTAAAAAAAAATTCGCCCATATTTACCCCTAACATGCTTATCGATTAGCCAATGAAAAAAATCACTCCTAATAGATTAAACAAGTCAGTAATTTATTAAGTACGCCTATAAAATATTGGCAGGTGTTTTATCAAATAAGAAAGGCTTCAAAAAATATTTATGGGTGTGTAATATGTCTAAGTATCTAAGAAATTACTCGTATACCTTTACATTAAACGAATCACTCAGACTCTAGCTAAGCACATAACCAAGAGAGTTTTGACACTTCTTCTCTTCACAAATTTGAAGTTTCAAGTTCGCTTGCTTGTTTTATCATTGACTTGACACTTTATTTGGAACTTAAATCTTCTAACTAATTAGGCTTGAGATAACTTCTTTGATAATATTCCATCATTAGAGATTGTTGGACTTATATAACCAAAGACTTCATCAAAAGTCGTTTGACCTAAGGTGTTATCATTATGGAATTAGGCTTGACATTTGATCTTAAAAAGACCATCTTGATCAATGAACCTTATTGATAGATAAATACTTCACGTAGTTTTGTTTCAAAAAAGGTGTCGAATATCAAAACCAACAAGTTCATCTAATAGTTGCAGACATTTGTACCTCCAAACATATGGATCCTTGTTCTCTCCCTTTTTCATAATGATAATTCATCTTTAAGGAGGTGATAAAGATAGAAAATAGATATAGAGTATACCCTTCTCATCCTTTAACATTATCAAAAGCGCATGCACATGGATCACTAATAATCATGTGGGAAATGAAACAACGATAAGTTTAATTACCAAACAAAACATTATTTATTAAGAAGAAGTGATACAAAAAGGAAATATTTTGAAAGCACAAAGGAAAATAAGCTTACATGTTCTATTTTTATGATTCCTTAAGTGTTCTTCTCTAATGAACTTTCAAATGAAGCTTTGAATAAATCTTTCATGAATCTATACATAAATCACTGGTAGATGAATTTTAGGTTCCTCCAATAGCCTCTTCATGAGATTCTACAAAGGTATCATTTGTTGCTACATTAAACTATTGATATATCAATCTTGTATATGATGTTTCTCCGAAAAAATCTCATGATTGATAATTATTCAAAAATTCTCCCGGATGAAATGCCCCAGATTCATTATTATTTTTCACGGTCACAAAGAAATAGGAGAAGGATGTTTTGTTCATTGAATTGAAAATATTGTAGTATATTATAGTAAGGTAATTAATTATATTTAGAAACAATAACATAATGATTATATATATTAGCATAATCAGATGAACGTGCCACCGCTTATTCGCATCACATTTGTAGCTTGTTGAATCAACCATTCTTGCTTACTCGACTAGTATGAATTATTCTGCCTGCGTGAGGTTGAATGTTCACGTTCCTTAGCAGGCCAATAAGAGAAGTTACATTGATCTCCATGGGCTTGAACTCGCATTCTCTTTGATATTGTTGCAATTCCTAGTAAATCCTATTGGCTCTCCCAAGGTTAACATCTAAAGCCTCCAAAAAGGATCTATGAGTACGTAGTTGTGGATACTCTTGTAGAAGACTGCATGGAATTATGAGTCAAAAATCAAGACATTTTTCCATTCCCCTACAAAAATCCTCAATTTAATGTGCCCTTATGGACGGGTCGTCGTGCTGTTGAATTCATATAAGTCAGGCCCCTCGAATGGCCACAAGTTCTCTTTCATTTTCACGAATAACTATGGGTACATTATATCAAAAGAGGTTTCACCATCTATTAGTACTCGGGAACGTCTAAGTGGCCGACAGTGGTGGTGATGAACATAGGAAAGATTTGATTTAGGATCCCTCATACTTTCTCGCTATCCTAGAATCCAAGTATATCCGTTTGTCCGAGGTCTTGGATGAGGTGCTTCTAGATTTCTTATTAACGACCATTAAATTTGATATATTTATATTCATCATCCCTTTTGATGGGGTGTTTTCTTGGGGGAACCTTCTGTAATGGCTTCAATGTACTAGCGCTTCCCCTTATGTTCATCTCTTCCTTATTGCTTGCCTATTTTCCTGTGATTATGGCATCAAATTATTTGGTTAGGGATTTTTTATTCAGTGACTCTTCTCGATCCCTCTTAGCAACTTTGGTATATTTGAATATGAGGCCTCTCTTTATCAGATATTCGATCACATCCTTTAGTTGGATATTGTAACACGGTGGAAGAATTGACTTGTTTGTTTTACGTTTTATCGCAAATGTTGCAGATAGCCAGAGTCGCCACCGACTTTTTTTTATCCAATAAATGAAAGGTGAAAAGAACAGGAAAGACCTTTTATCGATTCTGAGTACGAGAGGTAATTATGAAAAGGGAAGGTATTAGCATCACTTCCATCCGTAGTTATCTACGGACTCTTAATTGCTTTAACTCAACTTTTGAAAACTTATTTTCTCTGTGTGTGATTTGAAAAGTATTTTGCTTTGACTTCGTAATGATTCTTGTATAAGTCCTCAAGAATGTATATGAAGTGTTTGAAAATATTTGTTTAAAAATGTAACTTTGTAATGATTCTCGTATGAATGTATACAAAGTGTTTGTTTGAAAGTATTTTTGAAAAGCGTGTGAGGTGTGAAAAGTATTTTGATTGGATTGAGCAAGCAATTAAAAGTCTTATTACCTACTCAGAAGGTCGTTCTTGTTATTTTCCTTTTCCTTTAGGATATCATTCTCCATATCATTAGTTGGTAGGTAACCCTATCTGTTGGATGTGAAGGGGCAGGCGTAGGGTCATCGTATGGTTATTGAAGGCAACATTGTAAGGATACCTTAGCAATTCGAAGGGACGGTCATCACTTATTCGTAGACAACAACCGAAGGACGAGATCATATATTTGTAGGCAACATCGAGGGTCATCGAGGGACTATGATCTTTGTGATGATTTTTGAATCGAGTGACTTTTGCTAATGGTACCCCTACGTTCGAGGGAGATGACCATTGTTTATTCGTAAGGCAACAAGAGAGGATACCCTAAGGGTACAAGTGTGAGAAGTGTGTTGATTCAAATATGTTATCTTGAGATTAGGGTTATCTATGATTGATTGACTAGTCTTGCCATATAATCCTATTAGCCATACATCTAAGCAGTATAAATACAGTTTATAAGAGTGCGGAAAGTAAAAGCGAAAAAGTAAAGTCCTACGCTATTATAAAAATATCCTTGCGACCTATACATCGATTTCTAGAATTTAAATGCAAAAACGATAAAATAAATAATGAGAAAAATGCTTTAATAATTGTTAAAATATTTTAAACCCTAATTATTAAAGAAAAAACATTCTTTGGTATTTTTCGGAATTGATTTTAATTAAGAAAACCTAATTCTAAATTAATTAGAAAATAATTTTAAGTGAAGAGAAAAATAAAATATTTTTGTGTCTAAAATTAATTAAACATTTTTTAAACCTAAATTTAAAATAAAAATATTTTTTAGGGGTTTTATTGTAGTGAAAATAATCTGTGAAAAGAATTAAATAAGTTGAATATTAAAAGAAAATAAAAAAAAAATGAAGGAAACTAGTGCCAAAAAAATAGGAATGGTCCTTGAAGGTCTTGAACTCGTGACCCTTAGGTCACTGGTTCAAAATTACACCACTATAATGTCTTGACCCATATATTTCAAATGAAGCATTTTTGGGCAAACCTTTTGAGAGACAAAGTTGTAGAGAATTGAATCCCTTTTAAAATGAGATTTGGTGGAAAAATGTTTGATGAAGTATGTGAAAGTTATGTCTGATCAAAGTTCTATTGACTTTTTATCAAAAAAATCATAATTTAGAAACTTTGATTTTTTATCAATTCTTTGATTTTCTTGATGAATCATGATCAACCCTTGATCAAATGATGGATGTGACCTCAAAATCTTGATGTTGACCAAAAATGATGAAGTTTGACTTTATGTTGACCACAATTGACTTTTTGTCCAATATAATTGATTTTCAACCATCTGAGCAAACTTAGGTCGGGAGGTTTGAAACTTGACATGGTGATACCTTGATACATATGAGGAGGTATGATGATCACTTGATCCATTAGAACTCATCCTAGACTTGAGAGAAGCAAAACCCTAGTTGTGGGTTGATTGCTTAAGAGAAGGCTTGTCTAGTCAACCCTTGAGTAGTCCTTGAGTATGGAGATGTGTATTGACTTGAAAAATAGGAGGACAAATTTTGGGGTATAACAGATGCAATCGTTGGTGATGCGGTTGTGGCTCTTCTTAAAGAGATAATACTCTGATTTATATATCCAAGAGGATTCTTTAAATAGAAAATGGTTTTTGATTTCAACCATATATAGAATTAGGTATCGACTAATGTTAGATCTATTACTGAGAGGTGTTGACGGGGTGAGGGGTATACTTTTCATACTTGTTGTGGGTTCTACAGTCAGACTCCTCTATTCGTCAGTTAGATTCTTTCCCAGATGAACGACTGTTTCATTTTTAGCCACGAGGTTGTATCCTTGGGCGAAACTTTTCATTCAATATTATTGACGGTTGTTCCAGTTCAATAGATCATTTAGACTATGAGCTTCATTGCATCCTAATTTCTCCCAAAAGGAGTCATCATGCTTTCGTCCATTCTCAATATCGAACACTTAAGGATCGCATTGGATCCTCTCACTACCACAACCACTTGTGTGAAACGGTCTATATATGTCACATTCTTCCCCTATATGATCCCACTGAGTGCGACTATTGTCATAGGTTGCCTTTATGAGCCTTGAAACATACAATGAAGTTCTCATAGAGGTTTTTCCATGAATTGACGCCCCCATCGAGAAGAGATTTGAATCAGAGCCTCATTATTCTGATCAGTGTTAGTGTAAAGAGTTTTCACTTTTCTACTTATTCGGTGTGGTAATAATTCCAACAATCATCAACATGCTACACATATTCATCATGATCTTTTTTTCCATCGTAATCATGCAGCTTATGAGGTTTCTCTAAATATTTTGGTATCTGACTGTCAAGGATGTCAATGGAAAGAGGATTTGTGTATTGTTTTTATGGTGAAGGTTTTTCCATTTGTTCCTTGGGGGAACATAACTCCCTCGACCTCCTTCAAAACTACATGGATGAGTTTGATGTGTTTAGCTTATTTAAAATTTTATAGATCTTGGGACTACTTCTCGGTAAGATGCGACTAAATCAATAATGACAGTACTACTCCTTTGATAAGTGGCTTCCTGCACTGTATTACCTCTTAGATTGGTGTTATGCAAACTTTATCCAAGACAAAGTAATCACTCATTCATCCCATGTGAGTTTCATTTTACAACCATGTTGTACATGTTTCTTTGATAATTTGTTTGTGTCTTGCACACCACGGTTGACCTGCAAGGACTAGAGTCTAGGTGTTGGTTCACGTCTTGGTACTACTATCGATGTTAGAGTCCTAAGCAAAGATTTTCCTTCTTGGAGCTATGGATCAAAACCTAAGATCGTTGAAGTCGAAACAATATCTTGACGTAACATAGGGTTCACGATGGCATGATCGCCTCTGTTTTGAGGAGGAAGTGATGGATTTCTCGCGCCTTAAGCATGTGGACAACTTCAAGTAGTGTAGCATAGCGGATGGCTTCATAACCTACTATTGTTGAAAGATATGGAAGTCTAAGAACTGAGAAAATAATAATCAGAATTTAGCTATGATTATAGTATCGAGAACATAGATCTGGTGCTCGATTTTAAAGAATCCAAATTACTAGGTTGCAGAAGCTTCGGTTCGATGAATCGAGATATGCATATTTAAACGTGCAAAACGTGGGAATCAAATGTCAATTACCATATACGGTGTCATTGTTCCGATAAGGAACTTGAAATGATTAGAGATCAAAGGTTGTGAATCACAATGATGTACTTGAGATTTCGGTATGGTGAGAATGGGGATGTCCAGAATATTTTAGCACTTTAACCTTCAAGCCAGTATAAGAGTAATACGGGCTAATAAAGTTTGAATTTAAATTGGATTTGAAAAATAACACACTTTCTTTTTATATGGTAGAGTGGTTAGAACAACCTACTAAATTTCAAACGTAGAATGCAGGAGTCTGTCAAATGTATTTTGAATCTAGATCTCCCGTGCTCTAACGCACGATAACACCCATGTTCCGCGAGTGATTTGATGTATTATTTCCTTCTTTCGATCATAGTTGTAGGGCCTTTTGGATGGCCAAAAATAATAACTAAATTGAATTAAGTTTACTACTCTATGTGAATCAATTTTTGTAATAAACAAAGTCTTCTAATAAGAGGTAATTAAAATTCCTAAAAGCTTAAGACAAAAAATTCTTTAAAGATACAAAGACAAGCAAATTCTCGAGTATGGGAAAAATGTAAGATTATATTATTAGTAATAAAATATAATTAATTATAATAGAAATTTTTTAAATATGAGATTAGATTAATTTATTGCTGACGAGTGTGATTTTTAATTCGATTACTCTTATTTTTTGCTATTTTATTTTTTTCCGATTTTCATCACCGATATAATCTAATTCGAGAGTCAATTCTGACATCAAGTAATTCTAACCTACTCTCAATCGTAGTTTTAGAAGATCAAACAATAATCATTTCTAATAAATTCAACGTCAATCACGAATGAATCAACTATTGATTTAACTATCCTATTTATTGTACTTGAGAATTTTATTTTTTTTAATAAATCTAAGACAATTTAAATCCACCGTTTCTTATGTTTTTTCTCTAAGACACGTAACACTTTTTATAATAGAGAAGTTAAAATCGTGGATTTAAAATTAGAAAATCTTTTTAAGTTTATTTGAAAAATGTTGAATCCCATGTGGGATGTCGCCTAAAAGTGAAAGTCTCCAAAAGTCCAAAAGAGCACTAATGCGACCAAAAAGTTTTCTTCAAATTTGTTTTAAGTAACCTAGAGTTCTTGACCATAGCAATTCAAAATTTCAAATAAAAGAATACTCCAATAAATAACATCACGGAACATCCCACTAAGCGGGAGTCTCAAAAACGCTGCACATTCCACAAGCCTCGAGTCTTCAGTTTCACAGATAAAGTACAAAATTTAAGTCCTCCACGCAATTCACAAAAAGGCACTACTGACATGCAACATTTTCAATTTCACGACCCCTGAGAGTTTGAAAAAAGTGTGAATATGTGCCCATATGGTCAAAAGATTATTTTTGACTATTCAGGATTCTTATATTGTCTCTTTATCTAGTTAGTTAATCTAACCAACTAATAGTAATTCTGTATTGTAACTTATTTTATTCTCATCGGTGCTTTTTAGCTTGCAACGTGCACTCAAAATGCTTAGCCAACGCATTGTCACATACGCCAACGTTATGGAGTCCAACTGCCATACAAGATTTGGTGGAAAAACTTTATTATAATTAGGTATTTAGGTAAATGTTTTACAATATGCCATAAAGCGTCCTTAGTTATATAAACAATAAATAAAAGAATTGATTGATTATTAGTTTGTTCAGAACTAAAATTATTAAGTATGATGATGGTAAAAAATTCTGAGTTGATGATGTTCGGTGGTACAAAGTGGACATGTGATAATAATATTTTGATATTTAAATCAATTTAAAATATAAGATGAGTGAAATAAAAAATTAAGATAAAAAAATGTATCTCAAATATCTTGTGAGATGACTTTGTTTTATCATGGATAATTAAGAATAGATTGACATCAGTTTGGTCTTCAACTTCTCGGACATTTGGCCGTCCAAGACTTGTCAGGCATTAATGAGTTGGAAAATTTTCAGCAGTTGAGGCTAACTTCTTAGGATGTCGTTTGCTTTGGACCAGAAGTAGAAACATCTGAGGTTAATTGAAAAATTACTTGGAGACAAACGCATTAAATGTCCTCGCTTCATTGAAATGTTTTTGTTGGTTCTATTGACTGACAGCAATTTTCGTAAAATATTATGCTTAGAAAAATGTCATGAAGAATACTGAAACAACAGATGTCTTGACATATGAAACTGAACTGGACTGTTTTACGTTCAGATATTTTAGGAAGTCAGTTTGTTTTAATCTGTATGCTTCGATTAAGGAAGCTTATGTAAATGTCTTCAACAATATTCTTGGAGATCTTATGTCCTACTTTTGTGGAGAAAGCTTAAGACGCTGAAGACTTGTGAGTAAAGCAACTCTAGTTGTTGCTACTCTATTTAAGGACTGCAAACCCTGTTTTGCAGGTTGGCGATTCCAGACGAACTTAGACTTAGAACTTTACATTGCTGGTTATTTATTTGTTGGTTGTTCTATTTGTTGGTTGTTCATTGTGAGTCTCTCCAGTATTCTTTGATACTTGAGTAGGACGTTAGTTTAGTTGTAATTTGTCAATCACCATAAACTTTGAAGCAAGAGTGATTGTGTATTTTTGAAGGGTATCTTCAATATTTGTTCTTGTTGATTGTCATCGCGTGTGACTTAGGGAGTGAGCGGAGGTTCTCATATCTAAGATAGGTTTCTTAGGTAGAAGGGTCATTAGATAGTGATTAAGTGAGGAGTGTAAACATGGACGTTTAGCTCTGAATTAATACTGCTAATAGTGGACTTCATCCCTGGCTTGGTAGCCCCCAGACGTAGGTTGGTTGGAACCGAACTGGGTAAACAATTCATTGTGTTCTTACTGTTTTCTGCACTTTAACATTTTGTACTGTAAGTATTCATAGGAAAGATATCAGTGTCGTGACATCACCTTCGACATCTTATATCTGATACCACAATTTCAATTGGTATCAGAGCAGGCATCCTGCTCTGTCTCTAGGTGATATCTAGGGAAGATACTTTCTGGTACTATAGAAAAGAAAGAAATATTTATGAATAGACCACTCATCCTGGATGGTTCTAACTATGACATATAGAAGCCTCGTATGGCAGCTTACATCAAATCCTTGGACAGCAGGGCTTGGAAAGCTATTTTGAAAGGATGGACACACCCTGTCATCATTGGACTAGATAATCAACCTATTGATGAGCTAAAACCTGAAGAAAACTAGTCAAAGAAGGACGATGAATTGGCTCCGGGGAACTCAAAGGCACTAAATGTTATATTCAATGGAGTTGACAGAAATATTTTCAGATTGATTAATACTTGTGAAGTGGCCAAGGATGCTTTGGAAATTCTCGGAACTACTCATGAAGGCACTTCCAAAGTTAAGATGTCAAGGCTGCAACTATTCACTACTAATTTTGAAAATCTAAAGATGAAAGAAGAAGAGAGCATACAAGAATTTCACATGAATGTTCTTGAAATAGCCAATGTATGTAGTGCCTTGGGTGAGAAGATTCTAGAGGAGAAGCTGGTAAGGAAGATTCTCAGATCTCTACCTAAGAGATTTGACATGAAGGTAACATCCATAGATGTATCTCAAGAAATTAACAGCACCAAAGTGGATGAACTAGTTGGCTCTCTCCAAACATTTGAGTCGGGCATTAATGAAAGATCTGATAAGAAGCCTAAAAGCACATCTTTCAAGTCCAACACTGAAGAAAGAGACAAGGAATATGATATTGACACTGAGGAAGGACTGTTAAACACCATACTCTTTCTTAGAAGACAATTTAATAAAGTGATGAAGAGGATGGAGGGTAGCTCAAGACTAAATGTCTGTAACATCCCATACGACATCAACAAAACAAATAATTCTACGAAGAAAGAAGAAGCTGAGGAAAAACCTACTCAAGGCAAAGAATTAAGGTTCTATGAATGCAAAGGTTTTAGTCACATCAAAGTTGAATGTCCAACTTTCCTCAAAAGATAAAGCAAAGGACTGAATGTACTCTGGTCAACTGAGGACTCTAAAAATGAAGTGAAAGAAGAATCAGCCAACTATGTAATAGCTCTGACTGGTACCTATGTTTCTGGTGGAGACTCAAGTGATAAAGAGTTAACCTTTGAAGAACTAGATGTGACTTACAAGAAACTATGCATTAAAAGTGTTGAAGTATGCTAGGAGAATGAGAAACAAAAGAAGCTCATAATACAACTACAAGACAAAAGGAAAGAGCATTTATAGACTATTCAGAAGCTAGAAAGTGAAGTGATTCTACTGAAATTTGATCTTGACAAAATGTCCAAATCTGTCAAGATGTTAAACAGTGGATCTGAGACACTGGATAAGATACTTAAATTTGGAAGAGCATCAAGAGACATGAGTGGTCTGGGATACAATGGAGCAAAGGAGTCCTCTGCAGAACCTATTCAAATACAGGTTGAACCAAAGATGTCGAATCAAATGTTTCAACATCACAGAAGAAACAACTACAGACAGCCTAACCGAAGATCTCAGCGCTGGAGATGTCATTAATATGGAAGACATGGTCATATAAAGCTATTCTGCTTCAAACTGTATGGTTACCCTAACCTAACACCCCAACCAAATATGACTCAGGCCATCCTAAAGAAACAATGGATTCCCAAAGCTAAAATTACATGTTTCTTGGCTCACACGTCTCCAACAGTAAAGACCAAAGAGGATTGGTATTTTGATAGTGGATGCTCAAGGTATATGACATGAAACAAAGAGTTGCTGGTTAATGTTCAAGATCATTCAATGGGTTATGTCAACTTTGGATATGAAATGAAGGGAGAAATCAGGGAGTGAGCAAAATAAACTTCTCTGAAATTCCTAATGTTGAAGATGTATTATTTGTCAAAGGATTAACATCCAACCTGATAAGCATAAGCCGACTATGTGATCAAGAATTCAATGTAAACTTCACAAAAGCTTAATGTATTATTACAAATAAGAAGGGCGAAGCTGCTATGACAGGTATAAGGACCAAGGACAATTGTTATCTATGGGTTCCCCAAGATAGAAGTCATCCCACTTGTGATGAGATCAAACAAGTTGAAGACATGAGTTTCAAGAAGAAAAAGAAAAATACGAGTTCAACTGATCACAATGTCCCAAGGAATGTCATGACATCATATAACTCTGCAAGAGTTAATGATTAGTCTGCTGAAAGAAGAACTATGGATTTGATCAAGAAATCTTCTAAAATAAATTTGGTCAACTGTTATTCAAGAGGATGGAATGTATATGAAATTTCAAGAAGAGAGCAAGGGGTCTGTTTGTTAAAGGAATTGTAGCAATTAAAAGCGTGTGGGAACGTCATTAAAGGGGCTAAATTTTTAGACTATTGTCATACCCCAAAATTTGCCCTCCATCTATTCAAGAGATTTCATACATCCATACTCAAGGATTCCTCAAGAGTTGATCAGACAAACTCTCTCCTAGACAATCAACCCAAACTAGGGTTTGGTATCTCTCAAGTCAAGATGGATTTCCAACATCTCCAATGGTCTTCATGCTTCCTCATATGCTTCAAAGATTCTCCTTGTCAAGTTTCAAGCCTCACAAGCCAAGTTTCCTCAGACAATTGCTCAGATGGTTGAAAATCGGGTGTATTGGACAAAAAGTCAACTGTGGTCAACATACAGTCAAAACTTCTGATTTTTGGTCAACATCCTCATTTTGAATTTACATTCATCATTTGATCAAGGGTTGATCATGATTCATCAAGAAAACTCAAGATTTGCTCAAAAGTCAAACTTTCTAAATTAGGGTTTCTAGGTGAAAAGTCAATTGAACTTTGACTGATCATAACTTTCTCATACTTTCTCAGAAATTTTTCCACTACCTCTTGTTTTGAAGGAAATTCAATTCTCTACAACTTCATGTCTCACAAGAATGTCCAAAAAGTGCTTCATTTGAGAGGTATAGCTCAAAACATTACAGGTCATTTTCAAAGTCAACAAAAAGTCAACTTTTTGATTTGAAGATATATTGAGCATGGTAACTCCAATTGATGTGAGACCAAATACATTGTTTAGAGGACTCTTAGATCTTTCCAAAAAGTCCAAGAACACTCAAAAATGTGGAAAATTGAGCAAGATACACCATTCAGAAGTTGGGCAATTTTGGACAATTGCACAAAAGGACATTTTGGTCAAAATGCAAAATTTTCCAAATGGGCCTATAATCTTTTGATCCAAACTTGTTCATGATGTTATTCTTGACCCATAAATGCTTGGCATTGGTGATTTTCTATTTTCATGATTTATATTTGAATTTTATAACATTTAATTCAAAAATAAATTATGTAAAATATGAAAATTAAGTTATTTTTTCAATTAAGTTGGATTTATATCTCTCTTAATGTCCAAGAAAGCCCATATTTCATACCAAATTCGTGCAAGCCATGGCATTGATGAGAAAATCATATTTTCTTCAATATTTGATTTTATTTTGAAAGAAAATATTTGCACATCAATTGTCCAATCTTTTTTCCACACTTTTGCCATCCAAATCTCTTCTATAAATTGCCAGCATTGTGTACAAACCAAGGACACGAACCCTAACCTAAAAACAAACCCAAACTCTTGCAAAATTTTCCAAGAAATTCGATTTTCAAATTCCAGCCTTTCTCAACCTCTTCCAGCCACCCAGTCTTGCTCAGGAGGTTCCCAGGAGTCGAACCATACTCTTACTCAAGCCTACAACTGCCCAGATCGCGTGCTTGAACCTTCACCGGTTTGTAATTTTTCTAATTTCGATTTCAATATTTCATGCATTGTTAATATTTTTCGTGTGTTTGTATGGACTCAGGATGCTTGTTAGGTCATGAATGAAGCCTTACATGCAAGCTTAGACGTGTAGAACTCAAATCACCATAGCTAGGGCATTTTGAACTGTTTGAATCGAACCGGTGGATACAGGCGTTTTTAGGGCAAACTAATGCCACCATCGTGTTCGCCATGGCCGATTTAGGGGGACAGGGTCCTTCGTTTTTGTTTATTGCTCGTATTTTGCAGGATCCCAGAGTCTCCTTGCCGGAGAAGACGACCGGAGCTAGGGCTCCGGCGTCGTGGAATGTTTGACTCAGGCGAGAGCATGCGTGGCAATTTCGTGTGTTGTGATTCGTCCATACAGTCAACCGGGGCCCACGCGTAGCTGACTCGTTTTCAAATATATCCAGGACGTGTCAACGTACTTATGCATTTGTTTTTCACTTTCCCAACACCAAGTGTCAAATGGTCTGATGGTTAAGGCGCTCACTGTGTGTGGATACCCCTCAGGGTCACGAGTTCGATTCACTCCAGGGCTGTTTTTGCTATTTTCTTTCACAAACTTATATTTTCTAACATATTTCCATATTTTCTTTTATTTTAATATTTTCCATTTATTTTAATTTCTTTACACATTTTATTTATGCATTAAAAATTACCAAAAACATTTTTTCTTTTTGCATTTATATTCTAAAAATCTTTATTTAATTTAATAAATTTAAAAATATAATTTTTGCATGCATATTTATTTTTATTTTTATTTTAGCATTTAAATCATTATAAATTGCATTTTAATTATTAAATCTTTTCCAAAAAATCCCAAAAAAATTATTCTAATATATTTATCTTATTTCCAGCATATATTAATTTTTCCATATTAAAATTTGCATTTTTCTAACATTTTTTCTCTTGTTCGATTCATATTGCATTTTTCGATTTCTTCTTTTTGTACAGGTTGATCCGATTCAGACGATTTTCTCTTTATCATTTTATCATTTTATTTTTCCAATAATGTAACTGTTCATGGGTTGTAATAGTTTAATTTAGGATTTTATTTTCCGCATTTTGAATTATGTATCTGCCCCAAAGCCATGTAATAGCGTAGGTTTATCTTTCCGCATCTTTACATTTCCGCTTTTACATTCCGCATTTTACTTTCCGCACCCTATAAATTGCTAGTAATTAGACGTGTATGGCAAGATAATAATTGAACATAGCCCACTAATCTTCAAGATAATATATTCTGAAATCAACACACTTCATTCACACACGCACCCCTTAGGGTAATTCTCTCTCGATGCCTTTCGATTCAAAATGGTCATGTCCCTCGAACGTAGAGGTATTCTAGCACCGTCGCCTTCCAAACAAATCATCATAGTCCCTTCGATACAAAGATCATAAGACCCACGATGTCGCTTCCGAATACATGATCTTGACCCTCGATTGTCGCCTACGAAAATGATGATAGTCCTTCGAATGTGCTAGGATACTTCCTACAAGTTGCCTTCTATGACCATCCGATGTCCCTTCGAATGTCCGCTTACATCCAGCGAATGGAGCTACCTACTAACTAATGGTATGGCTAGCGCTATTCTAAAGGAATGTAGAAGTACAACAACGACCAATTAGTGGGTAAATAAGTCTCTTAGTTGCTTGCTCTATCAAATGCTTTTCACCTCACACACTTTTCAAAGTTCAAATCCTTTTCAAAACGAAACATTTCCGAACACTTTGTATACACTCCTACATGAGTCATTACAAAGTCAAAGCGAAATGCCTTTTCAAAACATCTTTGTCAAACACACGAAAGCAATTTTAAAAAGTTATCTAGAGCAACTAAGAGCCGTAGAATGAATCGGATGGAAAGGGTGCTAATACCTTCCTTTTCATAACCATTCTCCGAACTCGTAATCTAACGAAGGTCTTTTATACTTTTACCTTCCCTTAATTGGATAAAAATAAAAGTCGGTGGCGACTCTTGCTATCCGCACATTTGGATACAAAAATCCTACAAAGTCAGTTCACCGTGTTACAGAACTGGCGACTCTGCTGGGGACCACACCCTAAAAGAGAT
Organism: Vicia sativa; assembly: GCA_021764765.1. Lineage (NCBI taxonomy): Eukaryota > Viridiplantae > Streptophyta > Magnoliopsida > Fabales > Fabaceae > Vicia > Vicia sativa. Next base: position 195,080,117 of record CM038793.1, on the reverse strand, counting down.
AATTGCCTTAGGGATTTCTAGATAACTTTTATTGCTTTTTGCTTGACTTGTATGCTTTATCTTTAAGGGTTGCTTGGGTATTATATTGTTGGGGGATCCTACACCCGGATCCGGGTTTCCTTTTAGGTAAGTAGCATTAGATCATCGCGACCGTTAGACGTATAACTACGCGGTCAACATGATGGCTACGTTAGCGTGACACTTTGGTTGTCCCGATACTCTTCATTCCCAAGTTGAAGATAGTATTTGGCTTCTGCGTGGTGTCATCAAGCGCTAACTAAACTTTTAGAACCTTAATTGACCCATCTTGGCCATTAGAAGGTAGTGAGATGGCCGACTTTGGTGTAGACCGAGGTTGGTTGATACTCGATGCTACGCTCATTGAGATTAGACTTTTGGGACATTTTCGATCGACCACTTGGCGTCGTATTGAAATAAGCGCCTCGAGAAAGATCTATGATATGAGATTCCTAGAACCGGTTACTATTATAGGGGGATGAACCAACTCAAACCTTTGGTAGGGTAATCACCTATACCTCATGCAAGCCTTAAACCTAGGCTCATTGTGTGAATTGTTTGTGTGTGCTAAACATGACATCATGACATCATTCGCATTGCATATCATTTCTAACTATTTTAAGGACCTAGGGATTTATCTTTGCTCTGTTTTGTAGGGATCATGGCTTCTAGAAGGACTATCCGAATCAACTTCATGGGTATCCCTTCTCAACTCAAAGAATTGGTTTGAAATTCCGACCATGCTCGGTTCATCAAAAGACATGGTTATCTTGATTTGGTTATCTCGGTTTTGAAGAAGATATGATGCATGTCCTATTCCAGTTTTTGATCAAAACACCATTGCTTTACATTTCCAGTTATCGGTTGGTTCCTACCTTGGAAGAGTTCTCTAAGCTACTTGGGGTACCTATTCTTGACCAAATGCCATTCACCGGTCTAGAAAAGGTTCCTAAGTTCGAAGACATCGCATCCGCCTTACATCTTAAGCGCTCAGACATCGAAGCCAATTGGGAAACTAGAAGTGGAGTTAGGGGTTTACTTTCCAAGTTCTTAATCAAGAAAGCCCGAGAATTCCTCAAAGTTATGAGTTTCCATGCATTTGAAAACATTGTGGCCTTGCTAATTTATGGTTTGGTTCTATTTCCTAACTCGGATCAATTCATCGATATCAATGCCATCAAGTTGTTCCTTACCCGCAATCCAGCGCCTACTTTACTTGGAGACATCCTGCATTCTCTCCACACTCGTACTACTAAGCGACAAGGAACTCTCATGTGTTGTGTACCGTTACTTTCCAGGTGGTTTATTTCGCACCTTCCTTCATCAGTTTTGAAGAACGAACAAAGGTTGAGATGGTCTCAAAGATTGATGTCACTCTCTCATTCAGATATCCGTTGGAATCTTTTCTCTCAAAAGGACTTCACATTCATTGAGCGTTGTGGAGAATTCCCTAATGTACCACTACTTGGTATAAGGGGAGGTATTACTTACAACCCTTCCTTAGCTCTACGTCAGTTTGGTTTTGCTCGAAGAGATGGTCCACATGATATGCTTCTCCAAGATGTTGTGTTCGACTACAATCACGATCTCGAATTAAAAGGTTTATACACGCTTGGGGCATGGTAAAAACGATACCAAGACTTTGGGGCACCGAACTCCATTCCTTGGGAACCTTACCTCAAATGGGTGCGAGCTCGAGCTCAAAACCTCATGATGCCATTCACTGCTCTACCAAGTAATTATAGAACCTGTTGCTACAGGTGACGTACCCTATGTTGTTCTCCATCCTGACATGCCTACTGATTTTGAAGACTTGAAGAGATCCTGGATTCAGCTTAAAGAAGAGAGGGATACCTTTGAAGCCCAGTGCTATGCAAGCGAGAAGAAAGTGTTAGAGTTGACTAAGCTACTTCACGAGGAGCGAAACATCAATGCCTACATCGGCACCAAGAGGAAGCGCCCATGGGAGACTTAGAGCTTTAGGATTTTTATGTTCTCTTTTATTGTTTTGAACTATCTCTTGTACTTAAAAAGAAAAAAAGAATAATGAGAAGTACTAATAAATGTTTGTTCATTGCTTGTTTAACAAATTTAAATCTCTAAGGTCCTTGAAAACATTGCATCGCATTCGCATAAACATTGCATAGCATAGCATAACATTGCATCACAGGTACATTGGAGATTGGTTTTCTCATTTGCTCGCTATTTATTTTAGCAGAAATGGCTCTTGAACAGACTGTCAAAGATCTCCGCTCGAATGCTCGGCCAAAGATGTTCACCAACTTGGTCCAAGGCCAAGAAGATTTGAAGAAGCTCATCAACAAGAAGAAGAAGGTTGTTGGTCTCCTCAACATGGGAAGACGTTTCAAAGGTGGTCCAAAAGTGGTCAGTCGGATCGAGCTCTTTGAAGGAAGTGTCCATACCGAGGGGAGTACCAAGGGTGATGAAGGTGATCAGCGTGAGCCAAAGAAAGGAGGAGAGGATCACTCTGATTATAGCCAACACTCTGATGAAGATGACAAGTACAAACAACTTGAAGACCGCCTGAATGCTGTGGAAAACCTGAAGATGTCCGGGCTGAACTTTGATGATCTGAGTCTTGTTCCTGGTGTTGTGATTCCTCCCAAGTTCAAAGTTCCGACTTTTGCCAAATATGATGGCATGTCTTGCCCTAAGCTGCATTTGAAGTCCTATGTCCAGAAGATCAATCCCCACACTGATGATAGAAAGTTGTGGATGCACTATTTTCAAGAAAGTTTGTCCGGAACCCAGTTGGAATGGTATTATCAGCTAGAGAACGACCGTATCCGTACTTGGAGTGATTTGGCTGATGCTTTCTACAGATAGTATGAGTACAATGCTGAATTGACACCCACTCGCATGCAACTACAAAGCATGTCTATGGGTCGTGACGAGAAGTTCAAGAGTACGCTCAGAAGTGGAGAGATCTAGCAGGCAGAGTTCAACCACCCTTGACCAATAGGGAGTTGGTTGATATGTTTATGGAACACCGTTCTTCAATCATCGATTGGAAATTCTTCATCCGGATTCACCGAGTGATATTGACGAGCGCATTGAAGCGGTATCAAGAGGGAAGATTCATGTAGAGTCGTCTTCAAATGCCGCAAGAGATCTTTTGGTGGTAAGAAAGAAGCTAATCTTGTATGGTCGAAAAGCCGAGCCAAGACCGACCGTGCTCAATCTGTGGGGCCAGATCTCCAATCCTACATCAAGACAACCTCGAGACAACGCGTAGCGAACGCGCCACGAAGGCTTCGAAGATCAACATGCCTTTGTCGCAAGCCTTGCAACACATGTTGAACGCAGAGATAACCTTGAGGGATCCTCCTCGAATGTCAACACTTCCTCTCCAGTACAATCCTAATGCTAAGTGTGCTTACCATTCCAACAGCCCAGGGCACGACACTGATAATTGTTGGGCTCAAGAACAAGATTCAAGATATGATTAAAGCTAAGCGATTGAGTTTGATCCTCCTGTTGAAACTCCAAATGTGATCAATGCTCCTATGCCTAACCATGACAAGAGTTCCAATCTTTTGGGGATGATACTTATGTTTTCAACATAGATGACTTGACCATCCCTCGATGAAGAAGAATTTGTTGCAAGCGGTGTCAATCCGGATGCCCGAGAATTGTCGTTGGTGCCCATCCGCACGATGGATGTGCTTGGTTGAGAAGACGTGTTCGGCATGATGGATAACCGTGAGATACTATTTCGAAACCACCGTGCGTAAACGTGTGAAGAAATGTCTAAGTTGAAGATTGACAATGCGAACTAAACCATCTGTATGGGATACCTTGGGGCAGCCAAGTGGAAAGTATGATTACATGGTGAAGTACACCGTCACGATAGCTACAAGATTCCTATTGAAGATGTTAAGGCGACGGATGGGGTGACGATTTCCCAAGACTATCTTGATGTTAACACAATAAGAATTTCCTCTGCGATCCTGCCTAGAGTGGCACCTCTCATCATTACTTCTCAAGACCATTCCATATTCCTCGACAAGGCTATCCCTTGGAATTATGGGTGATGTTTACTATCATGGCGTCAAGCAAGACCCTCGACCATTGAAGATCTTACTGAAGCTTCATCACCGGATCTAGCAAGGTGACCGAACCGGAAGGGTATTCTCTCAGATCTCTCCTCCAAAAGACACTGCGACTCCACTCGCATTCCGTATTCAACCAATATCCCCTAGAGGAAAGAACCTGGCCCATCCCGCTCAACCGTAGTACCAAAGGAAGTTCTCAAGACACCTCCAAACAAGAAATGGAGGAAATTCAAGATCATCAAGAAGAGTGATTACAATGTTGTGGAGCAGTTAGCAGACGTCCAAGATTTCCATGCTCGCTTTGCTCTTGTGCTCGAGGCTCATGTTAATGCCTTGGTGAAGTTTCAAGAATGCTCATGTGCCGCAAGACACTACCACCGATCGATTCAAGTTTGTATTGCTAGCTTGGCGCCAACAACGGCCTAGGCTTCTCGACGATTTGACTCGGAAAGAAACATAACAAAGCCTTGCACATCTCGTTGAATGCAAGGGTACTACCGTCTCATGTTTTGGTTGACACCGGTTACGCTGAATATCCTTCCAAGACGCTTTTGATCGGCTTGATGTCGAAGGGTTGGTTACGAGACCAGTGACATAATCGTGAGAGCTTTTGATGGTTCTAAGCGCATGCTTGGAGAGCTCACTCTGTTAAAGTCGGTTCCCACTTTTGATTCCACTTTCTTTGTCATGGACATCCGTCCGCTTATTCTTGCCTACTTGGACGCCCTTGGATACATGGGCGGCCTACCTTACATCGGTGAAATACCGGTGAAAGGGAAGGTTGTTATAGTATGTGGTGAAGAAGAATATATGGTCATCATCTACATTCCGCTATCTCGAGATGGAGGGTGAATTCTTGAGACTCCCAAGCTTTTGAAACAATTCCAGTCATGCGGTTGACTCTCCCAAGATGCTAAAGTTCCGCCTAGGATGGCCTCATTGAAAGATGCTCAGTCTTTGAACAAGGAAGTAATCGTTTGGGGACAACTCCCTGATCTTCCTTTCAAATCTGACAAGACTGGTTTAGGCTTCACCATCAAGGGTCAGAAGATGATACGCCGCGAACGTGCCGGCCAACTTCCTTTCCGCATCAGCCAAAATGAAATCCATGCTATAGAAGACGAAGACAACAGCTTCGACATCAGCAAGTGGATCTTCCCAACTCCAAATCAAGGGCTCAGCAATTGGAAGACTGAAGACGTCATACCAATCTCCTTTAGCCAGGAGTAATTGCTCTTGTTTTTGTTTTGTTTTTCGTATTTCTTTATGTTTGAACAATAAACTTTGAAAGCCTAGTGCCTTGCCCGGGGCATCACGGCTCGTTTGCGAGGGTTATTATCTGTCGTTTGCGTATTTTCATTCAATAAATTCGTTGGACTTTTGCATTCAATTGTGTTCTCTTTCTTTACTTTATCACCCCTTCAAAAAGCTATGTGTTTCTTACACACACCCACGTGGTACACTAATCACTCGAATCTCGTTAATATGCTAGTGCTAAATATGACTTGATAATCCGATCTACCAAGCCAAGACGAAAGTGAGGAAGATTGTGAAGTGCCGGAGAACTTGCATTACAAGAAGAGCGAGTTATCTGACCACACGAAGAGCAAGTTGAGGTTGTGAATTTGGTGATGAAGACAGAAAAGAGATCAAGATAGGAGCGGGTCTTGAGAACAGTGTTAAAGAAAGGTTGGTTCAGATACTACGAGACTATGTTGAGGTTTTTGCTTGGTCATACGAAGATATGCCTGGTTTGGACATTGATATTGTGGTGCACCGATTGCCGACAAAGAGGGTTTTCTCCCAAAGAAATGAAGGTTCGTCGTATGCTCGAGATGTCGAGAAGATCAAAGCGAGGTTATGAAGCGCTCAATGTCGGGTTCTTAGTCACTTTCCTATCCACGTGGGTTGCAACGTGGTTCCCGCCTAAGAAGGATGGCAAGGTACGAATGTGTGGATTACGAGATCCGAACAAAGCGAGTCCGAAAGATTTCCCACTTCCTCATGTTGACGTTACGGTTGACTACACCGCGATAAGGTTTTCTCCTTCATGGATGGTTTCTCCGTTACAATCGATCAAAATGGCTCTCGAAGACATGGAGAAGACTACTTTTGTTACACAAGGCACTTTTTACAAGGTTATGTCGTTCGGATGAAGAACGCAGGCGCCACTTATCAGCGCGCCATGGTGACATTATTTCATGACATGATTCATCACGAGATAGAGGTCTACATCGACGACATGATAGCTAGATCACAGACTGAAGAAGAACATCTTGATCATCTACAAAAACTGTTTGATAGGTTGAAGAAGTACCGACTGAGACTTAATCCCAACAAGTGCACTTTTGGAGTCAGATCCGGAAAACTCCTAGGGTTTGTAGTCGTGGAAGGTATTGAGGTTGACCTGCGAAGGTTAAAGCTATTCAAGAGATGCCGCCCCCAAGAGAAGGAAGTCAGAGGTTTCTTGGGCCGATTGAACTACATTGCCAGATTCATTGCACACTTAACTGCTACTTGTGAGCCAATCTTCAAGTTATTAAAGAAAGATCAAGTAGTGGAATGGAACGACGATTGCCAGATTGCCTTTGACAAAATTAAGGAGTACCTCTGAATCCACCTATCCCGATGCCGCCGAAGGAAGACCTCTTATCATGTACTTGTTAGAGAACTCAATGGGGTGTGTGTTGGGGCAACATGACGAGTCAGGTCGAAAAGAGCATGCAATATACTACCTTAGCAAAAAGTTTACCGATGTGAAACAAGATACTCACGAGAAAACTTGCAACGCTTTGGCTTCACCGACTAAGACAAGATATGTTGACTCACACTACCTTATTGATTTCTAAGATGGATCCGATAAAATACATCTTTGAGAAACCAGCTCTCTCGAAGAATAGCAAGATGGCAAATGATCTTGACCGAATATGACATCCAAGACACTTCTCGAAAGCGATCAAAGGAAGTGTGGCCGATCATTTGGCTCATCCGTAGATGACTATCGATCTATGCGGAATTTCAGATGAAGATGTTTTACTAGTTACTGATTGTGAAGAACCGGCCGGACGAAGGACCCGAACAAGGATCCCGATGGACTATGGTCTTTGATGGAGCCTCAAACGCACTTGGCAATGGCATTGGCGCCATCATTACATCCCAGGACATCGTCTTTCACCGCCAGATTATGTTTCGATTGCACTAACAACATGGCCGAGTGGCGTGCATCATGGGTCTTAAAGCCGCTATGGACCTAAGAATCAAGTTCTTGCAAGTGTATGGAGACTCAGCTTTGGTGATCAGTCAGATTAAGGGCGAGTGGGATACGAAGCATCCGAATCTCATTCCGTATCGAGAGCATGTTCTGAGTTTGATTCCCTACTTCGAAGAGATCACTTTCAATCATATTCCACGAGAAGAGAATCAGTTGGCAGACGCATTGGCTACTATGTCATCCATGTTCAAGGTCAGATGGGACAACGAGGCTCCCCAGATCATCATTGAGAGGTTTGACGAACCGGCGTATTGTTATGAGCTTGACGCAGAAGAGAAACCTTGGTACTATGACGTGAAGAGGTATCTTGAGACTCAGGAATATCCCGCAGGGACATCTGTCAATGATAAGAAATTCATGAGAAGATTCGCATCCAAATTCTTTCTCAGCAACGGCATCTTATACAAGCGCAACCACGACTTGTGCTTACTCCGCTGTGTAGACCAGAAAACAGGAATGCGTATCATGGAAGAGTTACACGAAGGTGAATTTGGTACCCACTCCAGTGGACACACCATGGCTAAGAAGATTTTGAGAACAGGTTACTATTGGTCTACCATGGAAGCTAATTGTCACCGCTATGCTCGATCTTGTCACAAGTGCCAGATTTATGCCGATAAAGTACACGTACCTCCAGTACCTCTGAATGTTTTAACTTCTCCGTGGCCTTTTGCAATGTGGGGCATTGACATGATTGGAGAAATTAAGCCCACAGCTTCCAATGGGCATCGTTTCATCCTTGTGGCAATTGATTACTTTACCAAGTGGGTAGAAGCAGCCTCGTTCGCATCTGTTACCAAGAATGTAGTGGCTCGATTCATCAAGCACAATCTTATCTGTCGGTATTGGCACTCCCGAAAGGATTATCACAGATAACGGCTCTAATCTCAACAACAAGATGATCACCGAACTCTGCACGCAGTTCGAGATCAAGCATCACAATTCTTCTCCATATCGGCCTAAGATGAATGGCGCAGTGGAAGCCGCCAACAAGAACATTAAGAAGATTTTACGAAGATGACGGTGACTTACAAAGATTGGCATGAGATGTTACCATTTGCTCTTCATGGTTATCGCACTCAGACGAACATCAACAGGGCAACCCCTCTCTCGTATACGGTATGGAAGCCGTCTTACCCATCGAGGTCGGATACCCTCAACCGAGTCATCCAGAGGCGGAGTTAGGCGAAGACGATTGGGTCCGCCTTGACCGATTAACTTGATTGATGAGAAGACTCGCGTCCATCCGCCATGGACAGATTTATCGAACGAATGATCGAGCATTTAACAAGAAGGTCAAGCACCGAGTCTACCAAGTCGGTGATCTAGTAGTCAAGCGCATCATTCTTCCACAAGGTGATCCAGGGCAAATGGACTCCCACCTATGAGGGACCGTTTGTAGTCAAGACAGATTTTCCGGAGCTATGATACTTAGCACCATGGATGGTGAAGACTTCCCACACCGTGAACGCGGACATAGTCAAAAAATACTACGCATAAAAGAGACCCGCTAGGTCGACGAGCCTAGGCAAAAATAAGGGCATCCTGGCGAACCAAAAGGTTCGGGCAAAATTAAGGATATATACAAAACATGTACACCGCAAGTCGAAAACCGAAAAGGCTTGGGCAAAAAGGGTATCCCGTAGACCAAAACCCGAGGTCTAGGCAAAGTTAGGGATTTAAGCGTACGACTATGTCTCTTCCAGATCACTTGCTTCCAGACTACTATCAGCATTCAAGATTCAAATGGCGAAGATCAGTTCACTCACTTTCTACTGACAGCAAGGAGATGAGATAGTTGAAATATATGAGTACTAGCATAGTTGGAACTTAACGAGATTGCTTCCGCATAGCTTTTTACCTTTCTTGTGTACAAACTACTTGGCCATACGCCACATTGCAAATAAACGCGAGATCTTTCTCTTTACAATTTTCACTGTTGTCGTTTGCTATAAGTCCAACGTTTGCTTTGAATGATTATATGCATTTGACAATAAGAATCTAATCACAAACATACGAAAAGTGAACATGCAAAGGTACTTACTACAGGTTCCAGGAATTGAGATGACGACGAAAGTCACCAAATAGTCCCCACAGAGCATGATCCCCACAAAGGTGTCACTCACAACACACCTTCCCCAGCGGAGTATATGTTAATCCACAAGCAGTGATTCCACTCAACCGAGCAATGTTACATCAGTCTCCATGCAGTAACACTTCACCCAGCCGAGATATTTATCCCCAGCGGACATCTCTCAGTCCCTTCCTTTTTCCCCAGCAGCGGTATCCAGACTCGAAACTTGGTCAGATAGTGCATCGGAGGAACATACACCTTTTATTCCCCAGCCAGAGATTACGACGAACTCCAGACTCTTCTAGCCCGGTCTCTCAGGAACCATCAAATGCTCTCCAGCGAGATCTACACTCAGAATCCCCAGTAGAGCGCCTCTTAAATTTCCTCAGCAGGATCTACATACAAGTTCCCCAACAGATCGCCTTCCAGATTCTCCTCAGCAGGGTCTATGAGATCTCCAACAACGAGCTTCTCAAATCTCTACCTTCCTCAACAATATCTAGGCCCAAGACTTGGTCAGATAGTGCATCGGAGGAATCCAGGATATCTTTCTTCTCCTTCAAAAGCGGGTCCTCACCTACAATTCCCAAGCGGTCGAAATCTTCAGAATATCCGCATCTTCTTCAAGATGGATATGTTTTGAAATATCACAACATCTATCATCCATACATTTCTCATAAAGTCATAATTCATGCATATGTCATTCATATACATTGTCATGCATCATACTTTGCATAAAACTAACGAATATTCTATCCAAGTTTCTCTTGTTTTCTTCAAAGTACATGACGCAAAGGTCCAGATTAAGCCCGAACCGACGGAAAACTATCGAAAGACCGCCTTGGTTGTCCTCCGACGATCGTCCAGATTAAGCCCGAATCGACGGAAAACTATCGAAAGACCGCCTTGGTTGTCCTCCGACGACGGTCGATTAAGCCCGAACCGACGAAAACTATCCGAAAGACCACCTCTGGTTATCCTCCGATAACAGGCAATGGATCAAACACCCGATGCACAACAGGGAAGCTATCCAAATTTTTGCCAACTACTATCTCCCTCAGAGTAATCAACACGAAGATCTATTCTGACTCTCTCTTATTATCAACAGCAACTACAGAGTCTAGCGTACGACTCGGTTGCCCTGGATGGCATCTTAAGCCCATCTCCGACTACTTGTCAACAATTCTTCACTTTCAGAATGCTGCATATATGGTTAAAAATCAATACAGACCAATAACTTCATTTAAAGTGAACACGAAGTCTAATGTACGACTCCCTCCGGATGGCATCTTAAGCCCATCTCCTCTCCGTTCTAGGAACATCTACAGAGCCTAACATACGACTCACTCCCCAGCATCGACCTTTCTAGATGGCATCTTAAGCCCATCTCCGTCAGCTCTCCTATTAACAACCTCGAGTCTAGCGTACGACTCGTTCCCCAGCGAAGTCTCCAACTTCTCCAAATGGCATCTGTAAGCCCATTCCCGCATCGTCACCAGAGTGCAAATTTTCAGGTGTACTCGAGTGTTCAATCTTCTTCTACCTTCAGGTCACGAAAGACAAGCATGTCAATCTAACCCTCCAGTACAAGAAGATTGAACAGGGGCAGCTGTCATACCCCAAAATTTGCCCTCCATCTATTCAAGAGATTTCATACATCCATACTCAAGGATTCCTCAAGAGTTGATCAGACAAACTCTCTCCTAGACAATCAACCCAAACTAGGGTTAGGTATCTCTCAAGTCAAGATGGATTTCCAACATCTCCAATGGTCTTCATGATTCCTCATATGCTTCAAAGATTCTCCATGTCAAGTTTCAAGCCTCACAAGCCAAGTTTCCTCAGACAATTGCTCAGATGGTTGAAAATCGGGTGTATTGGACAAAAAGTCAACTGTGGTCAACATACAGTCAAAACTTCTGATTTTTGGTCAACATCCTCATTTTGAATTTACATTCATCATTTGATCAAGGGTTGATCATGATTCATCAAGAAAACTCAAGATTTGCTCAAAAGTCAAACTTTCTAAATTAGGGTTTCTAGGTGAAAAGTCAATTGAACTTTGACTGATCATAACTTTCTCATACTTTCTCAGAAATTTTTCCACTACCTCTTGTTTTGAAGGAAATTCAATTCTCTACAACTTCATGTCTCACAAGAATGTCCAAAAAGTGCTTCATTTGAGAGGTATAGCTCAAAACATTACAGGTCATTTTCAAAGTCAACAAAAAGTCAACTTTTTGATTTGAAGATATATTGAGCATGGTAACTCCAATTGATGTGAGACCAAATACATTGTTTAGAGGACTCTTAGATCTTTCCAAAAAGTCCAAGAACACTCAAAAATGTGGAAAATTGAGCAAGATACACCATTCAGAAGTTGGGCAATTTTGGACAATTGCACAAAAGGACATTTTGGTCAAAATGCAAAATTTTCCAAATGGGCCTATAATCTTTTGATCCAAACTTGTTCATGATGTTATTCTTGACCCATAAATGCTTGGCATTGGTGATTTTCTATTTTCATGATTTATATTTGAATTTTATAACATTTAATTCAAAAATAAATTATGTAAAATATGAAAATTAAGTTATTTTTTCAATTAAGTTGGATTTATATCTCTCTTAATGTCCAAGAAAGCCCATATTTCATACCAAATTCGTGCAAGCCATGGCATTGATGAGAAAATCATATTTTCTTCAATATTTGATTTTATTTTGAAAGAAAATATTTGCACATCAATTGTCCAATCTTTTTTCCACACTTTTGCCATCCAAATCTCTTCTATAAATTGCCAGCATTGTGTACAAACCAAGGACACGAACCCTAACCTAAAAACAAACCCAAACTCTTGCAAAATTTTCCAAGAATCCAAGAAATTCGAATTTCAAATTCCAGCCTTTCTCAACCTCTTCCAGCCACCCAGTCTTGCTCAGGAGGTTCCCAGGAGTCGAACCATACTCTTACTCAAGCCTACAATTGCCCAGATCGCGTGCTTGAACCTTCACCGGTTTGTAATTTTTCTAATTTCGATTTCAATATTTCATGCATTATTAATATTTTTCGTGTGTTTGTATGGACTCAGGATGCTTGTTAGGTCATGAATGAAGCCTTACATACAAGCTTAGACGTGTAGAACTCAAATCACCATAGCTAGGGCATTTTGAACTGTTTGAATCGAACCGGTGGATACAGGCGTTTTTAGGGCAAACTAATGCCACCATCGTGTTCGCCATGGCCGATTTAGGGGGACAGGGTCCTTCGTTTTTGTTTATTGCTCGTATTTTGCAGGATCCCAGAGTCTCCTTGCCGGAGAAGACGACCGGAGCTAGGGCTCCGGCGTCGTGGAATGTTTGACTCAGGCGAGAGCATGCGTGGCAATTTCGTGTGTTGTGATTCGTCCATACAGTCAACCGGGGCCCACGCGTAGCTGACTCGTTTTCAAATATATCCAGGACGTGTCAACGTACTTATGCATTTGTTTTTCACTTTCCCAACACCAAGTGTCAAATGGTCTGATGGTTAAGGCGCTCACTGTGTGTGGATACCCCTCAGGGTCACGAGTTCGATTCACTCCAGGGCTGTTTTTGCTATTTTCTTTCACAAACTTATATTTTCTAACATATTTCCATATTTTCTTTTATTTTAATATTTTCCATTTATTTTAATTTCTTTACACATTTTATTTATGCATTAAAAATTACCAAAAACATTTTTTCTTTTTGCATTTATATTCTAAAAATCTTTATTTAATTTAATAAATTTAAAAATATAATTTTTGCATGCATATTTATTTTTATTTTTATTTTAGCATTTAAATCATTATAAATTGCATTTTAATTATTAAATCTTTTCCAAAAAATCCCAAAAAAATTATTCTAATATATTTATCTTATTTCCAGCATATATTAATTTTTCCATATTAAAATTTGCATTTTTCTAACATTTTTTCTCTTGTTCGATTCATATTGCATTTTTCGATTTCTTCTTTTTGTACAGGTTGATCCGATTCAGACGATTTTCTCTTTATCATTTTATCATTTTATTTTTCCAATAATGTAACTGTTCATGGGTTGTAATAGTTTAATTTAGGATTTTATTTTCCGCATTTTGAATTATGTATCTGCCCCAAAGCCATGTAATAGCGTAGGTTTATCTTTCCGCATCTTTACATTTCCGCTTTTACATTCCGCATTTTACTTTCCGCACCCTATAAATTGCTAGTAATTAGGCGTGTATGGCAAGATAATAATTGAACATAGCCCACTAATCTTCAAGATAATATATTCTGAAATCAACACACTTCATTCACACACGCACCCCTTAGGGTAATTCTCTCTCGATGCCTTTCGATTCAAAATGGTCATGTCCCTCGAACGTAGAGGTATTCTAGCACCGTCGCCTTCCAAACAAATCATCATAGTCCCTTCGATACAAAGATCATAAGACCCACGATGTCGCTTCCGAATACATGATCTTGACCCTCGATTGTCGCCTACGAAAAATGATGATAGTCCCTTCGAATGTGCTAGGATACTTCCTACAAGTTGCCTTCTATGACCATCCGATGTCCCTTCGAATGTCCCGCTTACATCCAACGAATGGAGCTACCTACTAACTAATGGTATGGCTAGCGCTATTCTAAAGGAATGTAGAAGTACAACAAAACGACCAATTCTGAGTGGGTAAATAAGTCTCTTAGTTGCTTGCTCTATCAAATGCTTTTCGCACCTCACACACTTTTTCAAAGTTCAAATCCTTTTCAAAACGAAACATTTCCGAACACTTTGTATACACTCCTACATGAGTCATTACAAAGTCAAAGCGAAATGCCTTTTCAAAACATCTTTGTCAAACACACAGAAAGCAATTTTAAAAAAGTTATCTAGAGCAACTAAGAGCCCGTAGAATGAACTGCGGATGAAAAGGGGTGCTAATACCTTCCCTTTTCATAACCATTCTCTCGAACTCAGAATCTAACGAAGGTCTTTTTCTGTTACTTTTACCTTCCCTTAATTGGATAAAAATAAAAGTCGGTGGCGACTCTTGCTATCCGCACATTTGGATACAAAAATCCTACAAAGTCAGTTCACCGTGTTACAACTATCACTTAACTACGTTGAATCATGACACACAGCATATAAAAGGACCATACCAAGCTCAAACATTTAAAATTTCCCCCACACGCTATACAATCATCAAAGGCTACGAAATATTCACCAACTACCTCCAGAAGAACAACCTTCAGTCTTCCACAGTCAAGATGTCTCAACAAACTAAATCAGGACCAAGCGACATCAACGAAAATGTATCAACTAAAAAATCCCTAGACATTGTTCCTCTATCAATGATTTTATGCTCGGATGCAAGACCTAAAAAGCTTCGCACCCTCCATGCAATACAACCAAGAGAGACATTTATTCCAGTTGTAGGTAATGCCTCTGACCCCATTGATGTTGAAACTAATCAAGACATTATAAATGTTGATAGGGTCATAAGGAGATTAGTCTCTAAAACCATGAATGTGGGTCTACCTATTCAAGGGATTACCATCCCTCTTGCCCAAATGTTTGTTGAGGTTGCTCCAAAAGAGCCTACTGAATCATCCATTAGGAAAGAAGAGACCTCTAAAGAAAATATTGAAAAAGAAACTGTTCTTGATAAAGTCACTACTGATGTTGTAACATTATCTATGGAAAAAAGCCTCTCCAAATAAACAGGATGATTTAAATGCAAAAGAGGATGAGGACAAAGTAGAAGATGCAGTTGTAGATGTAGAAGACCTGTCTAACAATGAGCTAATTATAAATGTATACCCTGGGATTGCAAAGAGATTAAAGACAAGAAAGGGAAATGCACCTATTTCAAGCACCCCATCCAAGACTGCAAAGAAAAAGGTTATGTATGGACCACCAAAGGCATGGAGTAAAGTTGTTTCTTCCTCAAGAAAGAGGAAAATCAGATCTGAATCTGATTTTGACTATGATGTTGAGACTGATGTCCCAGACATCACACATGTGAAAAAGACCCTAATTCAGAGGTCCGTTGATGATGTACCTGATGCTCCAACAGACAAAATATCTTTTCACTCCATCAAATTTACTGCAAGATGGAAGTACATCTACCAGGGGAGACTAGCCTTGGAAATAGAACTCGGTAAAAATGCCTTCGTATACAAGGAAATCATCAACTTAATATTTGATGTTGGGTTGATCAAAATTGTGACCAAGCTGCCCAAATGCTATGAAATTTTAGTCAAGGAGTTTATAGTCAACATTCTTGAGGATTGTGATGACAAGAGAAGCAAGGAATTTCAGAAAGTCTATGTTAAAGGGAAGTGTGTTGAATTCTCACCTATCAATAAATATCTAGGAATAAGTGAGAAAGAAGAGTGTAAGCTTGAAGTAAATGAAGACCAAGTATTCAAAACCATCACTGCTAATCAAGTTAGTACTTGGCCTGTGAAAGGTAAACTAACTGCAGGGAAGTTGAGTGTGAAGTATGAAATCCTACATGAAATTGGAGCTGCAAATTGGGTGCCTACAAATCACACCTCAACAATTTCAGTTGGGTTGGGGAAATTTATTTATGTTGTAGGCATGAAGATACCTTTTGATTATGGTACCTACATTTTTTATCAAACAATCAAGCATGTTGATACCTGTGCCACAAAGCTGCCCATTGCCTTTCACACCTTGATATGTGGCATAATACTCCAACAACATTCTGGAATCCTGTCCACCCTGGATGCTGAATGCAATAGAGCAACCCTATTGTCCCTTCATCAAAAATGGTTTGCAAAAGCACATGTCCTAGACATTTTCTCAACATCTGAGGGAGCTGAAAAGAAAACTGCAAATAAGGGGAATTTGATTGCTGAACTAATTGAAGCATGCAAAGAACTGGATGAGGTAATACGCATAAGCTCAGCAAGGAAGCTGATATTTGAGGAGACCATCCAATCTCTTAAGAGGAATGCTGCAGGAACTGATGCACAGGAGATGCAAGAAGAAGGAAGTAGCTCTATAAGTGAGACTCCAGACCAGTCTGAAGAAGGATCAGGAAGTGAAAAAAGTGAGGAGTCTGCTAGTACTGCAAAAAACTGATTGTGCTGAAGAACTTTCAATTGTGCTTCCAATGACTTAATGTGACTTTTGTGTAATTTTTGGCACTTATGTGCTTAAAAATTATTTTGGGTTGTAATTAACTCTAGAATTCAGTACCTGTTAGTTAATTCTAGAATTTACTTTCTGCCATTCTCTGTGAGTTTATTAATAGTTTGGCATATTATGGCTAAAAAGGGGGAGAATGCGTGTGTGAATGTGTGAGTAAGCTGTGATGATGTGATGATGATGTCAAGGGGGAGAAACTGTGTTGTGTGTTTCCATGTGTGTTCAGGAGCAGCAAAATATTGTGTGCTTCCAAATGTTGACGATGTTATGTGCAGGGGGAGCAAAAGACATTGCTTGTGTATCTATGAACTTGTGCATCTGTGAACTTGTGCATCTGTGAACAATGATGATATTGTGTACATGGGGAGTAAAATGTTGCATCTGTGAATGTTCCAACTAATGTTTGAACATCTATTTTTTTATTCACTGATATATCTCTGTTATGTGTGTGATGTTGATTTTACTATACGGCTCTGCTATATGTGCTTGACTGTTAGTGTTAATTGTGATGCTGTGATTTTAAATTGTATGGATTATAACCAAGTAATGTTTTAGCCAAAATTTGCCAAAGGGGGAATTTGGTGGTTCTATTGATTGACAGAAATTTTGGTAAAACATTCTGCTCAGAAAAATGCCATGAAGAATACTGAAACAACAGATGTCACATCAGATGTCCTGGCATGTGAAACTGAACTAAACTATTTTACGCTCAGATATTTTAGGAAGTCAGTTTGTTTTAATCTGTATGCTTCGATTAAGGAAGCTTATGTAAATGTCTTCAGCAATATTCTTGGAGATCTTATGTCCTACTTCTATGGAGAAAGCTTAGGACGTTGAAGGCTTGTGAGTAAAGCAACCCTAGTTGCTGCTACTCTATTTAAGGACGGCAAACCCTGTTTTGCAGGTTGGCCATTCCATACAAACTTAGACTTAGAACTTTACATTGTTGGTTGTTTATTTGTTGGTTGTTCATTGTGAGCCTCTCTAGTATTCTTTGATACTTGAGTAGGACGTTAGGTGAGTTGTAATTTGTCAATCACCATAAGCTTTGAAACAAGAGTGATTGTGTGTCTTTTAAGGGTATCTTCAATATTTGTTCTTGTTGATTGTCACCGCGTGTGACTTAGGGAGTGAGCGGAGGTTCTCATATCTAAGATAGGTTTCTTAGGTAGAAGGGTCATTGGGTAGTGATTAAGTGAGGAGCGTAAACAAGGAGGTTTATCTCTGAATTAATACCGTTAATAGTGGAGTTCATACCTAGCTTGGCAGCCCCCAGACGTAGGTTGGTTGGAACCAAACTGGGTAACTGCGTTCTTATTGTTTTTTGCACTTTAACATTCTGTACTATAAGTATTCATAGGACAGATATCAGTGTCATGACATCACCTTCAACATCTTATATCTGATACTAGAATTTCAGTTTCATTGCTTCATTTTGATGTGACTTGAGGTAACTAGTTATGGCATGACATTGCTTATAGTGTACTAGAGTGCACGTAAATTTGTTTATTCTTGCAATGAGGAATCCAACCGTTAATTTTGTAACTTCTTACTGCAATTAAACTCGTTTGTTGTTTGCCTTCGCTTATATATATTGGTTGTCAAATGTTGATGAAACTTTTTCACAATACTTGAAAATCAGTTTCCATTCATAAACATTTCTACTTGCAAGTGTCTTCTTCTCTTTGTTCCCTAGAGTGTTTATCATAGTAATATCAATTCCTTGCTTAAAACTTCAGTATATCCCTATTACATTTGCTTTCGCCAGTCTCGCCTTACCAGGTACTCTTATTTCCTCAAGCTTTAATACCTACGATAGTTCTTGCACTTTGATCAAAATGAGTGATTGTGATATTCGCCTAACTAGAGATTTTGAGAGCAATGTCTCTCCTGTTGCGACAACGGGAGTATCTTTTGGTTCGTACCCTTCTCCCCTTATATATGATCGTTAGGGACCATAAGTGATATCCCTAGCCGATGATTCCGACTCTGAAAGGCTTTTGGTCGGTACTCAAGATTTGGGTGTTAGACGATGGTAACATATCTAGAGGGGATGCATATTTCGAAAAATTAGTTTTAAAAACTTTGGGAAGCAAAAATCACCCGGAAAAACTATCTTTTAATCTGAATTGTTACTGAAAAGCTCATATATGCGTTAAATCAATGTTATTTGAAATGATCATGAAAATCAATTTAGACAATATATTTTCACAAACAACACATTTGAATATGATCACAGTAGATTTCCATAGAAATCTAATATAACAAACACATAGGTAAGTTATCAAACACT
Organism: Vicia sativa; assembly: GCA_021764765.1. Lineage (NCBI taxonomy): Eukaryota > Viridiplantae > Streptophyta > Magnoliopsida > Fabales > Fabaceae > Vicia > Vicia sativa. The sequence goes on along the minus strand of CM038793.1, from coordinate 195,061,212 downwards.
TGGTGTGCAATTGATGTTGGTCACATTTTTCTTATTATTTTGTTGAAAGCCAATTACAATCTTATGGATTGTAATCACTCAACAAAACAATTTTGAATTTAACAAATGTTTATATACACTTATCAATTACACAATAAACGAATTCAATAATTTGTAATTAAAGGTAATATATATATATATATATATATATATATATATATATAGATAGAGAGAGAGAGAGAGAGAGAGATATGAGCGGAGAGAGATGACACAATGATTTGTTTAGGCAATTCATCAATCATCCTCACTATGTCTACGTCTGCTCCTAATTTCGTTCGGATTTGAGATAATCAATATTACTTTGCAAAAATCATTTACAAGAGAAATATAGCAATCAAACCCTATAAATCCTATGTTTGATGTTGATCCTAACACTTTATCTTCCCTTGATCTAAGCTTGATCAAGTCACCCAACAAAACCAATTTGATTCTCCATCTCGCGATACTTCTTCGAATGAACCCACCATTCTTTGAAGCTTTAACTCAACTGAGTCCAAATTGTGTAATGTTCTCGCCCAAGATTTTCAATTCATCATCTGTGTCGCGCTACTCCTTTGCAAGAGCCCTTATTCTTCTAAGCTTTCACTAGGCTGAATCTGAATTACAAAATCTTGTACAAAATCCCCCTAAATCAATACCTTGATCTTGGTGGACAAATTACATGGTTTGTCCCAAAGAAACCCCCAAAGATTCTCAATCCAATTTACCGGTACACAAACCTAAATTGGACGTTATCAATTATGAATCTAGATTGCACCCAAATAAAGAATGATTATGTGTAATTTGTTTCTGTATATGTGTATAATGTAAGAGGTTGAAGATGAAGAGCAATAAGTGAAGTGTGTTAAATATGAAGAACCAAAGTTGTGGTTAAGGAAAAAGATATAAAGGATAATTGGAAGATGTTTTTCTATAACTTTTTAGTGAAGGATATGATATTTCATCAGACTCTAGCAGGGTCGACGTTAGAAAAGAGGATAAAAATTATAATTATTATCGTCAAATTTAGAAACAAAAGGAAAATGAAGCATTGAAAAGGGTGAATAACAATAAGGCGGTTGGGCAAGAAAAAATATATATTGATGTATAAAAAATTCTCGTATATAAAGGTATTGATTGTTTCACCAAACTCTTTAATTAAATTATGAAATCAAAGCAAATCATGGATGAATAGTGAAGAAATACTTTAGCTCTAATCTATAAGAACAAAATGGATCTACAAAATTATTCAAATTATAGGGGATTAAAATTATCAGCTATAGCATGAAGTTATAGAAAAGAACGATTGAATGACGACTAAGGAAAATGATTCAATTTATTGAGAATCAATTTGATTTTATGCTTGAGAGGTCGGCCATAGAAGCGATCTATTTACTATGATATATGAATGTGCGAAAAACACAAGGGGATTTGAATTGAGTTTTATCTTTTGAAAACTTTTTCTTGAAAACCTAATCTTCTTTTCTTTTTTAATCTTTTTCTTCTTTTCTTTTTTAATCTTTTTCTTCTTTTCATTAACATGATGTACTTAATATAATTATATTCATTATAAATATAAAAATTTATCATAAATTTCGATGAATTTTTAACTATTTAGTTGTTTGCCACCTAAGTTCATTAGAGATTCACAACTTTAGTCATTGAGTACTATTTATTTTTACGACAATCATTAGTACTATTCAAAATTCACCCTTTAGTAACTACGTCATAATTCATTTATATTTTAATCACGGACAAGTCTTTTGAATTGGTTTGGTGCGTAAGAACAAGTAATTATGGTGAAAACTTTAGAGCATTATAATGTGTAAAAGAACCGCAAAGCATAAATGTTGAGTTACACACAAGTGATTCCACATTAACACGTTCACGATCAACATGACTTTGATAATAAAAAACTCTTTAATTTCAACGAGCATAATTAAGATACTTAAGTTGCCGACACTTCTCAAGTGGTAAAACATGTTCATGCTACCTGTAGTTCCCTTTACTTATGGATCTTTCCATTTTCAAATACAATAAATGATTTGGAGAGAAGTTGCGTAAATATTGCACTTTACTTTATAAAATATTGAATTTGATTGGTTTAACTACAATATATCGTATCAACCAAAATGGGTTACAAATCTTACTTACTCCATCTAAAACATCTTTTTTCTTTAATTTATAATTTATTTGCAATAAGGAAGACCGATCATGAAGCAAGATTCATTATGCAATAAATTATTATTCGTAAAGTACTTAGCTTTTATTTATATTAAGAAAAATATAAAAAAATAAAAAATAAAAAATTGTTTTTATTATAGTATCCTTAATCGTATATTGAAAATAATAAAAGTTTAATTAATTAGAACGTAAAATTTAAAATAATATATTAAAAATTAAAATAGATTATTCATTTTAGGACATCATTTTATTTAAAATGGCTCACTTATTATAGAACGAATGGTGTAATAGTTAGTGATTAAAGCTGATATATGTTGTGAATGTCAGTGCTTCGTTATTAAGTGTAATTCTCTTAAGTTTATTTTAGTTAGGTAGGTGTCAAAACTAAAGGTTCAGTTAAGTCCAACTGTATATATTGCTGGCACTCAGCTATTGGCCTTTTCAATGCATGAATCAGAACTTTATCTCTTCTTTTAGTCATATGTTTCGCTTTGTGCAACTCAACTTCACATAGTGAAGCATGAGCTATGTGTTTGTACGTTAACATGGTATCGTTCGCTCGTTTTTTTTATCATCCACACTTCCCTGAGCTTCGAAGTTCGATTCATCTCATTCATCTCCTCGTTTTTCTTCTTCTCGCAAAAGCTTCAAGGTTCATTAATGGAGTCTGACAATCAAGAATCGGTGATCAATGGTTCAGGTTAATTGCAAGACACCTCTACGATGTTTTCTTCAAAAAAATCCAACAACTCCTTTGGACCGAAACTCTTTATCAAACTGCAAGAGAACAACTACCTGTTATGAAATCAACAAGTTAAAGGAGTGATTCTTGCATAGAAGATGCATAAGCTTGTCGTGAATCCTCAAATTCCTCAAAAATTCAAGACCGCTCAATATTGTCTTACAGGTACAATCTCTAATGAATATAAGGCCTGGATTACTCAAGACTATACGGTGTTTATCTAGATTTTGTCTACGATTTATGAATCGTCTTGCCTAGGGTTCTTGCATGCAAACACGCAATTGAAGTTTAGGAGAAAATCCACCAGCTCTTCAATGCACAAATGAGAGCTAGAGTGAGGCAATTGCGCGTCGAAGTGAAATCCATAAAGAAGGGTATCAGGTCCATCACATAGTTTATTTTGCGCCTCAAAGCAATATCCAATTCTTTCTTAGCTGTTGGAGGCTTCATCACTGAGCAAGATCAAATCGATGTGATTCTTGAAGGCTTGCCTGAAGAATTCAATCTGTTTGTTATGCAATTGTATAGTTGTCCCGTACCACCTACACTTGGCGATGTTGAAGCCCTTCTCTATGTGCAAGAAGCACAACTTGCCAAGTTTCGCCAAGAATTAGCATAATCTAATATTGATGCAAATATTACTCACATCAAAACTCTTTATCAACTCATCATTAATGTGCATGACATTTTTTATCCTTTTTTTCTTTGATTATATTTGTCTTCATCAAAACTAAACTAGATATAAGACGTATTCTTCACAATATTCCCTTTTTGACGACGACAAACTCTTTGAATTATTATTTGATAAGAATGAAAAGTCCCCCCTAAGTTTTGTGTCTCCCCTTAATTAATGAATCTTACAATGACAAAGTCAAATTTTTTAATATCATTGTTTTGGTGCTAGTTTTAATCCATGGAAGGATTTAACCAGCTTGCACACCTTTTTGTTCCATATAACTCTCCTTAACGAGATCTCTGTTTTGGATTTTCGTTTTGACATCCATTTGATGAAATATAAGATCATGCAACGAAGCTAATGCAAATAAAACTCTAATTTCTTTTTTTCTTGCTACTAGTGCATATGTTTCAAAATAATCAACATCTTCCTTTTGTCTAAGTGTACCATCAATTTGATACTTTCTTCTAAATACTCACTTGCGTCCAATGAGTATTGATAGCGTCATTCCAAAAAAAGGAGTCCCTTGAAGCCAGTACTTTCTTATAATTCTTAGGATCATCTTGATAACACGAAACTATACCACATATTTGACTTAATTTACATAAGTAATGCTACTGTTTTCCTTTAATTATGTTGGTTTATTTTAGTATTACACTAGTATTCTTTTGTGTTTCAGGTATTTATTTCATACAAGGCTTGTTTAGAAAAGAAGAAGAAATTGAGAAGAAATAGGTGGAAAATCACTAAAAGAAGATAGGGAGGTGAAAACAGCACGGGGGTGAAAAACCAATGGGCTAAAAGAGAACCACAAGAAGGCCCATTAAAGGAAGTAGCCCACGTCTCATTATAATGAGAGACACATTATGTGGCCCTTACCCCTGGACCAAGGGAGTCTGCCCCATATCCAAGGCCTCCAAGGGCATCCGCCCCACTACCTCATTAAGTAGCCCAAAATGCCACGTAACCTGTGGTGTTCTTCCCTCAATTTGAATCCTCTTCAACGACCGTTCCTATTTCCTCTCAACAATGGCGAGCGGCACATAAGGAGTTGGTTACACTCCTATATTTTCCCAGTCAACTAAACATACGGAGTGCCTCCTATATTCTTTGAATGGCAGTTACTAACAGTGAATATAAATACAAAGCTTCAGAATACGAGAAGGGTTCCACACTTTGATCCAGATTTTTGCCATATTTTTTCAGATTTCACCCAGCATTCATATCTTTGTTCAGAGCTTTGTTTACTTAGAATTAGGCAGTTTTAATTTCGTACCTCCATAGTAATAGTTTTCTACTGGAAAACTATTGCACCATTAGATTGTTTCAAGACCTTTAGAGTTACTTTAGTTGCTCGTTTGTTTTCTTATATCGGCATCATTTATTTAGTTCAAGACATTTATTTTCTGCAAGCTAATCTTTTCAACATACTGTGGAGGATAACACTTCAAGTTTTATTCTAGTTTTAGTTTTCTTGTTTATTTCAGGTTTCTTTAATCGTATTAATTTTATTATTTACTGTTTGCATGAAAACCATGAGTATGATATTGTCTGCTATGTTATTGTTTGTTATTTGTTATTCTGCTCTGGTAATAAAAACTATGTCTGACTAAACCGTTTAAATATCGGTATGTAAATTAATCAAACTAAAGGGATCCGAAATAAATTGGCCAAATTATATTTTATTTAAAAATTAATTTTTCTGGTTTTAGTATCTAGTTTTATTTTTAAAAGAGTTTGTTACGAAAGTAAAAACGGACAAAGGTTAAGAATCAACAGAACGGGAGTTTGAGGTTTTTTTAAAAGTACATCAATTCATCACAATCTCACCTATTGTATTTAAAAGTACTATTATAAGCTAAATCATAATTCCAGCTTTCCAACGATTCAAACGGCAACTAAATCAGAGTTACGGTCGCGAAGATACGACTAAAACCATTTTCAGAAGTTATTTTTCATTTCCAGCCCAATATGGATCGATGCAAATCTCCATGTATCGATGCACACACAGCTTGTATCGACACAGGATTCGTATGAGTCGATTTATACGTAATTTATTTTTCTGTTTTCAGAATTATAGCAATATGAGTCGATACATACTCCTTTGTATCGATACAAAACTGACTTGTATCGATGCATAACTCGTATGAGTCGATACAAGTCTTCCAAACCAGCCCCATGAGTCGATACAAGGCCTTATGTATCGATGCAAGCTATTTTCAAGTCTCTGGTTTTTAAAATCAATCATGCTTGTATCGATACGTACATACATACTTAGGTTGACTCATGTTGCGTACAAACACCTAAAAACCAGTTTTCTCGAAATTTCACGATTCAATTGGAATTCTTTATGATCACCAACAACAACATGATACAATCTAGCAAAATTATACATCCCTAACTACCTATTTCCCATCATATCCCCAATTATAGAGCAAGAACTCCACCCTTACCTTGGATTGAAGGTTGCTCTACGAATTCCTCTATCGATCCACTTTTCTCCGTCAAAATCCTTGTTCCTCTTTGGTCTGCAATTCTTTTCACGATCTATTCTCCCAAAAGCCAAAACCTTATTTTTTTACTGAAACCTAATTCCTTTATTTCTTTTTACTCCAATAGTAATAATAATAATAATACTATTATTCCTTAATTGGCCTATTTCTTACACCTCCCAAGTGCTTCATACAACCACACAACAAGCCAACCCAATATAATTAAATAATATAGTCCATTAATAATATTATTCTTAATATTATTCCTCCGATTAAACCGACTATTACTCAACTATCAACTCAACCGCTCAACTAACATATTAATCCAATAATACCGACAAATCCAATCACTCCGAATAATTCTCAAACTTCGTCTAAATCCAACAATAAAATACTTCAATAATTTAATTAACTAATTAATTAAATTTGGGGCGTTACAACTCTCCCCCAATTAGGATATTTTCGTCCTCGAAAATTTATTTGATACTATCATCCTTAACTTTACTTCCTAATTTAGCCTAAGTCGCGTTTTGGTTCTTACTTAGGTTGCTACATCCCCTGTCATAACTAGCCAAACAATATTCGAATCCAATGCACACATACTAATTATTCAATACAATCAGCAGTAACAACAGTATTGGCGAAAACACTATCAAGGAAAAACATTTACCTCCAGTAAACATGTCCTCACTTATTCGTCGGAGTTTCCAACCAACGCAAACACCTTCCCACCAGTTTGTGCCTTCTTTGGTTTTTGACACTAATTACTTAGGTGTCCCTCCTCACTATAGTTGAAACAGATCATATCCTTATGTTTGCATTCCGAAATTGCATGTCCAAACTTACCACGGCGGAAACACTTTTTCACATCAGCATTACAAACATAGATCTTATGATCGACTTGTCCACATTTGAAACATACAACTTTAGCAAGAGCATCTCCACCACTAGTTCTCTGACCGTCATCCTCTTCCGATTTACTCTTACCGACTGGAGCACCATAAGGCTTTCCACGGTTCTATTGATTCTTGCCTCTCTTATCAGTAAGAATTTTGTGATGAGCATTACTATCTTCCTCATAGATCCTGCAACTATCAACCAAATCAGAAAAGACACGAATCTTCTGATAGCCAACAACTTTCTTAATTTCTGAGTGCAACCCGTTCTCAAACTTGATGCACTTAGAAAGCTTAGCACCTTCTCCATTAAAGTGTGGACAGAACTTAGCTAGTTCCACAAACTTCGCAGCATACTCATTCACAGACTTATTTCCCTGCTTCAACTCAAGGAACTCGATCTCTTTCTTACCCCGAACATCAGGATAATACTTCTTCAAAAACTCTCTGCGGAATACATCCCAAGTAATTTCCTCACCGGTAGATTCCAATCTCTGACGTGTTTCCAACCACCAGTCGTCAGCCTCACTTGGGTGTAGTCCATCACATGGAAAATCCTTTCTATCTCTTTTAGCCAATCTAATGCTCCATCAGGATCATGTTTACCCTTGAACACCGACGGATTCTCCCTCTAAAAAGTCAACAAACTTCGGGATCCTACATCCCCGCCAACATTCGGCTGATTCTCCATAGCATTAGTCATTGCTTCCAAAGCAGCAGCAATCGCATCATCGTTCCTTCCATCCATTTCAACTTAACACTTCAGCACAACCAACAGTCAGAAATAATTAACAATACTCGATTGTTAAAAACTCAACAACTTGGTCGGACAGACCGACCTGCTTTGATACCACTATTGTAACACCCCAATTCTACCCGACGTGTTCATTTAATTTAAATTAGAGTATAACAATTTCAACAATATCAGGATGTCACAATTCTCAACGTAAACACATAATCATGTCATTTTCATTCAAACGTAAACAACTTTATTAACTAGCAGCGAAATTAAAATAGTTTTTACAAAACAAAACGTAGCATCTTATGATTCTTCAACAACAATAACATAATAAACTTCTCAATTCAACAGCATCACACTCAATCAACAAAACAACAAAATACGACAAGTGCTCATTCCCCCCGAGTGCTACGCATCAGATAAAATGACACCACACTCGAACTAACGACTATTAACTCTTCATTCTTCATTACCTGCACGTTACCAATATAAAGGCAACGGCGAAAACAATTAAAGGGTGAGATATCAAACCATATAATTGAGATTATGATAAACAATATATAGTTTGAAAATTACTGTTTTGCGATCACACCACTATTCCACAATAACGTAATTCAATACAACATATCAACAACAACTTATATGCGTCGACATTTATCAAACAACAACTAATTCAACAGCAATAACAACATGATTCAATACAAGACAACATCATTATATATTATGATATGCAACTCACCGAATGCAAATGCATGTGGATCCATCAGAGTAAAACTCCTAACGTAAATAATTGCTAGTAATTTCTAAGGCATCAAGGTGTAAGCCTTCAACGTAATCATCCTGCCCCTAACGGCTCAACATGGTTTTTCCCCTCACGGCTCAACATAATATGCAAATGTATGTATGTGATGATCAAAAATGGCATACAACAACAACAACAACGTAGAACCACAACGTAAACCAGCTTACAACACATTCATTTCGCCCCTTACAGCCAACGTAATCAATTTTCCATTTATGGCTCAACAAAATAGATTTATCAACACTAGTCATAGGCCTACCACATGATCAACAACAATTCAACCATCAACTTTAGATATCAAAGCCTCTACAACAACGTTCAACAATAATGACAACAACGGATTTCACATACGAAAACTACATCAAGTCATCACAATCTCACCTACTATATTTAAAAGTACTATTATAGGATAAATCATAATTCCAGCTTTCTAACGGTTCAAACGGCAACTAAATCGGAGTTACGGTCGCGAAGATACGACCAAAACAGTTTTCAGAAGTTATTTTTCATTTCCAGCCCAGTATGGATGGATGCAAAACTCCATGTGTGATGATTGGTTTTTTCATCGGTTGTTTTAAAAACAATGAAGTCGCCATCTAATTTTATTTATTTCTAAAAAGAACGGGAAAATATAGATAAAACCCCACGGATGCAGATAAGGCGGTCTACGAGACCAAAAGAAGTGGATTAGGGAGTCGATTATGCTAGGGGAAGGTATTAGCACCCCTTACATCCATCGTACTCGACGGGACCCGTTTAGTTCTAAGTGTTTGTGTGTCTGTTTATTGCTAATTTCTAAGTTATGAAATAAAAAATAAAAGGGGTATGTTTATTATTATTTTGAGTTTGCCGCGGTTTCAGAACCTTGTGCCTACGTATTCCCTCGTTTAATAGGAAAGTCAAAACTCCGTAGTTCCTCTAAAAAATGTTTTAAGTTGGTTGTGTTGATTTTATAAGAAAAATTATGCATTAGACATTTCAAATGCTTGAACTTGGACTTGTTTAGTTTGTTTAAAAAGCTTAAGTCCTCGTCTATTACAATGAAACGCGAGCGAGTGAGCGAGTTGAAGTCCGAACAATAGGACTAACGTCTTACGATTCAAATACTAGAAACCCGAGGAGCTAATGCTCAGACGAGTCGTCTATCTCCCAAAAAGGTTTTCTCATAAAAAAGTAAGGTGAAACAAATTTCACGTTATTTAGAAGTCTTTAAGCAATTGGTCTAGCGTCCAACGACTTAAAGACTAAGAGTTTATTTGGGACAGGTTTTTAAACAATTGGCCTAGTGTCCAATGACTTAAAAACTTGGATTTTTTTATGAAAAAAGCTTTGAAAATGCACTCGACGTTGGATCGAGGTTTGCAAATTAATTATTAAAGTATTTCAAAGTTTGATGTGCGAGGAAATGAGAAATGGGGTCGGTTATGATTAATTAAGTATATGGACTTAATTAACCTTGTGAGGATAGGTGTTCCTATCCCCAACTATGAGACACTTGTACATGGAAAATTGGTATATGGACCAATATTTATTCGGGTTATGATTAATTAAAGCAACAAGGGCTTTAATTAACCTTGTGTGGATGGCCAAGCTCATCCTCAACTATGAGACCCTTTAAGAAATTGGCTTATGAGCCAATCAAAAGAAATCGGATTAATTTTAATATTGGTTGTGTGCGAAGTGTACAGTGGTGAATAAGTACCGGATAAGCAAATAAACAAACAATTATCGCACAATACAAACGGAAATTTAAATAATTATTAGAATTGTTTTTTTCTATTTGATAAAAAATCAACTAATAGTTTAATCGATAAATTATCAAATAAAAACTATCATAACTAATTATTATTTAATACATCGAACCAAAATTAAATCATTTGCATAAAATAAAACAATTTAAAAGATGAGAGTTTAGAAAATGGACCTGATATTGCAGTAATTATGGGGGGTATGATCAGCAACTCGTTGGGCCTGGAAGTAAGAATAGCCCAAGTCCATGAAGAGGTCCATTTGATCTTGTGTGGCTGGTCAGCAAGGGTGTACATCATGCTGGAAATTTTGAGGCATCTGATCTTTCTTTTTAGGATAATCCAATGGTCATGATGGAGTGTCATTTACCAAAGATTAAAGGATAAATGAATAAATAAATAAATAAATAAAGGAAATCAGGTGGTAAACCAAGGTGGTGACACTTGTCACCAGCAGAAGGAGACACTTATCCTAAACTAAAACAAAAAAACTCTAATTAATTAAAAAATTAAACATAATCCAGGTCTCCTTCTCTCTCTTACACGAATGCTCTTCTGCCTCTCTCAAAAAAAAAAACCTCGCCAGAAATCGCTCATGGCCGCGCTGCAAATCGCCTCACGGAGGTTCCGGCGGCGGCGTAACTCAGATGGTCACTTTTCCATGTTTTCTGATTCGTTTCTCTCTTCTCTCTTCTGATCCATGCTCGTATTTTACAGATTCACACGATTTTGGCCTAGGTCTAACGGGAAGATGATGGAACCCTAGGGTTTCTAAGTCTGACGGCGGTGAACATGCATGCTGTGAGCGATAAGGCAAGCACGACGGCCATGCTTGCAACCACCTCTTCGAATCCGTTAATACCTTTCTTTTCTGCTTCTGTACTGTGAACGATTTGCCTGTGTTTCTGAAACGTGGGGATTTAATCAATTTCTGAAGGGGTTAGGGCGAGGAATGATGATAGTATTTAGGGTTTAGGTTATGTTTTCTGGGTTTGTATGTTGGCTCACTCGATTTCTGTGGTTTGCTTTGGTTGTGGAACAATGTTGTGATTTCGGTTTCTGTTGTTTGGAACGATAACTTGCTGTTTTCTTTTTTTGGTTTGGATTGTTCCTGGTGTGATTTCGTTTTCAGTTGGTGATGGTTTACTGGTTTGGACTTTGGTTGGCTTTGGAACAATGTTTTTTTGGTTATGATTTATGTTCTGGTTTTGGAACAGTGTTCTTTTCTGGTTATGGTTTCTGTTGGCTTTGGAACAATGTTCTTTTCTGGTTATGGTTTCTGTTGGCTTTGGAACAATGTTTTTTCTCTAGTTATGATCTTTTTCTGGTTTGCTAGGGTTGCCTCTGATTAGGGTAGTGAACAATGGCTGCCTCTTGTTAGGGTAGCTTTAATGCTTAAGTATTCTCAAGAATTAGGGTTCTGGTATCTGTTCTGGACTTAGTAATTGGGCTGAAACTTGCTTGCCATAAATTTGTTGGGCTGAAAATGTATTTACTTTTCTTTTCTGCCTGTGAATGTTAAAAACCTGCATAACTCGGTTTTCTTTTCTTGTGAACATGAGGCTGTTTGTTGATTTATAGTAAAGGATATTTTTACTGGCATTGTGAACCAAGTAAAACTTGTTGATTTGCAATGGAAGTAACAGCCAATGAAGGATGAAATTAAATTTGGCTGAGGCCTTCTTTGAGCATAATGGAAAATCCTTAATCTTGATCCTTGCCTTCAATCCCTAATGATGAGTCATAAAATAAATTGCTTGCAATAATTCTGTTTATGCTTGGATTATGTTCCTAACCATGTTTTTTTTCCTTTTTTGTTTCATGAGCAATTGATGGCGAGGAAGGCAAGGCTTGGGCAGCTTGAATACATGATGGAAATCTTGAAGATGGAGGATAAAGAGATGCAAGAATGGAGATTTTGTTAGCATAGGATTTTTTTTCTGTTAGAATTCACATTGTAACAATCGTAGTTAGAAATAACTTAGGATTTTGGCTTCATTTACATCTTTAGAAAGTATGTAAAATCTTTACCAAACTTGTAAACTTGTGAAATATCAATTCAATTGGAACTTTGTAATTCAAACTTAAATCGAATACTGAATAAAAATGCCAAAATTGTACACTAATTTTGAACTTGTCATTATCTTGGAAAAAATAGTATCCAAATGAATGTTGCAAATTAATAGTGATTCCATGTCTTAATTCCCATGCCATAAACCAGCCTTGGTAATAAATGGATAGAAAAAGGAAAAAATGAACTTGTCTTGAACTTTTAATTCCCTAATATTTCCAAAAAAAGTTTAAGTATCCAAACGTTTCTAAACACCTAAAGATGACGGGAAAAATGGGAAGAACAATTCGATTAATAAAACTCAATCCGTATTTAAATCCATGAACTCTCAAATAAATCTCCCAAATTTGCTTGAGTCAAATTCTTGAACAAAACCAATGCTCATAATCCTCAATTCACCTTGGTTTTTCTCTTGACCAAAAATCCACTACAAAAATCCTAAAGAACCAAAGTTCCAATTAATCTGCACTTTCCATGATCGTCCGCTCAAATCAAATCTTTCATCTATACCAAAATTTAGATGGCCCAAAAATACTAAACCTTAAAAGATGCACAGGAGATTGTTGATTCTTCGTAAATCTTAAATCCCTTGGATTGATTGAAAATGCAAACATCTCCTATGGCTTGTAACAAAAACATTGTGAGTCACTTCAAGCCCATAATCATAACACCATTGATGGGAGTGCATTTGCGTGCAATAAAAAGAATAGGGTAAATTTTGGAGTGCGACACCATGTATCGATGCATACACAGCTTGTATCGACACAAACTTCATATGAGTCGATTCATACGTAATTTATTTTTCTGTTTTCAGAATAATAGCAGTATGAGTCGATACATACTCCTTTGTATCGATACAAAACTAACTTGTATCGATGCATAACTCATATGAGTCGATACAAGTCTTCCAAAACAGCCCCATGAGTCGATACAAGGTCTTATGTATCGATGCAAGCTATTTTCCAGTCTCTGGTTTTTAAAATTAATCATGCTTGTATCGATACATACATACTTAGGTTGACTCATGTTGCGTACAAACACCTAAAAACCAGTTTTCTCGAAATTTCACGATTCAATTGGAATTCTTTATGATCACCAACAACAGCATGATACAATCTAGCAAAATTATACATCCCTAACTACCTATTGCCCATCATATCCCCAATTATAGAGCAAGAACCCCACTCTTACCATGGATTGAAGGTTGCTCTACGAATTCCTCGATCGATCCACTTTTCTCCGTCAAAATCCTTGTTCCTCTTTGGTCTGCAATTCTTTTCACGATCTATTCTCCCAAAAGCCAAAACCTTATTTTTTACTGAAACCTAATTCCTTTATTTCTTTTTACTCCAATAATAATAATAATAATAATAATAATAATACTATTATTCTTTAATGGGCCTATTTCTTATACCTACCAAGTGCTTCATACAACCACACAACAAGCCAACCCAATATGATTAAATAAAATAATCCATTAATAATATTATTCTTAATATTATTCCTCCGATTGAACCGACTATTACTCAACTATCAACTCAACCGCTCAAATAACATATTAATCCAATAATATCTCTTATAATAATACCGACAAATCCAATCACTCCGAGTAATTCTAAAACTTCGTCTAAATCCAACAACAAAATACTTCAATAAGACTGTGCACTTGCAGTCAATATAATCCATAGACTCTTAAAGTCGCGATCACATCTTTCACTTGAAAAATAATAGGATTCTTATAAACAAAATTTTCATTATTTCATCCTACTAGATAAAAAGAATTAAATTTATTGATTTTCTTCAATCCTAGATCCGTAGACTTTCAGCCTCTCTGGCTTATTCTAAGTTCGGGTTATTTTTCAATAATCTGTGACAAATTTTCGATTTGTGTTTCAACAATCCGTGGATAACCTTCCTCGTGAAGTTCTTCATTTGTGAGAATATCGAATTCCTTATCCTCCGTGATAAGGTTATAAAAATTCCGCATCTTAGAATTTAATAGTTACATTAGACTTTAAATTCAGAGATCTATATACTTCATGATTCATCTTTAGAAGATCTTCATAAGTCTCATTGAACATTAGCATGTTATTCTTATAACATCCAAATCAAAACTCAATTGCATAATTTAAAAGTATGAACTTTAATAAATCTTATCACTTTGGTGATTAACACATTTCTAAATCAAATCATTTTAAATTAAACAATACACTTTTTAATTTAAATAAAATAATAGATTGAAGTTGATAATCAAAATTCAATATTATAAAATTGAAAAGGGTTCATAATCATTCTATCCCGCAATATAAGCGTATTTTGAAAAAGTCTATAAAAAATTTTGATTTTTTTCATAACATTCGAAGATTCTCTTGTTTTGATCATTCATCAAATCCAATAATCAAGAAAATGCATTTTTTTTCTCATTAATGATGTAGATGGTCAAATAATTTTTTATTTTAATTATTTATTATTTTTAATTTCATGTTTGTATTTTATTTTATATTTATATTTGATTTTTATATGAAAACATGGAAAATAATTAAAACTTTGTTCCTGCTTGGAGTTTAACCCATCCCACTTTGAATATTAAATGCAGCTGTTTAACAAATCCCTTCAAATTTATTTAAAAAATGTTAGGCGTACAACATTAATACCATTTTATAAAAATACATTTTCAATTATTCAATAACTTTCATTTCAACTATTTTTATTTCTCTCTCACTTACACTTTATTTCAATTATATATATATATATATATATATATATATATATATATATATATATATATATATATATATATATATATATATATATATATATATATATATATATATATATATATATATATATATATATATAAATTATTTAAATATTTAATAAATTATTTATTAACCCTAAATTATTATTTCATATTTATTTATATACTGTTATTATTGAAACTATCATATAATGCATTTACATAACAAATTTATATTATGTAAATTATAAAATAAGATTTTTTAATTATTTAAATATTATTTAATTAAAATATTAAATATTATTTTATAATTATTAAATATTATATAAACTATAACAAATTTAAAAAACTACTAAATATGATTTTATAATTATTTAATAGTTTATATAATATAAATTTGTTATGTAAATCTATTACATAATATTTTATTTAATAAATTTGTTTTATAATTATATTTTTTTTAAATAAGTAAATATTTATTTGTATTATTTCATAAACAAAGTGTCTATATTAAAATATAGAATTTAATTAGAATACACACTGACAGTGTAAAGAAGTTTTACACCGTCAGTGAACAATGACCGTTAAGTTATAAATTATATTTTATTTTTATTTTAATTATTTATTAAATAACATTAATGGATGGTTGTGATGTACTAACTGTGTATAAAAATGTTCACTGACAGTGCATAACAATTAATCTCTAAAATATATTAAAAATAATACAAATAATTAATTAATAACTAAAATTAAAACAAATATTATAAAAAATAACATTATAATGATAAATTCTTCAAACTACCTAGAAAAGTGGGATATGTTATTTAATAAAACAAGAAAAATACAATAGAAAAATAAACAATAAAAACAAAAGGAAAAAATAAAGCGAGAAACAATAATATTTAATTTATATATATATATATATATATATATATATATATATATATATATATATATATATATATATATATATATATATATATATATATATATATATATATATATATATATACATCTGATTATTATATAATTTTTATATAGTCAAAAATATATAATATTTAAAGATAATAGATTAAATTTATAATATTGCGTTGTTTTGTTTACATCCACACTTTTAATGTGTTGCATTGTTTCTATAATAATTATTTTCAAAAATATACTATTTCGTATTTTACAACACTTTACGAAATATTGTTTATTTCTGAATTCAAAATTCAAAATATAAATAACTTATTAGTTACTACAACACTTCATAAAGTAAGTATATATATATATATATATATATATATATATATATATATATATATATATATATATATATATATATATATATATATATATATATATATATATATATATATATATATATATATATATATATATATATATATATATATATATATATATATATATATATATATATATATATATATATATATAAAATATCACTTTATCTTCATAGGTTCGTCTATTTATTGGATGAACCAATGTTAAAAAAATTTCCCCTTATAAGTTCGTCCGTACAATGGTCGAATGTTTGAAAATTGACAGAAAATTAAGTTGGATAATAGAATATCTAACTTAGAACCTAAATTTACATAGTTAATCAAATATGTTGTTCACCGATATAACAAATTTTCTGTCAACTTGGACAACCAAATGAAAAAAAAATTAATATTGATTCATCCAATAAATAAACTAATCTATAGAGAAAAATGATTTTTTTTTTTACAGTGTGATATTTTGGTGATTTATTTTTAATAGTGTGATATCTATACCTATCTATAAAGAAAATACACCTATTTGGTCCGACATATTTTTATTCCATTATTACTCTTAAACACAAACTATAACTTCCTCAATAAACTGCTCAAACATAACTGACAGAGGTTACATAAAAAATTTCCACAAACGACTTGTAGACGTTACATGAACATTTATAATTGTCTCAAGGTGTCTCTTTCACTCTTTCGTTCGCATGCAATGGCAACACATCGAGACATATCATAAAAAGAAACAATAATGTCAGTATCTCACACACATAAATTATGTGTTTTGTCCATACAACACCCAAGAGATTAACAATGAGTAAGGCTTAATTTCAATTTTTCTTATTGAAGGCTTGGAAAAATACTTAAAAGGGGGTGGGGGGTTGAATAAGTGTATCTTACTTTTTTGGACTCTTTAACCCAAAAAAATAAAAAATACTCAAGTATTTTTATCCTGGTTCGTTTGACACTCAAACTACTCCAGTCCACCCGCCAAGGTGATTTCGCCTCTCTCAACGAGGACTTAATCCACTATAATCAACGATTACATATTGCACTACCCAACCGGTGTGACTAACTTCCTCTAAGACTCACTAATCCTAGCCCTCTCAAGAACACTGATCCAAACTGGTCTTCTCAAGGAACAACTATTAGATTGTTAACTTCTGACCGACTGTGTACAAAAATGCTTCTAGAAAAGTTGTTCTTCACTAAGTGAAGTTTACACAAAAATTAAGCTCAATGAAATAGTAAACTATTTTATAAAAATAATTCTTTGTACTTTGGTGCAGATTTACTTTTGGAATGGATTTTGCAAGTTGCTAGAAGATGTTGTTGTACAGAACTTGCATAAGCTCTTTTTGAAAAATAATGTTTTTTTTCTTTGAAAATGATTCCTTAAATAATGCTTTCCAGAAACTAACCGTTGCTAGAGCATGCCTTGAATTAAGGAAAAGTGTAATAATTACTTCACTGTAGCCTTTCATGCGTTTCTACTCAACTTCCATCTTCACGTGATTTTGCTTTGTTGAATAACTCTTGGAAGTTGGACTTAATCAAGTATTTTTGTCTTCTTATGTTAACGTTGCTGGCAGTTTTTGTCCTTTAGAGGATAACGTTCAAATTTAAAAGCTCTTCTAGATATTTGCTCATCAAAACTTCTGTTGGTGCTTCTATCAGAAGTTTACTTTGCCTGCTTCTGTCAGAGTTTACTTCTATCAGAAGTTGCGCTATCTTTGCTTCTATCAGAAGTTTGATGTTCTTGCTTCTATCAGAAGTTTGCTGATCTTGCTTCTATCAGAAGTTGCGCTATGCTTGCTTCTGTTAGAAGCTGCACTATGTTGCGGCCGGAAGTTGCGCTATGCTTGCTTCTATACGTGCTTGCATACGCCGAAGCTGTGACTAACCATACGTGCTTGACCAAAAGTTCTTCTAATACTTCATCTTCTGTAAGCCTAGTTATATATCTTCTATTCAGAACATATTATTGGTGCTTTTCATCAGAGGTTGCACTTTGCTAGCTTCCATCAGAAGTTGTATTTATTTCTTTTACTTCAGAAGCTTTCTAGGTAGCGTGTCTTCCAGAAGTTCTCGCTCAGAACTTCTAAGGCGTGCTTCTGTAAGCAGCGCGTTTTATCTTATTCAAACTTCTAGGACTTGTATCTTTCAGCAATTCCTTTTAGCGTGCTTTGTCCAAAATTTCTTTTCTCATTAGAACTTCTGACGTCATCTTCTGCTCAGCATGATATTTTCCATTTTTGCACTAGAGTCAGAACACCTTCTGAAATAAAACATTGTACACATCAGAGTATCATATTTAATTAAAAGAAAATTTATTTTGCTTGTTATCATTAAAACTTTTAATATATTTTTAGGAATAAATTTTGTTCTAAAAATATCATATTTACTCGTACAAAATTTATTTCATTCAGACAAAATTTATTATGCTTGTTATCATCAAAACATTTAATATATTATTAGAAACAAACTTTGTTCTAACAATCTCCCCCTTTTTAATGATGACAAAACTTTCTAGATTTTGATTTAAGAAATTTTGTATTTGAAAAACATATCTCCCCCTGAGATTAATAGTCTCCCCCTGAACTAATTATTGGAAAGAAACGCAAGGTAGAACTTCCCTTAATTTTTTTTCTTCTTCTAGAGTTTACTTCTCAGAGTTTGAGCTTCCAGAGTTTACTTCTCAAAGTTTGAGCTTCCAAAGAGTTTCTTTCAAAGAGTTTACTTCTCAAAGTTTGAGCTTCCAAAGTTTAAGCTTATGTATCACTTAGAAAAAAATGTACACTTATATATTTTATTAGAAATGTTTGACATTCTGTTCCAGCAACATGTTATAGTGAATTATTTCAAAATCTCAGTTTTCTCCCCCTTTTTGTCATAATCAAAAATTCATTAAAAAAATGTAAAGTGAAATGAAGTTCTGATGACTTTTTAAAAAATAGATTCTGAAGGTTTGTCACAAACAAAAAAATAGTCATCACTCATAAGTAGCTTCTGACACTGGAGGGATTTCTTGAGATTTAAAAAAATCAACAGTTGCTAAGAAACTTCTTGTCAATAGCTAACACGCATGTTAAGTAACCTATCAAAATCTTCTGAACACGTGTTCAACTTCTAGGTTACAGCGTTACAGCTGTTTTGCTATAATGAACTTCTGACTATAATCAGAACTTGAAACGTTTGAAGGTTTCAGAACTAGATATGGTTTCTAACTTAACTTCTCTTCTCACTTCTGAAGAGTTAATTAATTAGATGTTCATCTAACACAGAACTTCTGACTAAAATTGATATTGAACAAAATTTCATTCAGGGCAACTTTCCATACTTAAATTTTTCAAAATAAATTTAAATCTATCTTCAGAAAGTGGTTTTGTAAAAATGTCATCCCATTGATGGTCTGTATCAATAAAGTTTAATTTTAAAATTCCTTTCTGAATATAGTCCCTAATGAAATGATGTTTAATTTCAATGTGTTTTTCCTTTGAATGTAAAATAGGATTTTTAGAAAGGCAAATAGCAGAAGTGCTGTCACAGAAGATGGGAATCTTACTTTCATAAAGATGGTAATCTTCTAATTGACTCTTCAACCAGAGCATCTGGGTACTACAACCAGCAGCAGCATCGTATTCTGCTTCTATTGTGGATAGTGCTATAGTGGCTTGCTTCTTGTTGTACCATGATATCAAGTTGTTGCCCAGAAATTGACAACTTCCAGAAGTGCTTTTACGTTCCACTCTATCTCCAGCGAAGTCAACATCACAAAATCCTACTAAATTGAAATCTTTGGATTTTTTGTAAAATAGACCAACATTAGTAGTACCTTTGAGATACCTTAGAATTTTCTTAACAACAGTTAAGTGAGATTCTCTAGGATCTATCTGGAAACTAGCACATAAACATACACTGAATAGAATATCTGGCCTAGATGCAGTTAGATATAGAAGAGAGCCAATCATACATCTGTAGATCTTCTGATCTACCTTTTTACTTACCTCATTTTTTCCTAAGATGCATGTGGGGTGCATTGGAGTCTTAGCTTCCTTACTTTCTGACAACTGGAGTTTCTTCAGAAGTTCCTTCACATACTTTGTTTGATATATGTAGGTACCTTCGGAGCATTGATTGATTTGAATTCCCAGAAAATTTTTTAACTCCCCCATCATACTCATTTCAAATTCTGCCTGCATGGACTTAGCAAATTCTCTTCCAAGAGAGACATTAGAAGTTCCAAAAATAATATCATCAACATATATCTGGCAAATTAAATATCATTTTTAAAAGATTTTCTGAATAAGGTTGTGTCCACTTTCCCTCTAGTAAAACCTTTTTCTAGAAGAAAATTACTAAGGTGCTCATACCAAGCTCTGGGAGCTTGTTTTAAATCATAAAGAGATTTTTTTAATTTAAAAACATGTTCTGGAAATTTTGAATTTTTAAATCCAGGAGGTTGACGGACATAAACTTCTTCTTCTATATATCCATTTAAAAATGCACTTTTAATATCCATTTGATATAGAGTAATATTGTTTTGTACATCAAAAGAAATTAATAATCTAATGGATTCTAACCTGGCAACTGGAGCAAAGGTTTCATTATAATCAATACCTTCTTGTTGACTATACCCTTGTGCAACCAGTCGTGCTTTGTTTCTGACAACTTCTCCTTGTTCATTTAGCTTGTTTCTGAACACCCACTTAGTTCCAATAATGTTAAATCCTTTTGGTTTTGGAACTAAATCTCATACGTCATTTCTGGAGAATTGGTTGAGTTTTTCTTCCATAGCAATAATCCAATCATTATCTTCCAGAACTTCATCTATAGAAGTTGGTTCAATCATGGAAACTAGTCCAAACAGTGATTCTTCATTTATTTTAAGGGTGGATCTAGTTCTAATAGTGTCATTTTTCTTTCCAATAATGACATCTTCTGGATGAGCAGAAATGATTCTTGGATATTTTCTGTGGAGAGCTTCTTCAGAAGTTCTGACGTTATTCAGATTTTCTCTAGAAGTTAGAACTTCTGTGTGACGTTTCTGTTCAGAAGTTGACGAATGAACTTCTGTGTTATGTTTTTGTTCAGAGTCAGAAGTTGACAAATGAACTTCTGTGTTATCCTTCAGTTTTGTTCCGTCAGAGTTTGTTACTTGTACTTCTGTACCTGCATCGTTTTCAATTTGCTTTGGCATTTTCTGGCCAAGCTTATCATCAAATCTTACTTTGATTGATTCCTCCACAATCAGAGTTTCTGTGTTATACACTCTATAACCTTTTGAGCGTTCAGAGTATCCAAGTAGAACACACTTCTGAGCTTTAGAATCAAACTTGTTCAAATTATCGTTTATGTTAAGAATATAGCACGTGCATCCAAATGGATGAAAATATGAAATGTTGGGCTTTCTATTTTTCCACAATTCATAAGGAGTCTTTTCAAGAATAGGTCTAATAGAAACTTTATTTTGAATGTAACATGTTGTGTTCACAGCTTCTGCCCAAAAATGTTTTGCCATATTAGTTTTATTAATCATGGTTCTGGCCATTTCTTGTAAAGTACTATTTTTCTTTCTGCAACTCCATTTTGTTAAGGATTTCTAGGACAAGAAAAATCATGTGAAATGCCATTTTCTTTAAAATAATTTTCAAAAAATTGGTTTTCAAATTCACCACCATGATCACTTCTAACTTTTATGATTTTAAATTCTTTTTCATTTTGAATTTGATTGCAGAAGTCAAAGAACACAATATGTGACTCATCCTTGTGTTTCAAAATTTTTACCCGTGTCCATCTACTGTAGTCATCTACAATAACCAATCCATACTTTTTGCCTCTGATGGATGCATTTTTAACTGGTCCAAATAAATCAATGTGCAGAAGTTCTAATGGCCTAGAGGAAGAAACAACATTTTTTGGTTTAAAAGATGGTTTTGAAAATTTTCCCTTCTGACAGGCTTCACATAGAACTTCTGAGTTGAACTTCAAATTTGGAAGTCCTCTGACCAGATTGAGTTTGTTAATTTGAGAAAATTTTCTCATGCTAACGTGTCCCAATCTTCTATGCCAGACCCATTGTTCATCATGAACAGTCATAAGGCATTTTACATTCTAGAATTTTAAATCTGAAAGATTAATTTTATAAATGTTGTTCTTTCTCTCTCCAGAAAACAGGATTGATCCATCCTTCTGACTAACAGCTTTACAAGACTTTTGATTAAAAATTATGTCATAACCATTGTCACTTAATTGACTTATGGACAACAAATTATGAGCTAATCCTTCTACTAATAAAACATTAGATATGGAAGGGAGGTTACCATTACCAATGGTTCCAGAACCAATTGTTTTTCCTTTTGGGTTGCCTCTAAACTTCACATCTCCTCCAGATTTAAGTTCCAGGTTTTAGAACATAGACTTTCTTCCTCTCATGTGACACGAGCAACCAGAGTCCAGGTACCATGATTGGTGTTTCAGTTTGGCTGTTAAGGATATCTGCAACATAAATCATTTTCTCCTTAGGTACCCATATCCTTCTGGGTCCTTTTTTTTAGTGTTCCAGAAGTTCTGTTTGAACTTTGGTTTAGCATAATACCTTTCAGAGTGTGACGTGCATGTGTGTGTGTGTGACCATTGTTCTAGAAGTTCTGTTTGAACTTTGGTTTAACATTAAAATATTTAGAGCATGACGTGTACTTAATGTCATGTGTGTGACCAAACTTAAATATTTTATGTAATGGTTTGTACGTAATTTTCATTTCATCAACACTTTTTGGTTCATAAATTTCTTTCCCTCTGGGAGCTTTATTTCCTAAACCATTTCTGTTGTTTCTAGAAACTCCATAAATCATAGAAGCCATTTTGCTTCTGTCTAAGCTACTAGCTAGAAACTCCTGAAAACTGTAGTCATATTCTTTCAAAATATTTTTTGAACTTGAAGCAACTTCTGAGCTGGGAATTTTTTGAAAATCATTTTTAAGTTTAATATTATTTTCTTTCAGCTCAGAATTTTCTAATTTAAGTTCCTCGATTTTAGATACAAGATTTTTTCTAAGTTTCTTGTATTTAATTTTGAGTTGACTATAATTTTCCAGAAGTTCTGACAGACTATTTTCTAACTCATTTATGGTAAGTTCAGAAAATACCTCTTCTGACTCAGAGTCAGAGGCAAGAGTCATCTACTGTAGTTTCCATGAAATTAAGGTTTGCACGTTCATCTTCTGACTCAGTTTCAACTTCAGAAGGTTCTGAGTCATCCCACGTGGCCATCATTCCTCTTCTCTTTTCAAAAAAATTCTTTGGTTTTTCCTTCAGAACGTTGGGGCATTCACTTCTGACATGTCCCATTTCTTTGCATTCATAGCACTGGATGTTTCTCTTCCTGAACCTTTTATGTCTAGAAGATTCACCTTTATCCTCAGATTTTCTGTGGTTCTTGAATTTCTTTTGCCTATATTTCCATATTTTATTTATCCTTCTGGAGATCATGGATAATTCACCTTCTGACTCCGAATCTTCAGAACTTCCATCTTCTACCTGAAAAGTATTAATGTTAGAATTTTTTGTAGATTTTAATGGAATTGACTTACCATTTTTCTGGGGTTCAAATTCATCCAGCTCTGTCTCATGACTCCTCAGAGCGCTAATGAGTTCTTCTAGGGAGATTGCATTTAGATCCTTTGACACTTTGAAGGCAGTCACCATAGGCGCCCATCTTCTGGGTAGGCTTCTAATGATCTTCTTTACATGGTCAGAATTTGTATAGCCTTTGTCCAGCACTCTTAGACCAGCAGTTAGAGTTTGGAACCTTGAGAACATAGCCTTAATTGATTCACCTTCTTCCATCTTAAATGCCTCGTACTTCTGGATCAGCGCCAGAGCCTTAGTTTCTTTAACTTGAGCGTTCCCTTCATGTGACATTCTGAGTGACTCAAAAATTTCATATGTTGTGTCTTTATTTGTGATTTTTTCATTCTCTATTTTTGATATAGCACTTAACAGAATGCTTCTGGCCTTAATCAATCTTTTGTTGTTTCTCCATAGATTTACTATCTATTTTATTTCCTTTTGCATCCACTGGATGTTTGTAAACATCCAACACCATATCCCATAGATCGGGATCATATCCTGAAATAAAAATTTCCAATCTATCCTTCCAATATGCAAAATCTTCTCCATCAAACATTGGAGCTTTTGCATTGTTGTTTTCTGTTGCCATCTTGTGTTCTTCCCTTCTGGATCTTTATCTGACACGGTTAAGTGTTTGCACCCAAAACCAAGAGCTCTGATGTCAATTGAAGGCTTGGAAAAACACTTAGAAGGGGGGGTTGAATAAGTGTATCTTACTTTTTTGACTCTTTAACCCAAGCAATAAATAAAAAATACTCAAGTATTTTTATCCTGGTTCGTTTGACACTCAAACTACTCCAGTCCACCCGCCGAGGTGATTTCGCCTCTCTCAACGAGGACTTAATCCACTATAATCAACAATTACAGATTGCACTACCCAACCGGTGTGACTAACTTCCTCTAAGACTCACTAGTCTTAGCCCTCTCAAGAACACTGACCCAAACTGGTCTTCTCAAGGAACAACTATTAGAATGTTAACTTTTGACTGACTGTGTACAAACATGCTTATAGAAAAGTTGTTCTTCACTAAGTGAAGTTTACACAAAAGTTAAGCTCAATGAAATAGTAAACTATTTTATAAAAATAATTCTTTGTACTTTGGAGCATATTTACTTTTAGAATGAATTTTGCAAGTTGCTAGAAGATGTTGTTGTACAGAACTTGCATAAGCTCTTTTTGAAAAATAATGTTTTTTTTTCTTTGAAAATGATTCCTTAAATAACTCTTTCCAGAAACTAACCGTTGCTAGAGCATGCCTTGAATTAAGGAAAAGTGTAATAATTACTTCACTGTAGCCTTTCATGCGTTTCTACTCAACTTCCATCTTCACGTGATTTTGCTTTGTTGAATAACTCTTGGAAATTGGACTTAATCAAGTATTTTTGTCTTTTTATGTTAACGTTGCTGGATGTTTTTGTCCTTTAGAGGATAACGTTCAAATTTAAAAGATCTTCTAGATATTTGCTCATCAGAACTTCTATTGGTGCTTCTATCAGAAGTTTACTTTGCCTGCTTCTGTCAGAGTTTACTTCTATCAGAAGTTGCTCTATCTTTGCTTCTATCAGAAGTTTGCTATTCTTGCTTCTATCAGAAGTTTGTTGATCTTGCTTCTATCAGAAGTTTTCTGATCTTGCTTCTATCAAAAGTTGCGCGATGCTTGCTTCTGCGCTATGCTTGCTGCCGAAGTTGCGCTATGCTTATACCTTCGTGCTTTCGAAGTTGCGCTATGCTAACCGGTGCTGCTTACAAGTGCGTGCTAGCTTCTACTTATGTGCTTGACCAGAAGTTCTTCTAATACTTCATCTTCTGTAAGCTTAGTTATATATCTTCTATTCAGAACATATTATTGGTGCTTTTCATCAGAGGTTGCGCTTTGCTAGCTTCCATCAGAAGTTGTATTTAATTCTTTTATTTCAGAAGCTTTCTAGGTAGCGTGTCTTCCAGAAGTTCTCGCTCAGAACTTCTAAGGTGTGCTTCTGTAAGCAGCGCGTTTTATCTTATTCAAACTTCTACGACTTGTTTCTTTTAGCAATTTCTTTTAGCGTGCTTTGTCCAGAATTTCTTTTCTCATTAAAACTTCTGACGTCATCTTCTGCTCAGCATGATATTTTCCATTTTTGCACTAGAGTCAGAACACCTTCTGAAATAAAACATTGTACACATCAGAGTATCATATTTAATTAAAAGAAAATTTATTTTGCTTGTTATTATTAAAACTTTTAATATATTTTTAGGAATAAATTTTGTTCTAAAAATATCATATTTATTCATACAAAATTTATTTCATTCATACAAAATTTATTATGCTTGTTATCATCAAAATATTTAATATATTATTAGAAACAAACTTTGTTCTAACACTTATCACTTCTTTCCTTTTCAATAATTTATCCATATCAATGGCTATTGATTATATTATTATTTTTATGTTATTTATTGTCACATTTATACCTATCTATAAAGAAAATACACCTATTTAGATTGACCTATTTTTATTCCATTATTACCCTTAAATACAAAATACAATTTCCTCAATAAACTGCTCAAACATAATTGGCAAAGGTTACGTAAAAAAATTGCCACAAATGGCTTGTAGATGTTACATGAACATTTGTAATTGTCTCAAGTGCCTCTTTCACTCTTTCGTTCGCATGCAATGGCAACACATCGAGATATATCTTAAAAAGGAACAATAATGTCAGTATCTCACACACATAAATTATGTGCTTTGTCTATACAACATCCATGAGATTAACAATGAGTACGGTTTAATTTCAGTTTTTCTTATCACTTCTTTCCTTTTCAACATTTTATCCATATCAACGGCTATTGTAAATATTATTATTTTTAGGTTAATTTATGTTACATCTATACATATCTATAAAGAAAATACACCTATTTGAACTGGCCTATTGTTATTCCATTATTACTTTTAAATATAAAATACAACTTTCTCAATAAATTGCTCAAACATAACTGACAGAGGTTACATAAAAAAATGCCACAGACGGTTTGTAGACATTACATGAATATTTATAATTGTCTCAAGTGCCTTTTTCACTCTTTCAATCGCATGCAACGGCAACACATCGAGATATATCATAAAAAAACAATAATGTCAGTTTCTCACACACATAAATTATGTGTTTTGTCTATACAACGCCCAAGAGATTAACAATGAGTAAGACTTAATTTCAGTTTTTCTTATCGCTTCTTTCCTTTTCAACATTTTATGCATATCAATGGCTATTGTTTATATTATTATTTTTATGTTATTTATTATCGCATACCTATCTATAAAGAAAATACGCCTATTTTGACTGACCTATTTTTATTCCATTATTACCCTTAAATACAAAATACAATTTCTTCAATAAATTGTTCAAACATAACTGGCAAAGGTTACATAAAAAATTGCCACAAACGGCTTGTAGATGTTACATGAACATTTATAATTGTCTCAAGTGCCTCTTTCACTCTTTCGCATAGAATGACAACACATCGAGATATATCATAAAAAAACAATAATGTTATTATCTCACACACATAAATTATGTGTTTTGTCTATACAACACCAAAGAGATTAACAATGAGTAAAACTTCATTTCAGTTTTTCTTATCACTTCTTTCCTTTTCAACATTTTATCCATATCAATGGTTATTGTTTATATTATTATTTTTATATTATTTATTGTTACATCTATACCTATCTATAAAGAAAATACACCTATTTGGATTGGCCTATTTTTATTTCATTATTACTCTTAAATACAAAATACAGCTTCCTCAAAAAACTGCTCAAACATAATTGACTGGGGTTACATAAAAAATAGCCACAAACGGCTTGTAGCAGCTACATGAATATTTATAATTTATAATTGTCTCAAGTGTCTCTCTTTCACTCTTTCGTTCGCATGCAATGGCAACACATCGAGATATATCATAATAAGAAACAATAATGTCAGTATCTCATACATATAAATTATGTGTTTTGTCTATACAACATCCAAGAGATTAACAATGCGTACGGTTTAATTTCAGTTTTTCTTATCACTTCTTTCCTTTTCAACATTTTATCCATGTCAATGTCTGTTTGTAAATATTATTATTTTTGTGTTATTTATTGTCACATGCATAAGGTATCAATTTTCAATTTGGTTGGGCATATCCAATCATTCTATCTCTTTGAAATTCGCGTACCAATTTAATGAAACACCAATTTAACAATGTTAGTAAAATATATGTACAGTTTATATTTCAATAACAGTTTAAGTGTTGTTATGTTTAATTTTGTGTTTAGTAAACTTTTTTCTAATTTATTTGCACTTCTTTATATGTCGGATTTTAGTTTATTTGTGAATTTCTTTCTTATATTAGTCCAATATATATCAAATTAAGTTTTACGTTTGAATTCTGTTAGGTACAATTTAACTTTTTATAAATAAAAAATATGTTAAATTAAGTGTTATAATTGTTTTGTTTAAATATAGTAAATGTTGCATTGATGTGTTTCATCTCTTATTTAGTACTATTTTTTACCATCATTGGTGTAATTATTTTATTTTTAAATTACATACGAATGTTTGGCAGTTATATCATCAAAATGAAAAATAATATCCAACAATTGTCAAGTAGAATATTGTGTCTCTATTTTGAGATATTATATTTATTTATGTCAAGTGATTATTTTTGTTTTGATATATAATTTAATTATAGTTTTTCAAAACTTAAGAATTTATTGATAAATAAATGTACGAAGAATTGTTTCGAATCTTTTATAAGATAAAAATATAATATTACACTAATTAATCTTGATTTCACTATTTTTCTCTAAGATAATTATAATGTGAGAATTTTACATTTTTGCATTATTACAGAAAAAAAATTGAAGAAAAAAAAATTTCGAATAAAGATTATATGTTTGGTCTTTCTCTTAAAGAACGTCATTAATTATACAATATAAATAATTATTTATATATTTCAGTTCTTGAATATCGTTGTTTGTCATTTTTAAAATGTAATAATATTATTAGGTGTGAGATTTATTTTTAATGGTATGTATACCAAAAACTTCATAAAACACATATATTTGTTATAGTCCAATAAAAAGAGTAGGATGACATATGTGGAGGAAAGAATAGAGTAGAATGCTAAAATATATTGAAAATAAATATTTATCATCTTAATTTTAATTATATTATCATATTTAAATATTATTATTTTTAAGACCGCGTATAATAAAAATTTTAAAAAAATATATATTTATTTTTTCTGCTGTAAACACATTAAAAAAAGGGTAGTGCGGTGCCCATTTAAACGTTAGTATGGATAAAAAATTTACATGAGTAAATTATTTTGTTTTAAAATATTTGAGAAATTTGGAGAAAAGGCACAAAGGAATGGCCGAAGAAATAACAGCACACTGACTTTAATCTGACAGTTACCTATCTGATTTTAAATTCCTCGTCTGTCCGTTGTGTAATTTTCCTCTAGACATTGCGGTGACTCATTAATTGATTAGTGATTCTTCCCACAACCACAAGAAAATTCTCAAAATGGAATATCATATTGCAATCCAACTGCTTTGAACAACCAACTAGCAAAGAGAAAAACAAACCATTTGCACATGCAGCTGTTGAGGGATTCTCAAATCGCTTTCAACAAGAAAAAAAACTTCACACTCACCTTAGTTGCTATTTATCGTTAGTTACAGCTACTTCAAAATACTAGCATGGGTTTGAATTTTCGCCCTGAACCATATATGGGTATGTTTTTTTCAGTTTTAAAAAAATGAAATTTTTTATATTTTTAAAAATAAATTTTACAAAACTATTTTTTAAAATATTACAAAAAAATTATATTCGTTTTTTTTTTAATTCAAACCCTAATTTTGACACCCTATAACTTTTTTTTACAAATAGTATCCAACCAATCGGATCGACTAATCTACGTAGAGATTTTTCGCCTCAAACCCTTAGGACCCAAGCTTCATTCTGCTGGACCAATAAAACTTAAAATTTATTACATTTTATTGTTATTAAGAAATGATTTTGCGAAACAAATGATACACTTACTCTCACAATAATTTATATAATGGATATATATTTAGTAAAGGTTTTCATTCGAATTATATAATAGTCAAAGTCAAATTAAATATGATTTTGATAAATGAGATTTTATTTTTCGTGAGTTCGATTCGAATCATAGTAAATCATGATTCGTTTTATAGGTGTATGATTCGCATCATAAAAATATTTGATTGAAATCAAAATCTTTTATGTAAATTTAAAATTTTAGTTGAGTAATCCTTATTCAAATTATGATTTGTTTGATTTGAATCACATTACTTGGGTTATAAAAATATTATTTGAATTTAAGAGTATTTTTAAAATTAAAAAAAAAATTGATTCAAATAATTCATTTTATTTAATTTGATTGATATTATTCTCTTGATTTGAATCAAATTAATATTTTTTTCTTATTTTTGTCTTATCTCAACAAATATATTAAACATTTTTTTAAATCCCTCTCATAACCATTCTATGATTTAGTGCATTCAACACACTCTTCTCTCAAACTTTCACACACAATTTTCACTTTTATTTTGAGTTTGCAACTGAAGTCTCTTTTGATCTTCAACATCTACATTCTTTCATGGTTGTTTGGATTATCTTTTCAACCTAGGGCATGAGATCTATTCGAGGAGAATTGTTTTAAAATTAGTAGACGCTTGGAGCATAACTCTTTAAATTGGAAGATAAAAGTCAAGATCAAATAAAGATTTCATAGAATTAAACGTTGTGTACAAGTAAAAAAATTAAGATAAAAAATCGTTTCTTTTTAATATTATCTCGATCGTGATTATATTACAAGAAATTGTATAATACTGTCAAAATACCAGTGAAGAAAAAGTATCAATAAGAAACTATTAGAGAGTAGAGTATGCACAATCGATAACGATGTATCGATCCACTATAAATTTGACATATTATTTTTGTTTTCTCTCTCTTTTTATATTGTTTAGAATTGCAAGTTTAGATTAACAAATGTTTGTTTTAATTTTTTTTAATAATTTTTAAGTGCTGCATAATGTTGTTTAAAAGAAATTTATAAAGTGTTTTTTTTAAACTTCAAACGAAAAAGTGATTTGAATAATTATTAAAAAAATTATTTTAGATTTTACTTTTAGATATAACTTTATATATTAAGATTTTAAAAAATTATTTAATTTTAAGATATTTTAAATAATTTTTCATAAAAATTATTTTTAAAATATTTTATTTTTGAAAAATTTATAATTTTGACTATATTTTAATCTTTTTTATAATAATATATATTTTAATTTGATTATATTTTTGTATAGATTCATTTATTAAATTTAAAAGCTTATAGATTCATCATATAAAATATGAAAGTGATTTATATGTTTAATTAATTAATCACTATTTATTTTGAAAATGTAAAGAAAAAATATATTTTTTAAAAGTTAAAATAAGTGGACCCTCAGTTTTTTTTGAGTTGTGTTTGATAATACACATTTTTATCTAATAGATTATTATTTTTTCTTCTTTTTTTATCTTTATTATTTTAACAAAAATTCATTTTTATTTTCTATAATTTATTTTAATTTAAAATAAAATAATTATATATTAAATATTTTTATGTCATTTTACATTTGTAATTTAGTTAAATCACTAATTTTAGCAAACTTTAATTAACTTACTGGCTATCAGTCTCAACCATCAACTATAAGGTATAACTTATAAGTCATCAGCCATAAATTATAAGTTAAAAGTTAACAGCTAATTTATCAGTTAACTAGTACTTTTACCAAACCGATCATTGGACTCTAACAATATTAGACTTTATCGTAATGATAGTAATTTCGTCTATAAGATTTACATCGGTGTTAGATTTAGATCATAAAAATTATGACATTTGAAAAAAAAAATTAATCTATACATTTTATATTGTTGTGAAAATGATACCTTGGAAATAAAATATAGATTATTTCTTTATGATCAAGAAATAATTAGGGTAGAAAGTAATGAAGAACACAAAGAACAATGATTGGTTATAATTGTTATTTTTTACTTTCTCTTAAATCAAGACTACAAGTATACAAGAATAACAAATAACTCTCTCACCCTAAATTATAATTTGCAGTATACAATGATGAGAGACTAGTATGTTATTTATAATAAACCTAACATATTAAATTAATGGGCTTTTTCACAAATATCAATTACAAACTAACTAAGGGGACAAGTTAACTTAAACAATTGGACATAACAAATAGGTCCAATTTGACATGCTAACATGCCTAGCATTCTCAACATCTACACACTAGAACACATTTTAACTAGAATATGTAAGTCTTCGACAACAACATGTAAGCAATCTTCGACGACATGTTAAAATCTATTGAACTGTCGAAACCAGTAAGCTATCTTTGACCATACTAGAGTTCGATTTCAATATCTCACAAATCTCCAACTTGGAACAAACTCTATAACATCAAATAACAAACTGGCTTTCTTCATGCAGCTTTATCAACTGTATATAGTGGAAAAACTTACAATTTGGCAATGTCTTGGTGATCATATTAGCAACATTGTGATATGTCAAAACCTTTAGTACTCAGACTTCTCCACGCTTGATTACTCCTCTAACGAAATGCAATCTCACATCGATGTTCTTGGTTCACTCATGATAGGCTAAATTCTTCGACAAGTGTATTGCACTTTGACTATCACATTTAATAGTGATAACTTCACCTTGAAGTTCCAGCTCCTTAGCAAAACCTTCAAGCCACAATGCTTCTTTCACAGCTTCAGTTAAAGCAATATATTCCACTTCAGTGCTTGATAATGCGACAAACTTCTGAAGTGTTGCTTTCTAACTAATTGTTGTACCAAATATAGTAAAAAATATCCTAAAATATATTTTCTAGAATCCATACAACCTGCATAATTAGAGTCAACATATCATTCGATTACTTCTTTAATATCTTCACCCAAGGCTCTACCATAAATTAGGACTCTGTTCAAAGAACCGTTTATGTACCTTATAATCCACTTCAATGCTTGCTAGTGAATCTTTCCAAGATTCACCATGTACCTGCTTATAAGACTTACTGCATATGTTATGTCGGATCTAGTACATACCATAACATACATCAAAGAACCTATTATGTTAGTATAGGAATGATGCTCATATAAGCTCTTTAGATCTCAGTATTTGGACACAGATCTAAACTCAACTTGAATTCAGGGTTTGTTGGAGTCACAACAATCTTTGAATTCGTCATACTAAATTTGTCGAAAATGTTCTGTAGGTATGCCTCTTGAGATAAGCATAATTTCGATTGCTTTCTATCTCTTTGGGTATCAATCCCAATAATCTTGGATGCAACTCCTAGATCCTTCATATTGAACTCCTCATTGAGTTCAACCTTCCTCATTACATCTTTGACATTGTTGATTGCTATGAGAATATCATCAACATAAAGCAACAACATTACAAATGAATTACCAGGTCAAAATTTAAAATAAACACAGTAGTCAAACTAACTTCTAATGAAACGTATGCGCATCATGAACTTGTCGAATCTCCTATTCCACTGTCGAGGAGATTGGTTCAGCCCATATAAAGATTTATTCAACTCGCGCACATAATATTCCTTTCCTTTTTCAACATACCCTTCTGGTTGCCTCATCGAGATTGTTTCATCTAGATCACCATTCATGAACATCGTTTTCACATCCATTTGTTCTAGTTCAAGGTCGAATTGTTCCATCATGGAAAGCAACATTCAAATGGACTTGTGTTTCACAATAGGAGAAAACACATCATTAAAGTTGACACCTTATTTATGAATAAAACCCCATGCTAGCAATATTTCCTTGTATTTCTTTGCTGTCACTCCTTAGATTTCTTCATTAACTTTGAAAATTCATTTACAGCTGACTAACCTGACTCCATAAGGTTTCTTGATCAGTTCCCAAGTGTTGTTCTCATGAAGATATTTCATCTCATCATCAATGGCCTTCATCCATTTAGTCTTATTTCGACTCCTTATAACTTCCTTATAGTCTATAGGTTATTTGTCTAGAACCTCACTTGTAGAGGAATCACTTCATATTGCAGTTCTTCATCAGATATTTCTGCACTTCGACCAACATCATCATTTTTCTTGAAAGTCATTTCATCTTCGTTAAAAACTACATCTCGTCTGGTGATACACCTCATGTGTATTGTCTAGAGGAATCATAGCCTATAAGCTTTGACTCATTTAGGGTATCCCATAACATGTATTTCAGAGCTCTAGGTTCGACCTTGTCTTGCCTAATATGAGCATAGGATACACAACCAAAAACTCTTATTTTGTCGAGATCTAATGGATGTCCCGACCAAACGTATTTGGGTCTCTTCATATCTAGCACGGTCGAAGGATATTTGTTTATCAAATATGTTATTGTCGAAACAGCCTCAGCCAAAACACCTTTTTTAACCCAACACTAGTCAACATGCATCTAAATCTCCAAAATAGTTTGATTAAACCTTTCAGCCAAACTATTTTGTTGTGGAGTACCTGCAGTAGTTCTGCATCTTGCAATACCAGAGGCAACACAAAATCTGTTGAAAAGCCCATTGCAAAATTCAAGGTCATTGTCGGTTCTCAACCTCTTGACCTATCTCCCAATTTGATTTTCGATCAGTCTTCCAACTCTTGAAATTCTCAAAAGTTTAATCCTTAGTCTTATGGATGAATACCGATAATTTTCTGGAATAATCATATACTATGGATAGAAAATACTTTGCTTTTGAACATGATGAACACCTTCTAGGCCCCCAAATATCAGCATGACTGTAATCAAGAGCTCCATGTGTTCTTTATTTGCCTTTGTTGAACTTCACTCTGCAAGATTTTCCAATTACATAGGGTTCACAGAATTTCATCTTTTTCGAATTTGTCTCCACCAAGTAAATTTTGTTTCCCCAATTCGACAATACCCCTTTCACTGACATGGCCCAATCTCATGTGCCAAACTTTTGTATTCGACAAAAGTTTTGTGGATGCAGCATTTGTCGAACCACTTACAACTTCAGCCTCGAGGGTATACAAGCCGTGTTTCTTCAAGTCTCTCAATACTTCCTTCGATCCATTCATGACTCTTAGGATACTTTTCTCTCCTTGGCAAACATATCCTTTCTTATCGAATTCACCAAGAGAAATCAATTTTCTCTTCAAATCAGGTACATACCTGACTTCAATCAATAACTTTATTGACTCGTCATGGAGCTTGAATCTCACAGATCTAACACCTGTAATCTTGCAAGCTTTGTTGTTTCCCAACAATACAAATCCACAATCTTGTTCACATAATTCCTCGAACAAGTCTTTGTTTGGAGTCATGTTCCAAGTGCAACCAGAATCCATAACTCACTCCTTACTTAAGTCGTTTCTTCAAACCACAAGAATATCAGATGAGTCGAAATCATCTTGAACAATGGTTGCATTGCGATTATCCTTACCTCTATGATCTTTCAGGCGTTTAGGGCACACTTTTCTTGTATGACTCTCATTCTTACAGTGATAGCACCGAATATCAGATGTGTCACCATTATAAGACTTTGAATGACTTTTACCCTACTTCTTGTCAAACATATTATCCTTTCGCAAGAATTTTCCTTTAACGACTAAACCTTCACCAACCGTTGAAGGTTTATGCTTTCGTTATTTCAAGTCCTTCGGATACAAGGCTGGTTGAACTTCTTCAAAGGTGACTCTCTTCCATATAAGAGGTTTTCTTTAAAGTGAACATGCGTTCTGAGCAAAGCGCACAACAACAACAACAACAACGCTTGATCTTCACCATCGATCACATTAATATTTTCAAGATCAAGAATCAGTTTGTTGAACATATCCAAATTCTCAACTAACACTTTGTCTTCAATCATCTTGAATGAATACAAAGCTTGCTTCATGTAGAGTTGATTTACAAGCGATTTAGTCATGTACAAACTTTCAAGTTTCACCCATAACCCTGTCACCGATGTCTCCTTTGATACCTGTCGAAGAACCTTATCACAAAGGCTCAACAAGATTGGGTTGTGGGATTTCTCTATCATCATCATCACCTTCTTCTCAACTGCAGTTAAAGCAATGCTAATGGTTGCCTCTCCCTTAAACGCTTCCAAATAACCCTGTTGAACTAGTAGGACTTTCATCTTCAAGCGACGCAGACCGAAATCGTTCACTCTGGTGAACTTTTCAATCTCATACTTTATTAAAGGCATCTTTTTCCATGCTCACCGCACAAATTTGTTGTGAAAACAATACCTTAGTAACAAAGTATAGATTGTTTATTTATGATCAATAAACAATTATGGTAGAAATGAATAAAGAACATGAAGAATAACGAGGATTGATTATCACTGTTATTCTTTATTTTCTCTTAAATCAAGATTACAAATACACAAAAATAACAAATAACCATATCACCCTAAATTAAGATTTGTTGTATGCAATGATGAGAGACTAATATGTTATTTATAATACATCTAATATACTAGACTAATGGATTTTTTTTCCCACAAATATCAATTACAACCTAACTTAAGGTACAAACTAACTTAAACAATTGGACAAAATAAATAGGCCTAATTTGACATGCTAACAAACATAATATTTTTGACATCTACGCACTAGAATACATTTTGACTACAACATATAAGATTTCGACAATAACATGTGAGCAATCTTCGACGTTATGTTAAACTCTGTCGAACTGTCGAAATCAAAAATTATATTGATTATACTAGAGTTCGATTTCAATATCTCACATACGTAAATCGAATTTGATAAATTATAATGTTGACAATCAATTCAAAAATATGTATTTTATACAATTTTTATTAAACTTTTTTTATTAAAAAAAACTTTTAAATTAGTCTTTTTAAAAAGAGTTTATTCAATCTTTTCTAAACCATTCAATTCATATATATATATATATATATATATATATATATATATATATATATATATATATATATATATATATATATATATATATATATATATATATATTATTCAAATAAAATCCAACAAATAAACCGTAGAATTTGTTCACTTAAATTAATGGTCGCAAGGCCAACCAAGATTTTAAAAAAATAAATTTGAATTGCATGAATATTGAAGAATTAGTATAAAATCACAAATAAAGTTCATGGTTTTAAATATGCAGATCATGTTCAAAGAGAATAAAAAACCAGGTGTCGAAAGATTAAAACAGGTACGTTGAAAAACACAGAACCGATAAACAAATTAAGACACCCATATGACATGAGCATGAATAGTTTTGGTAGGGTGATGTATCATAAATGCAGAGGAAGATCTTCTCTGATTTATGGTAGCTGTTTTGAATACAGAGAATTAGAATTCAATGAAAGAATATGTACTTGAAAGCAAGAAATTTGAATAACCTCGCAAAAATTGTCATAAACCATGTGCTAGCTGTTTTTCGTAATAATGATATTTGATGTTAGAGTCGTTGACAGTAACAGAACATCTCAGATTCGTAGTGACCATCAATACCGAAGAGACCGGCGATACAGTAGATGTGTTTAATAGCCGCGAACCTATCATGTCTATTATATGTTTGGTTAAAATTGGAAAAATTTGTTGATTATGTTTTCTTTTAAGCTTGAAACAAAATTGATTTTAATTTTAAGAATCTGTTGTTCTTAATTTAAATGTGATTTTTTACTAAAATTTATGCTTAGAATGTAATTTCTTTTATCGAAACATATTGTTTGACAAAATAGACGTGTCAAAATATGTTGAATTGTTTCTAGAGTTTATTAATATGTTAGTGTCGAAACAGTTTATTTGACATATGATTTCGATTTAGATTTTTAAACTGTATTTTGTGGGGCTTTGGTTTTAGGAGCTAACAAACTAATTATAAATAAGAAATATCACATATTTTGTAAATATTAAGTATTCACATAATTTACAATCACAAATAAAATAAAAAAATTCACAATTTATGGGCAGAGAGAAATTCTGCAGAAATCTTAGTTTTTATCAAACCTTAGTTTTTTTTCTTTCATTGTCATTGTATATTGTATATTGATAATAATTTTATTCGTCGAAATTGATAGAAATTTTCCATAGATTTAATAGATTTCCAACATCTGGTATCAAAAGCTGCGGTTGAGCGATTCAAGACAAGAAAATCACAATGACAATGAATAATCTAGATCAGCATTTTCCAGCAAGTCTTTCAATTCTAAAAGTTGATAACTATGAGAATTGATTCAAGTAGATGAAGATTGTGTTATGTTGTCAAAATCCTTGGGATCTTGTGAAAGAAGGGTTAGAATCACTTAGAAAACAATGCAACAGAAGAAGAGGAGGTTGCACACAAAGAATTGAAGAAGAAGAATTATAAAACTCTCTTTATAATTCATCAATGTGTGTGTCCAGACAATTTTGAAAAGATGAGCGATGTAGAATCTGCAAAAGAAACTTATGAGATTCTTGAAATGTCCTTTGGAGGTGTAGAAAGGGTAAAAGATGTGCGGTTACAAACTCACAGAAGAACATATGAATGGCTTTAGATGGAAGAAAGTGAAAGCATAATTGATTTTTTCACACTACTACAAATAACACTTGTAACGTCAGTCGCAAAATGCATTTTACCTCAGCAACTCATGCGAGGTTACTAAGGGCGACATGAAAATTTGTCACTTATCACCTTGGTGATTTAAAAATCGAGGGGGAAAGTGGCACTTGATCAGAGATTGATCCCTAGCAATTATATTTTTTGGATTTTTAAAACTGCACTATTTTTTTATCTTAGTTTTTAACAATAACCGAGGGGTAAAGTCATGTTTACAAAATTTTAATTTTAACCTGCTTTTTTACATTTTAATCTGCAAAGCACTTATTTTTTGATAACATCTATATCTTCCTCCTCATCATCAACAACAACACCTATAACAACAACAAAAACAAAATCAGTAGAATCCTTTAACATTAAATCTCACAACAACAAAAACAACAACAACAAAATCCATGAAATCTTTAAATATTACAACAACAACATATAAACAAAATCATTAGAGTACTTAAGCATTAAATCTAAACAACAGAAGTAACACAACAACAATAACAACAAATTTCATGAAATCTTTAAATATTAAATCTCAACAATATCAACAACAACGACAAATAAACAAAATCAATATAATCGTTAAACACTAAATTTCTACAACAACATTGAACATTTTACTTGATTACGTAAGAGATGAGTCTCAGACTTCTCCACTCAAAGAGTGACACCACAATGAGTTAAAAAAAAACTTTTTATCTCTAATAAATACAACTACAACTAACATTAAACAATTTTAACACGGAATCACTAGATAAAATATTACATTAAGAAACTAACATTGAAATATTTTCCCGCTCTTACTTTCATTATCATTGTTTTCGATATATTGAGTTTAAATTTCAACACTTTGCATCCAAGATGAATAGTTGAGACATTCACGTTTTGATTGGCTAGTGAGAGTTTCACGCAGATCACTAATGTTTCATGTGGATTGATGAGTTGACAATGTCTTGACCATTTTTACTTTATAAATTGAAGGTAAAAATTTATTACTTAACTTTTTTCATCAAATTGCTCATAAATAAATAAAAAGTAAAAAAATAAATACACTACTTTACTCCTCGATTTTTAGCAAAATCGAGGTAATAGGTTATAAAAAAATATTTTAAAAAACTACAATGTAATATTGGTCACGAGCTTGATCCCAACAACTAATTTTTTTCTTCTTCAAAACTGCGGTACTTTTTACCTCAGTTTTAAATATAAATCAAGTGGTAAAGTCTTGTTAAAAATAAAATAAAAAATTAAAAACTAATAAAGTGTAGTAGTTGGAATTTGAAGACGCGTTCTCTAAATACATTTCTTCTCGGTTTCCAAAAAAAATGAGGGGATATAAATTATTTTATAAAAAAAATTTAAAATGTGACACGTTTATGGTTTACACTTCAGATTTTTATTAGGTGAGGTGAAAGTTTCGTTATGAAAAGCGTTATTTGTTGTAGTATCACTATGGTTATGAAATTGGTGAATCAAATCAATGTATACAGAGAAGTGTTGACAACAAGATCAGTTGTTGTAAAGATCTTGAGGTAATTGGCTCCAATCACTACGCAATTTAAGACCTACGAAAGCGCTTTTTTTGGGCTTTAAAAGCGCTTTCGTAGGTGGCGCTGCTATAGGTTTTAGCAACGCTTTTTGTTTAGGCAAAATTGCTTTCGTAGGTCTACCTAAGGCAACGCTTTTTTCTAAAAAGCGCTTTCTTAAGTAGACTTTTAGCAACGCTTTTTCTGGAAAAACGTTTTCTTAGGCCTACTTTAGAATGCCTTTTATATTTTTTGTAGGCACCCTAAGAAAATGCTTTTTCAGTAAAAGCGGTGCCTTAGGCCACCTATGAAAGCTCTTTTTGATAAAAAGCGCTGCCTTAGGCCTACCTATGAAAGCGCTTTTAAAAGCGCTTTCTTATGTATACCTTAGGCAACGCTTTTACTCAAAAAGCGCTTTCATAGGTGGCCTAAGGCAGGGCTTTTACTGAAAAAGCGTTTTCTTAGGGTTTTTACTGAAAAACAAAAAATTTATATAATTTTTAAACCTGCATCTTTTGCAGCATTATTTGATAAACCTGTAATTCATAAACCTGTAATTCATATACCTATAATTCATAAACCGGTAATTTACATTCCTAATCACGTTATTTCAACAAAGAGATTATATACAAATACCATTATATACCATTGTTATCCAAAATATATATACACCATTGTAATATTCACATATTTTTAACATTACCAAAATCAACCCTAACAAAATCAGCTATAACAATAACTAAATCAGTCCTAATGTATGAACAAAACACGCTCAATTATATATTCAAGGTCCTTGTCCTACAAGATAGGAACATAATAACACGGTCAGTATTGTATTCACACAACAATGTATTCATAACCATTTTCACACAATAATGTATTCATACCTTATAGGATTCTTTGCTCAATAAAAATATTGACACAATTGCTCTTTGAGTTCTTTCAACTGAAGTTTCGTGTAATATGCACACTTGTGCTCATCGAAGTACTACATAACAAAACAAATAATATGCATGATTTAGTTAAAAATAATAAATTATATGAAATATACAATAAATAATAAAATAAGTCCTAAGTTATAAATCCATACCGTTACTGG
The DNA here is from genome assembly GCA_021764765.1 of Vicia sativa. Taxonomy (NCBI): domain Eukaryota; kingdom Viridiplantae; phylum Streptophyta; class Magnoliopsida; order Fabales; family Fabaceae; genus Vicia; species Vicia sativa. The sequence goes on along the minus strand of CM038793.1, from coordinate 195,019,897 downwards.
AATTTCTATTTGATTCATTTGAAGGATTTCTTTGATAAACTTCAAAACGAATTATCCGCAATCTATGTCGTTTTGTTGTTGAGGACACTACATAGAAAAACAAATAAAAATATATAGTTGTTGTGACACCCCAAAATAATGCAATAATTAAATACTTATGATTTTTAATTATTAATTTAATTGAGAACATAATTTATTTAGTATATTGGATTATTAAGTTTAATGATGGAATTAATTGGAGAATGAGAAATAAATAATTATTTTATTTATGTTAAAAAGGAATAAAAGGAATTAAATAAGGAAAAGAGGAAAAATAGAGTCATTTTGGAGAAAACAAGACTACGTAAAAGTGAGAAGAGGAGAAAGAAGAAGGAAAACCTAGAAGCGTCAGAATCTCGAAGAACCCACAAGGTAAGGGGTGATTTCGACTGGTTATTGTTTATTATAGGTTTTGATGTTAATATTATAGACCATGGCATGTTAGGAATCTATGTTTAGGAAATTCTAGGTTTCCATGGATGAATACCTAATAGTGTCAGATGGTGTCAGAATGAGTCTGATTGAGTCAGAATGTGTATGGAATATGATTAGAGTGTCAGTAGATGAAAATATATGATGGAAATGTGTTGGTTGATGAGATAGATGATGCAAAATGATGTATTTTGGTGTTTCTCATATAGCAACTCGTATGGGTATGTTTGAGTTTGAATTGAAATGGATAGATGCTGTCAAAAGTGTAGGAAATGGGTTTTTAACACGTGGGAACCGGTTCCTGTATATGTAGGAACCGGGTTCCCTTTGAAAAATTGGTAAAAATTGGAAAATTTCACTTAGGAACCGGTTCCTGTATGGGTAGGAACCGGGTTCCCATATATTTTTCCAGCAACGAGGTTTTGAAACTTTTCAGGAACCGGTTCCTGTATATGTAGGAACCGGGTTCCAACTCAAATTTTTGAAAAATGCCAAACTTTGAAAATTCATAACTTTCAAACCGTAAGTCCGTTTTGAGCGCCGTTTTGGACGTTATTTTCTAAATTTAATGCTCTATTTTATGAACTGAAAATATTTTCCAAAACTTGAAGTTATTTTGAAAATGAACCAATTTCTGAGATAAGTGACTTTTGACTGACGCATAGTTAATGGTGTGTAGTGGAGATCTTGTGTTGATGGATGTACTGATAATGTATAGATGTATTGGCATGTTTACACTGATGTTAGATGTATGCATGATGGATTGATATGTCATGTTGATTGGTTTGCATGTTTATGCTGATGTTGATCGTATGCATGATTGGTTGAGATATCATGTTAGATGGTTGTTTCAGTTATGTTGAATTGATGTATTACATAGACTGATTAATGTTGCATGCTATTGATGTGCGTGCATATGCATTGTTTTGGTGAAGTTAATTCCCATTGTGCGGAATTTGGCTTGGATTGCCGATAACCGATACAGTGAGGATGGGTGGTTAGGGATTCGTGTCCGAGTGGTTATAGACGAATCGATGGTCGTATCCGGTTGATGATGGATCGGTGTTGGGTGACTTGGTCACGAGTCGGTACCGCATGCATTGAGTCGCATTATGTATTTGTATGAAGTAGTAACATGTTAGGATGTCTTCCGGTGTTACTCTTCGTTGATTATTATGATTAAGCATGATGAATATGGTTGTGTGTGAATCGAATTTATGTTAAGTGGGTGAAATAATATGCTTGTGATATATTATTGATTGAAAGACTTATAATATGCTTTAATTATGAGAAGTCTCACCCTTACTTTACCATTTCGATTAAATTAGCGGTGGAGTCGGTGAGGATGGCTCTAGAGCTTATCTTTTAGTCCGTGTGTCGTGTCATGCTCGATTAGATTGTAACAACGGGGGCGCTTAGTTAAGAGAATCGTTATTGTTTAATTATTCTGGATTTGATTTCCTTGATGACCTTGGTGTCTTATTAAATTTTAATTTTGGTATTTCCGCTGTGTAAGACATGGTTTTACAATTATTGAGTTGTTGGATGATGATCCTCAGTGTAGCATGGCTACTGTTTGAATGAAGTTTATTTTGGTTATTAATTGTGACATCCCTTATTATACTGTGTTAAACTCTGATTAAAGATGATTTAGGTATTAATTTAATTAATATATTCGGGGTATTTAGATGGGGTGTTACAGTTGTCTTGTTTTATCAAATAGCATAAATATTATAAGCAAAATTGTGGAAATTAATATACCTGCACTTTGATCCAATTAATGTTGTTTGATTTAAATCGTGCTACCCGAGCTTCTCTTTGACATCAGAATACTTGTATTGCGCTAACAAAATAAAAATATATATTTAAAACAATGTCACCGAAATAATTAAATATATAAATACACACGAATATTTAGAATAATGTCACTTACGTATCAATCATTAACTTCATATTCGGATAATTTGTCCAATCACTGTCAACCGAATTCAAATAATAGACCACTTCTTTTATAGGATCGATAGCAAGCAACAACCAATAACATCTATAAATTAAAACAACAATTTAGATGAAAATTTTCATGCAAAAAATACAAATATTAAAATGAACTTAGAATGAAAGTCTAACCTTGTATTATACGCCAAAAGATAAAAGCTTTCTGTACTGTCAGTTGCCATGAATCTCTCGACTAAGTGCTCTCTTACTGACTTCGGTTCCTTAGCAATTGTCGCTCCGTTGACACGGGAGGAAGACACGAAATGGAATCTATTTGACAATTAATTCCCGCGCATCAATTTGTCATATAACGACCTTAAATAAACACATAATTAATATTAGACTTTTTTCATTGAAATATTTTAAAAAAATGTTCAACCAATTAAATAATATATTGATCGGGTTACCGGATGTATGAGTGCATAACAGTGACGCCTAATTCTCTATGAAGAACAATTTGTTCCATGTCCTCTTGTTCAATTGTTTTGGTGCAAGGAAAACCAAAGATACCTGCATCCATATTCATTTGACGAATACCACCATTCATCAAATCTGATGTGCCCACTAGTGTTTCAAGACACTGCCGAAACCTAGGAACAAATTTTCTGACAGGAACTCTTTTCTTGGGTGGTACCCTACCAACTTTCTGGCTCACTTGTTGTGACCCTTGAAAAGGTACCTAAAAATCATATAACTTAGATAAACTATAAAATCATGCAGTTTTTTATTTGGATCATATAATTAACACTTCAAACGTACCTCTTTTTGTGATGCAATAGACTCCCTGTATTGCAAAATCCCTTTATCCTTAGATGCGGATTTTGTAGGAGTCTAAAATACCATGTAAAAAAATGAGGTCAAAACTGTCAGTTGAATACTTAAAGATTCATAATGGTTTTCAACATACCTGATCATCTATGAAAATGAGGTCTGATGGCCATGCAATAAAAGATCCAACTGCATCTCGCAGCAATGTGGTCTCAGCAACAATGTTAGGTACCGGTAGCAGCGCATCCAGATCTAAAGCAACATCAACCGAGACTTTCATGTGTCTATCCGGGAGCGGTCTATGGTGAAGTGAATCTCCCAAAGTGTTGTGCACTTTTCCTTGCCAACTAGCCGATAAGTCGGTGACGATAGGTATAACTGACAAGATGAAATGCCCTAAACCAATAATAACCGTTAGAAGTGACTAAAAAAATTATGTCATAATAAACAGATCTATATTGTTCAGTTCACTTTCTTTATAAATTACAATTAAACTTTCTCCAATGGATTATCATCTTAATTACCTCGCGAAATTTATGTTGAAAGTTGATACTAGCTTTGTCACTAGTTTCTTTCAACTGTGAACTGCTCTTTTCTGCCATATCTCTCTCTCTTTATCCTTCTACAATTCACGGACTTGTGCTTGTAATTCCTGTAATGTTTGCATCACTTCTGCATTGCTAGGATTTTTTTTCCTTGGATTCTTATACAAAGAGGTTGGAGTCACACCATGACTTTTACCCCTCACCCGACCTGGATACTCAGCAACATTTAGTGCTTGACTGAGTACGCTCCTGGTATCCTGGTCCTCACCTGTGACTTTTTCCTAGGATTTTTTTCCTTGGATTTTTTTGCATCACTTCTGCATTGCTAGGATTTTTTTCCTTGGATTCTTATACAAAGAGGTTGGAGTCACACCATAACTTTTACCCCTCACCCGACCTGGATACTCAGCAACATTTAGTGCTTGACTGAGTACGCTCCTGGTATCCTGGTCCTCACCTGTGGATACCGATTGCGATAGGGTCTCCTGTAATTCATTTACATATCGGAAATTATTAGTGGAGATAAAAAATTAATTATATATTAATAAGCATTTAATATAATTTAATTAAAGACACAATGTTATACTTACACATTCATCATAAACATGTTGAAGATCGGGATTAACAACTCGATCTTTGCCAACACGAGTTTCCTTCCACAACACATGTGCGGGTAGTGATGTTTCGTCACTTTTCGTCTCTTCTAACTACGCATTGTTACAAATAATAAGATCATCAATTATAACACATTGAGAGAATTAATAAGATCGTAGAATTTATATTTACTTACAATTTTTTCCTGTAAGCGTGCATATCCCAAACGCCCTTTTTTATATGGATATGTGGGTTTTGACGCTCTCTCACGATTTACGACACTCACTTTCTTGAAATTCTCGTCTCTTCTTTGGCCTATAAAAGCAACCCATTCTTCAGGTGTAATGAAGCTCTCATATTTCTTTGAACGTTTTGGATCCTCTTCAAGAAAATTTTCTTCCTCATCTTTAAGATACTTGTTTGTTAAAAAAGTTCTCCACCCTCTGTGTCTTTTTCCGGCCAAATCCATTATATACTTTTTGCGGGTATCTTCAATGTTAAAAGACCTCTACAAAAAAATATATGTATAGAGTGTGTTAGTATAAGTAATTTAAACACATTATCGTCAAGATAAAGCAAATAACAACAACCATATATGGTACCTTTATCTCAGCCCAATTTTTTTCTTTAGCCTCATCCAACTCTCCTCTTTTTCATCTAGGAGTGGTGATCGAAATGTGCATACGAACAAGTGTACCGATGTAGCTTGTCAATTTTGTAGCATTATACCCAATTAGTTGGTCCTCATTATTCCAATCTACATTATATGTAACTCCTCTATCTCTATCATGGATGATTCCCCTCGTAATAGTTATGCCTCGTGTAATATCTTTTTCTGAAGTATCTTCTAGAATATTTGCATCTTGTGAGTTTTCTTGATTACTAGCCATTTGACCTGTAATAAAGAAAAATCAAATCAAATCAAATGACAAATATAAAAATCCATAATCATATATACTATAAAGAAATATGACATATATTTAAATTTTATTGAATGATATAGGCTATAATTATATATAATATTACCTTTTTCACTAATGTCTCTTTCTTTTCTTGGGAGAAACATGTTCTACTCGTCTCTTAACAACGCGGACAGTTGAATTGATCCAAATACCCTCATTATGATCATTTCTACTACTCTATAGTAATATTTATCATTGACCGAAATGAGTTAAAAAAAATCAATTGTGTCTACTATCTTTTAATTTCGTTTTTCATTAATCTTCTAATTTCTCTTCAAACCGCTTGAATAGGCGAAATCAAATAAGTTTGAACGATCCCCAGACTAACCATTGCAGCGACTTATGTGCTATAAAAATCATGATCCAACATAAGACTACTATCCTAAAGAGCCACATGTACTCTTCTATAAAATAATTCTCTATTTTAAAACACTTCAACCTGCACCATCTATCAAACAAATAAGTTGGAAATGCCTTCCATCTCACTTAGTCAAATACAATACATATGGTGCCTCTAGAGTCAACCAAGTTATTGCAACTTGTGAGTTGTGATGGCATCTTCTATAACTACATGTAAACCTTTACTTGTTTCAATGGATTACCTGCATATGCCCCATCATTTTTTCTTCATTTTTTATATATTAGTACATCATATTGGTGTAGTTTAATTGCTCTCCCTTTACTTAAAAATAAAATAAAAGAAGAGTTCTGTACCCAAAAAATTGAGCAGGAAGGAAATCGGTAATACTGTTGCTTTAACAGCAAAAGGTTAATGGTTGCATGTGCCCCATAAGGTTGGTAAACCATGAGAGCCAAAACCTATGTGCCCCACATGTATTTTGGAGATTTTCCCGCTCCCATGCTACAGAACTGAACCACACATTTCCTGCCACAAAAACAGCTTTTATGCAACAAACACCGCTCTAAATCACGTTTCAATTTAATTCAAATCTATAAAGCTCATTTTGACCCAATAGCTTTTAATGCTCACATAATTAATAATATAGTAGTCCTAATATTTACTCCACCTTTATTTTCTTCCTAAAATATATTTAAACTAATAGAAGTTTTATCTTTTAACAATTTTTTTATACAACAAAATTTCTCCTCCAAAAGCATTTGATAAAATAATTAAGATACTTTTTAAATTTAACTAAATATTTTGACTTCTAATTTATTTTTAAAAATCTAGTGATATTTTTTGGCAAAATCACACTAGAGATCTATAAATTATATATATATTTTTTAATACGTTGATCCTTTAATTTTTTTGATAATTTAACTTTTTAAGTTATTAAAGATTTGTACCGTTACTCTGTTAACATACTGAATATATAATGCAGTTATTTTAAATGGTGTGAAAATGGTTAAGTGAAATAAAAAATATAATAATCACAAATTTTTAAACGTTTAAAATGTGAAAAAAGAAAAGAGGCAGAAATCAATTTAAAAGATTAAATTGTAAAAGAAAACTTAAATGACCATTAATTTTGGACATTTGATATAATTTTGTCATATTTTTCGAATGGAATGTTTTATCGTGTTTAATCACTATAAAAGAGTTTTTTTGATTATTGTAATTATCATTAATTGGAGAGATTAGTCTTTATAATATACTCTCATGGAGTGAGTGATTAGTGATTATAGTTGAAAGCAGAAAATATAATTAATGTATAGGTGTTTAGTGTACGATATGAATCTATTTTGAAACAAAAATTTATCTTTATTAAAAAGTAAATCTATTTTGATTTCTGTTTAGTTTTAGATCACATGTTAAAAAAAATTCAAATTGATCTAATTTGATTCAATTTTATACAATTAAATTAGATATTTAAATTATAAATTATATCTTTTATTAATATTATAAATAATATTAAAATAATAATATATTAAAAATTAATATTATAAAAAAATTAATTATTATTAAATAAATAAAATAATAAAAATAATTAGATCAAACCAAACTATTATAACGGATATAAAAAATAAGTTTCAAAATATATACTGAGTATCCAATACTAATTTGATTTTTTTATTTTTTGTAATTTTTTATTTGAATGAGTTTGAATTTTTTATTTTTTGTAATTTTTTATTTGAATGAGTTTGAATTTGAATGTTGGTGATATAAAAAAAGAAATTTCTGCACTCATTTAGTAGATTTCTCTAACACCTCTGAAAAATAAATTTTTTTATTCGTATATTAATATACGAATTCACCTTGTAAGGTGAATTCGTAAGTTTACTTACGAATTAAATTTTCTGTGTGAACTCATAAATGCACTTACGAATTCACCTTATTTTTGTACGTTTTATTATTTTAAATATGGTTTAATACATTCAGGAAATATTTTGTAAGTGAACTTACGAATCCCGTTCGTCCAAATTTCTTCAAAACTAGAAATTCGGACCCGAAACTTCCAAAATCTTATTTTTTTCTACTACATTATCCTACGAAAACATCATATACTATTAAATTTCTATAATCTAATCTAATAATCTGATAAAAATTCAAAAATTTGAATAGAAATTGATTAAGAAAACTTACACAAAATGGAGGTTGTAGTTGATATTGGAGGAGTTGGAATGAGTTGAACTTGGATTGAGTGTCTTTGAAGTGGTAGAAATTGTAAAGATTTGGAGTAGAGAGGTTGAGTTGGAGTATTTTGAAATAAATGGTATGGGGGTGCGTCAGTGTGTTTTCTAAAACAACACGCAGATTTTGTAAGTTAACTTACGAATTCCTAAAAGAAGGTGAACTCGTAAGAGAACTTGCGAATTCACTTTATTTTTAAAAAATAAGGTGAGTTCGCAAGTGCACTTACGAATATTCACCTTATTTTTTGAATTCGTAAGTTAATTTACGAAATTGAAGAATAATTTTGATTTTTCACTCGAAATGAAGAAGAAACCCACTAAATAGGGGAATAAATTCTCTATAAAAAAACAAATTTATCACGAAATACATTTTTGAAAATCTAGTTAGTTATTCTTTTATGAAACGAGAAATAGTTGAAACTAACCAACCACTTGGAAGGTCCAAACAGTTGAAAAAGAGTTAGTTAAAATGGTGAGTGTGGTCCCATCCCATGCTATGTTCCCCAAACCCTTCAACCTCAAGCTCTATAAATTAAGGCTCTCTCTCACCAACTCTCTTCACTCACTCAACAAACTAGTTCCCTTCAACTCCTTCCTTTGACTCTCAAAGTAATTTCCTTTTTCATAACTACCTCATAATTATTCCAACTTCATTTGAATACTAAAGTTAGCATCTATAACTAAAATCATGCTCTTAAATTCTACATTACATGTTCTTAATTGCTTTGTCTCATTGTCTTGTTTTGTTACATGTTTCAGGAAACAAGAAATGGCTTTCATTGGCTTGCTTTTGGTGTGTTCCCTCACTATGTTCTCATCAGTTTCTGCCTATGCTGAAGGATGGACTAATGCTCATGCTACCTTCTATGGAGGGAGTGATGCATCAGGAACAATGGGTATGCACCATTTTTCAAATTTAAATTACCCCATGAAAAAAAGTTTCAATTTTTATGTTTGGTTGTGAAAAAAAAAATCGATCTTGAAGTAACATAGAGTGACCCATTGATCTGATTTTATTGTTTGTTGTTTGTTGTGTAGGTGGGGCTTGTGGATATGGTAACCTTTACAGTCAAGGGTATGGAACAAACACTGCTGCTTTGAGCACAGCACTTTTCAACAGCGGTTTAAGCTGTGGCTCTTGCTACGAAATTAGATGTGCTGGTGACCAGAAATGGTGTCTCCCTGGTTCCATTGTGGTCACTGCCACCAACTTCTGTCCCCCAAACAATGCCTTACCAAACAATGCAGGTGGTTGGTGTAACCCTCCTCTCCAGCACTTTGATCTTGCTCAACCTGTTTTTCTCCATATTGCTCAATACAAAGCTGGAATTGTTCCTGTATCTTACAGAAGGTAGCTTACTCTCTCATATTGTCCACAGTTTTCAACTTTTCTGTGTATTTACTGTGGTGGTTTTTTGTGTAGGGTATCCTGTAGGAGAAAGGGAGGTATAAGGTTCACTATCAATGGACATTCCTACTTCAACCTTGTTCTTATCACAAACGTTGGTGGTGCTGGTGATGTACATGCTGCTTTCGTCAAAGGGTCAAAAACTGGTTGGATTTCTATGTCAAGGAACTGGGGACAGAACTGGCAGAGCAACAATTATCTTAACGGTCAAAGCTTGTCTTTTAAGGTTACTACAAGTGATGGTCGTACTGTGGTTTCCAATAATGTTGCTCCTGCTGGTTGGTCTTTTGGTCAAACATACACCGGTGCTCAAATCCACTAGAGCATGAACATGTTAAAGCCTCATATTTAGGAACACTATACATGTTACTTTAAGATTAGTGGTTTTGTACCATTCAAGAGTATACTAGGTTATTAGATAGTATGCTATTTGGTAAGAAGCATTTGGTTTTGGGAGATTTAGAGGTTAATGAAGGGCATATATTATCATGGTTCTTCATTTTAGGCCTCTCTTGGTTAGTGTGGTGTTTTACTTTTTGTGGTTTTGAGAAGATTTTTTTACCATTCTGTTAAGAAATAGTTGAAGTTAGCAGAAGGGGATATCGTTATATTTTGTGAGTTAGTAGCTACTAAATTGGAGGAGGTGGACTATGATTCTATGATACTACCACCCGCTATATTTAGTATTGAATTGTTGTGTTTTTAATGTTGAGTTTGTCTTTGATTTGTATTAGAGAGTGAAAGTGTAAAGTTTCTTATTAATGATCAATTAAGTACTTTAGTACTCTATTACTATATGGCCTTTGTTAATTACTTTTATCTTCACTTTATCTGTCTATTGTTTTGGAAAATGTATGGAAATATGGACTTGGAGAATGAATGATCTTAAGGCCTAGGAAGTTGGGCTACACATGAAGATGAAGCGCAATTTTGGGCACATATTTTGGATCTGGGAGTGTTTTGGGATCAAATTATAGGCCTGGTAGGTTGAGTTGTTCTTTGGAGGTTTCTCAAGTCAACCATTTAAGACAATCTATGACAAGTGACAAGTAAGGCACACTAGGAAAGGATTGATATATATATTTAGAAAATCAAAGTAGAATGCAGGAGAGAGTAGACAATCAACACTACGGACATTTAAACTAGCTCCCCTTATTTACAAGGATATACTAAAATCAGTTTAAATTTTGGTCATTATTATTATAAATTAGATTCATTATCTTTTAGACTAATTAATGGTAGTATTATTTTTATACCCTTAATTTAAGTTAAAAATTTAATGTTATAGTTGATTCATTAAATATAATTAAGGATATTATTCTAAATTTTACATTGATTGGATATGAAATCAAAAAAATGATATGCCATAACTTATTTTCTTAATAGACGTGATAGTAGTTATTTTGATTTATAATTATGGCTGGAAGGAGTATACAAGAGTAATGTTATTCATATACCAAAATTCTATACAAATACTTACACCAAATACTATTTATCATAATTATAGTGTGAATAGTATTTTTTAATAAAAAATTATATTTGTGTAATATATTATTATAATAATATTTTTTTAATAAAAAATTTATATTTTTTTGACAAAAATTTATATTTTTTTTAATAGTAAAATAAAATTGATTAATGAAATATAAAAAATTGGTTAATCAAGTGATCGAAACCAACTATTAAAAAAAATACGCAAATAAACATGTATTGAAATTAATTATCCAAATAACCATGTTTCTTATTTAACATACAAGTAGAAGTCATCTGAGATGACTCCTGCATTGTTTTTTAACAAGTAGGAGTCACACCGCTTGGCGCCTAAGTGCAACATTTTGCTTAAAAGCCATCTCAAATATGTGTAAATCACATGGGAAAAGCCATCTGAGATGACGCCTATGTGTTAAGTTAATTTTTTTTATTTAAATTAAAGTACAGGACAATGTTGTGAAATAAAATTTCAAATATAAATTATCATTACTAACATAGCGAATAATAATTACATAGATTTATTCTCGGCGACCCAGGACGAAGAGACGACCATGGGTTCCACACCGCGTCCTCTCCTAACTTGTGTGATGCGAGGTTCTTGAGCCGGTTGTTGTTGGGTCGATGGTTGCTCGTAGTGTATGCGATCAGGATTCATGTATGCCTTAAGATCGACACTGATTGTCGTACCGCTTTCGTATAGACGTGTTCCCATGTTCTCAAAGCTTGGACGTTGTGGTGGGGGTTAGGTTCCATGTGGGATGATAGCACTCACCATCTGTATAGGTGGATTGTGAATGGATGGGGTAAAAAGTAAATTGGGTGTTTGGAGACTGGTACCCATATGAATGGTGGGGGATTTGGTACGGTGATGGTTGGTGGTATGTTGGGTTGGTTGGAGAATATTCCTTGGGGAAGCCAGTTTCTGGAGTGAGGTGAGATGTTGATGGGCCCATATAGGGGGTTGGACATATGCTCTTTGTTTGGAGTATTGTACTTGGGTGTTTGGCATATGAGAGTATTAAAATTGTGTGTCGGGCGTTTGAGTGGATTGATTATGAGGTTGAGGTTAGGGTTGGGATTGAGTGTTGGTGGTCCTGTATCGTCGGGTTGGTTGGAGGGAGGTTGATGGATGTTGGGTCTGTTGTTGGGGTGGTTGTTGGTATTGTTGGTGCGATTGTTGTTGTTAGAGTTGTTGTTGTGGAGCTGAGGGTTGGCCCCACTGGGTGCGTGAGTCGACCAAATAGCGGGGGTGAGAGACATGCATTTCTGGGTTCGTTATGGACCGGTACCAAGCAATGTATTAACGAGAGTGTTGCATAATTTTATCATCCTCGTAAACAAGAAATTGTAAGATATGGTCCGCCCAGTTTCTTCGCATCCTATAAAACTCCCTGGAAAAAGTTTTCCAATTATCATATCCCCATTGAGCATCGACCCTTTTGAGATGCCAGGGATCTAAACATATCAGATCGCTTGGTATGTCGTGGAACGTACAGAACTACATCTTCACACGATCGTTGTGGTGCATTTCCACAATGTTAAACCGTATGATAGTAGTCTTCGCAGTTCAAACCTCTACATCATCTTCATGGGTATATGATCCAAACCCAGGTATGGTCTCTATCATACCCCAAAATTTGCCCTCAATCTCCTCAAGACATTCCATACATCCATACTTAAGGATTCCTCAAGAGTTGATCAGACAAACTCTCTCCTAGACAATCAACCCAAACTAGGGTTTGGCAATTCTCAGGTCAAGATGGACTTCCAACATCTCCAATGGTCTTCATGCCTCCTCATATGCTTCAAAGATTCTCCATGTCAAGTTTCAAGCCTTACAAGTCAAGTTTCCTCAGTCAATTGCTCAGATGGTTGAAAATCAGTTGTATTGGACAAAAAGTCAACTGTGGTCAACATACAGTCAAACTTCATGATTTTTGGTCAACATCCTCATTTTGAAGTTACAGTCATCATTTGATCAAGGGTTGAGCATGATTCATCAAGAAAACTCAAGATTTGCTCAAAAGTCAAACTTTCTAAATTAGGGTTTCTAGGTGAAAAGTCAACTGAACTTTGACTGATCATAACTTCTTCATATTTTCTCAGAAATTTTTCCACCACCTCTTGTTTTGAAGGAAATTCAATTCTCTACAACTTTATGTCTCACAAGAATGTCCAAAAAATGCTTCATTTGAGAGGTATGGCTCAAAACATTATAGGTCATTTTCAAAGTCAAGAAAAAGTCAACATTTTGTTTTGAGGATATATTGAGCATGGAAACTACAATTGAGATGAGACCAAAAAGGTTGGTTAGAGGACTCTTAGAGATTTCCAAAAAGTCCAAGAACACTCAAAAATGTGGAAAATTGAGCAAGATACACTATTCAGAAGTTGGGCAATTTTGGACAATTGCACAAATGGACATTTTGGTCAAAATGCAAAATTTTCCAAATGGGCCTAAAATCTTTTGATCCAAACTTGTTCATGACATTATTCTTGACCCATAAATGCTTGGCCATGGTGATTTTCTATTTTTATGATTTATCTTTGAATTTTAGAACATTTAATTCAAAAATAAATTATATAAAATATGAAAATAATATATTTTTTCAAATGGATTGGATTTATATCTTCCTTGGAGTCCAAGATAGCCCATAGCAATTACCAAATTCGTACTAGCCTCTTACATGGAAGGAAAATCAATTTTTTTCAAAGATTTGATTTGTTTTAAAGAGAAAATATCACACATTCAATGATCAATCTTTTTTCACTCTCTTTGCCATCCAAATTCTCTCTATAAATACCAAACATCATGGACAGCAAGCGAGACGAAACCCTAGCCCTTACAACAACCCTTACTCTTGCAAATTTTTTCAAGAAACTTGAAAAATCGTGTTTCAAAATCCAACCACTTTCAGCCCTCAAACATCATTCCATCGTGCTCAGAGGGTAAGTTTGAGTAAGAATGCATTATTGACATTGATCAAACCATCCAGAATCGAGCCCTGTACATGCATACATATTCAAACTTTTTGATTTTTGCATTTTATTATTCTGCGTGTGTAAATTGTTTCTAATGTTTTCATTGTGCTCCTGAGGTTCCATGGACAAGATCTGGGCAATCGTTTGTGAGTTTGGACGTTAGAATCGCGTTTTGCCATACTTAGGGTTTCCAAACTGATGAGCTTCGAACTGGCTTGTGCAATCATTTTTAGCTGAAACTAACACCACCATCGTGTTCGCCATGGCCGATTTAGGGGGACAAGGTCCTTCTTTTCTTTTTATTTTGTGTATCTTTGCAGATTGAGAATCACAGGTGCCGGAGAAGATGACCGGAGCCCTAGCTCCGGCGTGGACTCAGGCGAAGACCGGCAGCGCGCGTGCGTGGCATTTCTGGGCGATTCGATTGGTTCTCTCATTCAACCCGGGGTCCACCAGCTGATTGGGCTTGGACTTCTCCAAACGGCGACGCGTGTTGCTCATCATCTCACATTTTCATTCCATAACACCAGATGACATATGGCGTGGTGGTTAAGACGTTCACTGTTCCCAGATGCTCTCAAAGGACACCGGTTCGAGCCAGCCTGGGACCTGGTTTTGCATTCTTTTTCACAAAACTCATATTTTCTCTATTTTTCTATTTTTCATATTTTTTAATATTTTGCATCATTTTAATTTCTTTTCATATATTTATTTATGCATTAAAAAATTACCAAAAATTATTTTTCTTTTTACATTATTTCCAGAAAATACTTATTTAATTTATAAAATTAAAAAATATAATTTTGCATGCATATTTATTTTTATTCATAATTTTGCATTTAAATCACTTTTAATTCATTTTTAATTATTAAAATACATCCAAAAAATCCCAAAAAATTATTTTAGCATGTTTATATTATTTCCAACATGTCATATTTTTCTCATTTAAAAACTTGCATTTTTCTAACATTGTTTCTCTTGTTCGATTCATCTCGTATTTTCCGATTTCTCATTCTTTTACAGGTTGATCCGATTCAGACGACTTTTCTTTATCATTTTATTTTTTCCAATAATGTAACTGTCTATGGGATGTAATAGTTTAAATTAGGTTTTTACTTTCCGCAAGTTTCAATTATGTATCTGCCCCAAAGCCATGTAATAGCGTAGGACATTTACCTTTCCGCACTTTACATTCCGCATTTTAATTTCCGCACCCTATGAACTGCTAGTAACTAGGCGTGTATGGTAAGACTAAAATCAATATAGCTCACTAATTTTCAAGATAAAATATCTGAAATCAACACACTCTTTCACACATGCACCCCTTAGGGTAATTCTCTCTCGTTGCCTTTACGAATTCAAAATGGTCATGTCCCTCGAACGTAGAGGTATTCTAGCACAGTTGCCTTCAAAACAAATCATCATAGTCCCTTCGATACAAAGATCATAAGACCCACGATGTCGCCTCCGAATACATGATCTTGACCCTCGATTGTTGCCTACGAAAAATGATGATAGTCCCTTCGAATGTGCTAGGATACTTCCTACAAGTTGCCTTCTATGACCATCCGATGTCCCTTCGAATGTCCCGCTTACATCCAATGAATGGAGTTACCTACCAACTAATGGTATGGATAACACTATTCTAAAGGAACGTAAAACAACACGAAAACGACCAATTCTGAGTAGGTAATAAGACTTTTAGTTGCTTGCTCTTTCAAAATACTTTTCACACCTCACACTTTTGTCAAAGTTCAAACTCTTTTCAAAACAAAACATTTCCAAACACTTTGTATACATTCCTACATGAATCATTACAAAGTCAAAGCGAAATGCATTTTCAAAACATTTTCAAACACACAGAAAGCACAATTTTAAAGTGATTTAAGAACAACTAAGAGCCCGTAGATAACTACGGATGGAAATGGGTGCTAATACCTTCCCTTTTCATAACCTTCTCCCTTACTCAGAATCTAACGAAGGTCTTTTTCTGTACTTTTACCTTCCCTTAAATGGATAAAAATAAAAGTCGGTGGCGACTCTTGCTATCCGCACATTTGCGATACAAAAACCTACAAAGTCAGTTCACCGTATCCCAGAACTGGCGACTCTGCCGGGGAGACACCCTAAAGAGAGAATGCCTTAAGGATTTCTAGGTCATTTTTATTGCTTTTTGTTTGATTTGTATGCTTTATCTTTAAAGGTTGCTTGGGTATTATATTTGTGGGGGATCCTACACCCGGATCCGGGTTTCCTTTTAGGTAAGTAGCAATAAATCGTCGCGACCGTTAGACGTATATCGAAACGGTCAACATGATGGCTACGTTAGTGTGACACTTTGGATGTCCTGATACTCTTCATTCCCAAGTTGAGGATAGTATTTGGCTTCTGCGTGGTGTCATCGAGCACTAACTAAACTTTTAGAACCTTAATTGACCCATCTTGGCCGTTAGAAGGTAGTGAGATGGCCGACTTTGGTACAGACTAAGGTTGGCTGATACTCGATGCTACGCTCATTAAGATCAGACTTTTGGGATATTTTCGGTCGATCACTTGGTAGTCGTATTGAAATAAACGCCTACGAGAAAGATCAATGATATGAGATTCCTAGAACCCGATTACTATTATAGGACAGGATGAACCAACTCAAACTTTTGGTGGGGTAATCACCTATACCTCATGCAAGCCTTAAACCTAGGTTCATTGTGTGAATTGTTTGTGTGTGCTAAACATGACATCATGACATCATCGCATTGCATATCATTTCTAACTATTTCAAGGACCTAGGGATTTATCTTTGCTCTGTTTTGTAGGGAGTTATGGCTTCTAGAAAGACTATCCGAATCAACTTCATGGGTATACCTGCTCAGCTCAAAGAATTGGTTTCAGAGATTCCCGATCATGCCCAGTTCATCAAAAGACATGGTTATCTGCTTGATTTGGTTATCTCCAGTTTTGAAGAAGATATGATGCACGTCCTATTCCAGTTCTTCGATCCGAAACACCATTGCTTTACATTCCCAGATTATTAGTTAGTTCCTACCTTGGAAGAGTTCTCTAAGCTGCTTGGGATACCTATTCTTGACCAAATGCCATTCACCGGTCTAGAAAAGGTTCCTAAGTACGAAGATATTGCATCAGCCTTACATCTTAAGCGCTCAGACGTTGAAGCCAATTGGGAAACCAGAAGTGGAGTTAAGGGTTTACTTTCTAAGTTCTTGATTAAGAAAGCCCGAGAATTCCTCAATGTTATGAGTTTCCATGCATTCGAAGACATTGTGGCCTTGCTAATTTATGGTTTGGTTCTATTCCCTAACTCGGATCAATTCATAGATGTCAACGCCATCAAGTTGTTTCTTACCCGTAATCCCGTGCCTACTTTACTTGGAGATGTCCTACATTCTCTCCACACTCGTACTACAAAAAGACAAAGAACTCTCATGTGTTGCATACCGTTACTTTCCAGGTGGTTTATTTCGCACCTTCCTCCATCGTTTTGAAGAATGAACAAAGGTTGAGATGGTCTCAAGGTTAATGTCACTCTCTCATTCGACATCCGTTGGAATCTTTTCTCTCAAAAGGACTTCACATTCATTGAGCGTTGTGGAGAATTCCTAATGTACCACTACTTGGTATAAGGAGGTATTACTTACAACCCTTCTTTAGCTCTCGTCGGTTTGGTTTTGCCGAAGAGATGGTCCTCATGATATGCTTCTCCAAGATATTGTGTTCGACTACAATCACGATCTCGAATTACGACGAAGGTTCATACGCTTGGGGCATGGTAAAGAAGACGATACCAAGACTTTGGGACACGAACTCCATTCCTTGGGAACCTTACCTCAAATGGGTGCGAGCTCGAGCTCAAAACCTCATGATACCATTCACTGTTTTACGTAATGGAACTGTTGCTATAGGTGACGTACCTATACCGTTCTCCATCCCGACATGCCTCACGATTTTGAAGACTTGAAGAGGTCCGGATTCAACTCAAAGAAGAGGGATACCTTTGAAGCTCGATGCTATGCAAGTGAGAAGAAAGTGCTAGAGTTGACCAAGCTACTTCACGAGGAGCGAAACATCAACGCCTACATCGGCACCAAGAGGAAGCGCCCATGGGAGACTTAGAGCTTTCGGATTTTTTTTATGCTTTTCTTTTGTTATTGTTCTGAACTATCTTTTGTACTTAAAAAGAAAAGAAAATAATAAAAGAATACTAATAAATGTTTGCTCATTGCTTGTTTAACAAATTTAAACCTCTAAGGTCCTTGAAAACATTGCATTGCATTCGCATAAACATCGCATAACATAGCATAACATTGCATCACAGGTACATTGGAGATTGGTTTTCTCATTTTCTCGCTATTTATTTTAGCAGAAATGGCTCTTGAACATTCCGTCAAAGATCTTCAAGCTCAGAATGCTCAGTTTCAGCAGATGTTCACCAGCTTGGTCCAAGGCCAAGAAGATCTGAAGAAGCTCATCAACAGAAAGAAGAAGGTTGTTGGTCTCCTCAACATGGGTAGACGCTACAAAGGTGGTCCTAGAGTGGTTAGTCGAATTGAGCTCTCTGAAGGAAGTGTCAAGAAGGAGGATGAACAAAGTAACAAGGGTGATGGTGAAGGCAGTCAGCCTGAGCTTGAGAAGAACTATGATGATGGCCAATACTCTGATGAAGATGACAAGTACAAACAGCTTGAAGACCGTCTGAATGCTGTGGAAAACCTGAAGATGTCCGAGTTGAATTTTGATGATCTGAGTCTTGTTCCTGGTGTGGTGATTCCTCCCAAGTTCAAAGTTCCAACTTTTGCTAAGTATGACGGCATGTCTTGTCCTAAGCTGCATTTGAAGTCTTATGTCCAGAAGATCAATCCCCACACTGATGACAGAAAGTTGTGGATGCACTATTTTCAAGAGAGTTTCTGGAACCCAGTTGGAATGGTATTATCAGCTAGAGAATGACCGTATCCGTACTTGGAGTGACTTGGCTGATGCTTTCTACAGACAGTATGAGTACAATGCTGAATTGACACCCACTCGCATGCAACTACAAAGCATGTCTATGGGTCGTGACGAGAAGTTCAAGGAGTATGCTAAAAATGGAGATCTAGCGAGTTCAACCACCCTTGTCCAATAGGGAGTTGGTTGATATGTTTATGGGAACAACGACAGCCCTTTCTTCAATCATCGATTGGAAACTCTTGGATTCACCGAGTGATATTGACCGTATTGAAGCGGTATCAAGAGTGGAAAGATTCAAGCAGAGTCATCTTCAAATGTTGCGAAGAGGTCTTTTGGCGGTAAGAAAGAAACTAATGTTGTATATGGTCAGAAAAGCCGAGCCAAGACTGACGCGCTCAATCTGTGGGGCGGTTGTGATCTCGATCCTACATCGGCACAATCTCGGTGACAACGTGGTCGAGCGCCACGAAGAGTTCTGAAGATCAACATGCCATTGTCATGAGCCTTGCAACACATGTTGAAAGCGGTGATTACCTTGAGGGATCCTCCTCAGAATGTCAACACTTCCTCTCTGAGATACAATCCTAATGCTAAGTGTGCTTACCATTCCAATAGCCTTGGACATAGTACTGATGATTGTTGGGCTCTGAAGAACAAGATTCAAGATATGATTGAAGCTAAGCAGATTGAGTTTGATCCTCCTGTTGAGACTCCGAATGTGATCAACGCTCCTATGCCTAACCATGACAAGAGTTCCAATGCTGTTGGTGACGATACTTATGTTTTCAACATAGATGACCATTCCTCTGATGACTATTAAGAAGAATTTGCTGCAAGCCGGTGTCAATCCAGGATGCCCAGAGGATTGCCGTTGGTGCCCATCCGCGCCTGATGGTTGTCCTTAGTTGAGAAGACGTGTTCAGTGCATGATGGATAACCGTGAGATACTATTTACGAAACCACCGTGCGGTTGTGTGAAGAAATGTCTAAGTTGAAGATTGACAATGCGAATGAAGCTGTACCCTCGTGGGGATACCTTGGGGCAGCCAGTGGAAAGTATGATTACATGGTGAAGTACACTGTTTCGAAAGCTACAAGATTCTGTTGAAGATGTTAAAGCGACGGATGGGGTGACGAGTTCGAGAAGACTATCTTGATGTTAACACAATAAGGATTTCCTCTGCGATTACGTGCCTAGGGTGGCACCTCTCATCACCACTTCTCCACGGCGATTCCGTATTCCTCGACAAGGCTATCCTTGGAATTATGGGTGATGTTTACTATCATGGCGTCAAGCAAGACCCTCTGACCATTGAAGATCTTACAGTTGAAGCCACCATTCCTAACATTGACAACATCACCGGATCTAGTAAGGTGACGAGCCGGAAGGGTATTCTCTCGGATATCTCTCCTCCAAAGACCTGCGACTCCATCGCATTCCGGTATTCGATCCATTCCCTAAGCTAGAGGAAAGAACCGATTCATCACCTCGAGAGAAGTGCCAAAGGAAGTTACCGAAGACACCTCCAAACAAGAAATGGAGGAAATTCTGAAGATTATCAAGAAGAGTGACTACAATGTTGTGGAACAGTTAGGACAGACTCCGTCCAAAATCTTCATGCTTGCTCTGCTCTTGTGCTCTGAGGCTCATGCTAATGCCTTGGTGAAGTTTTTGAAGAATGCTCATGTGCAAGACACTACCACCGACCAGTTTGAAGTTTGTATTGCTAGCGGCTGCCAACAACGGCCTAGGCTTCTCGATCTTGATTTGACTCGGGAAAGAAACATAACAAAGCTTTGCACATCTCTCGAATGCAAGGCACTACATTATCTCATGTTTTGGTGGATACGGTTCGCTCTGAATATCCTCCAAGATCGCTTTTGATCGACTTGATGTCGAAGGGTTGGTTCGAGACCAGTGACATTATTGTGAGAGCTTTTGATGGTTCTAAGTGAGCGGTACTTGGAGCTCACTCTGCTGTAAAGTCGGTTCCCGGACTTTCGACTCTACTTTCTTTGTCATGGACATCCGTCCGACTTACTCTTGCCTACTTGGGCGCCCTTGGATACATGGGGCTTCTACCCATCGGTGAAGTACCTGAAAGGGAAGGTTGTTACCGTATGTGGTGAAGAAGAGTATATGGTCAGTCATCTACAGTCATTTCGATACCTTGAGATGGAAGGTGAATTCTTTGAGACTCCCTGTCAAGCTTTTGAAACAATACCCAGAGTCATGCCTGCCGACTCTCCTGTCACCCCTGAAGTTACACAAGTTCCGCCTAGGATGGCCTCACTGAAAGATGCTCAAGCTGCTGTTGAAGAAGGTAGTACTATTTGGGGCCAACTCCCTGATCTCCCTTTCAAATCCGACAAGACTGGTTTAGGCTTCACCATCAAGGTCAAGATGATACGCCGCGGCGTGCGCCAACTTCCGCATCGATCAGTGGAATCCATGCTATAGAAGACAACGACAATGACTTGACATCGCAAGTGGATCTTCCCAACTCGGATCATGGGCTCGACAATTGGAAGACTGAAGACGTCATACCAATCTCCTTTAGTCAGGAGTAATTGCTCTTGTTTTGTTTTGCTATTCGTATTTCTTTATGTTTGTACAATAAACTTTGAAAGCCTAGTGCCTTGCCCGGGGCATCATGGCTCGTTCGAGGTTATTATCATTGTTTGCGTTTTTCATTCAATAAATTCGTTGGACTTTTGCATTTAATGGTTGCTTTCTTTCTTTTACTTTATCACCCCTTCAAAAAGCTATGTGTTTCTTACACACACCCACGTGATACACTGCATAATCACTCCGAATCTCGTTGATAACAGCTATGCTATTGCTAAATATGACTTCGATAATCCGATCTACCAAGCCGAAGACGAAAGTGAGGAAGATTGTGAAGTGCCAGGAGAGCTTGTCCGACTGCTACAACAAGAAGAGCGAGTTATACAGCCGCACGAAGAGTCAGTTGAGGTTGTGAATTTGGGTACTAATGAAGACAGAAAAGAGATCAAGATAGGAGCAGGTCTTGGGGACAGTGTCAAAGAAAGATTGATTCAGATGCTACGAGACTATATTGAGGTTTTTGCTTGGTCATACGAGGACATGCCAGGTTTGGACATTGATATTGTGGTACACCGATTGCCGACAAAAGAAGGTTTTCTTCCTGTGAAGTAGAAGGTTCGTCGTATGCGTCCTGAGATGTCAGAGAAAATCAAAGCAAAAGTTATGAAGTAGTTCAACGCCGGTTTCTTAGCTGTTACATCTTATCCACAGTGGGTTGCAAATGTGGTGCCTGTACCTAAGAAGGATGGCAAAGTTTGAATGTGTGTAGATTACAGAGATCTGAACAAAACGAGTCTCAAAGACGATTTTCCACTTCCTCACATTGATGTCCTGGTTGACAACACCGCTCAGCATAAGGTTTTCTCCTTTATGGATGGTTTCTCCGGTTACAATCAGATCAAAATGGCTCCTGAAGACATGGAGAAGACTACTTTCGTTACACAGTGGGGGACTTTCTATTACAAGGTTATGCCGTTCGGACTGAAGAACGCAGGCGCCACTTATCAGCGTGCTATGGTAGCACTATTTCATTACATGATTCATCACGAGATAGAGGTCTACGTCGACGACATGATAGCTCAATCACAGACAGAGGAAGAGCATATTGATCATCTACAGAAACTGTTTGATAGGTTGAAGAAGTACAGACTGAGACTTAATCCTAACAAGTGCACCTTTGAGTCGATCCGGAAAACTCTTAGGGTTTGTTGTCGATGGAAAAGGTATTGAGGTTGACCGCCAAGGTTAAAGCTATTCAAGAGATGCCAGCTCCCGAGAAGGAAGTCGAGGTTTCTTGGGCGATTGAACTACATTGCAGATTCATTGCACATCTAAGCGCTACTTGTGAGCCAATCTTCAAGTTGCTAAAGAAAGATCAAGTAGTGAAATGGAACAACGATTGCGGATCGCTTTTGACAAAATCAAGGAGTACCTGAATCCTCCTATCCGATGCCGCTGCAAGGAAGACCTCTTATCATGTACTTGGCGGTGTTAGAGAACTCAATGGGGTGTGTGTTGGGGCAACATGGCGAGTCGTCGAAAAGAGCATGCAATATACTACCTTAGCAAAAGTTTACCGATGTGAAACAAGATACTCACACTTGAGAAAACTTGCAACGCTTTGGCTTGCTGCCGACTAAGGCGTATATGTTGACTCACACTACCTTGTTGATTTCCAAGATGGACCCGATAACATACATATTTGAGAAACCAGCTCTCTCGGAAGAATAGCAAGATGGCAAATGATCGACCGAATCGACATCCGTACACCTCTGAAAGCGATCAAAGGAAGTGTAGTAGCCGATCATTTGGCTCACTAAGCCGTAGATGACTATCGATCT
This sequence comes from Vicia sativa, assembly GCA_021764765.1. Taxonomy (NCBI): domain Eukaryota; kingdom Viridiplantae; phylum Streptophyta; class Magnoliopsida; order Fabales; family Fabaceae; genus Vicia; species Vicia sativa. The sequence goes on along the minus strand of CM038793.1, from coordinate 194,996,714 downwards.
ATGCAATTAATTTCGAGATGAAGATGTTTTACTAGTCACATTAGAAGAACCGAGGCCAGACGAAGGACACGAACAAGGATCCCGATGGACCATGGTTTTGATGGAGCCTCAACGCACTTGGCAATGGCATTGGCGCCATTATCACATCCCTACGGACACCCTTTCACCGCCAGGTTATGTTTCAGTTGCACAAACAACATGGGCGAATATGAAGCGTGCATCATGGGTATCAAAGCTGCTATTGACTTAAGAATCAAGTTCTTGCAAGTGTATGGAGACTTAGCTTTAGTGATCAGTCAGATTAAGGGCGAGTGGGATACGAAGCATCCAAATCTTATTCCCTATCGAGAGCATGTTCTGAGTTTGATTCCCTACTTTGAAGAGATTACTTTTGATCACATTCCACGAGAAGAGAATCAGTTGGCAGACGCGTTGGCTACTATGTCGTCTATGTTCATGGTCAGATGGGACAACGAGGCTCCCCAGATCATCAGTGAGAGGTTTGACGAACCAGCATATTGTTATGAGCTTGATACAGAAGAGAAACCTTGGTACTATGACGTGAAGAGGTATCTTGAGACCCAGGAATATCCCGCAGGGGCATCAGTCAACGATAAGAAGTTCATGAGAAGGTTTGCTTCTAAATTCTTCCTCAGCAACGACATCTTATACAAGCGCAACCACGACTTGTGCTTACTCCGTTGTGTAGACCGGAGAACAGCGGAACGTATCATGGAAGAGTTACACGAAGGCGCATTTGGTACCCACTCCAGTGGACACACCATGGCTAAGAAGATTTTGAGAACGGGTTACTATTGGTCCACCATGGAAACGGATTGTCACTGCTACGCTCGATCTTGTCACAAATGCCAGATTTACGCAAACAAAGTACACATACCTCCGATACCTCTGAATGTTCTAACAGCTCCTTGGCCTTTTGCAATGTGGGGCATTGACATGATTGGAGAAATCAAGCCCACAGCTTCCAACGGACATCGTTTCATCCTTGTGGCAATCGATTACTTTACCAAGTGGGTAGAAGCAGCCTCGTTCGCATCTATTACCAAGAATGTTGTGGCTCGTTTCATCAAGCATAATCTTATTTGTCAGTATGGCACTCCCGAAAGGATTATCACAGATAACGGTTCCAATCTCAATAATAAGATGATCACCGAACTCTGCACGCAGTTCAAGATCAAGCATCATAATTCTTCTCCATATCGGCCTAAGATGAATGGCACTATGGAAGCCGCCAACAAGAACATTAAGAAGATTATCTGAAGATGTGACTTACAAAGATTGGCATGAGATGTTACCATTTGCTCTTCATGGTTATCGCCACGAACATCAGCAGCAACCCTTCTCTCTGTGTATATGGGCCCACCCATCGAGGTTCGGATACCCTCAACGAGTCCTCCGGGACGAGTTAGCGAGCGATTGGGTTCGACTCGCCTTGACGGATTAACTTGATTGATGAGAAGCGACTCGCGTCCATTTGCCATGGACGGATCTATCGAAACGAATGATCGAGCATTTAACAAGAAGGTCAAGCACCGAGTCTACCAAGTCGGTGATCTAGTAGTCAGCGCATCATTCTTCCACAAGGTGATCCGGAAAATGGACTCCCACCTCGAGGGACCATTTGTAGTCAAGCGGTATTTTCCGAGACTATGATACTTAGCACCATGGATGGTGAAGACTTCCACACCGTGAACGACATAGTCAAAAATACTACGCATAAAGAGACCCGTTAGGTCGGTGACCTAGGCAAAAATAAGGGCATCTGGCGAACCAAAGGGTTCGGGCAAAAGTTAACGATATATACAAAAGATGTACACCGGCAAGTCGAAAACACGAAAAGGCGGCTTGGGCAAAAGGGTATCCGTGGTGAAAACCGAAAGCGGTCTAGGCAAAAGTTAGGGATTCAAGCGTTCGACTATGTCTCTTCTAGATCGCCTATCTGCTTCCAGACTACTATCAGCATGCAAGATTCAAATGGCGAAGATCAGTCTATTCACTTTCTACTGACAGCAAGGAGATGAGATATTTGAAATATATGAGTACTAGCATAGTTGGAACTTAACGAGATTGTTTCTGCATAGCTTTTTACCCTTCTTGCGTACAAACTACTTGACCATACGCCACATTTCAAATGAATACAAATTCTTTCTCTTTACAATTTTTGCTGTTGTCGTTTGCATAAAGTCCAACGTTTGCTTTGAATGATTATATGCATTTGACAATAAGAATCTCTTCACAAACATACGAAAAGTGGACATACAAAAGTAATTACTACAGGCTCTAGGAATTGAGATGACGACGAAAGTCACCAGTACATTTCCCCACAGAGCATGGTCCCCACAACAGTGTCGCTCACAACAAACCTTCCCCAGCGGAGTATATGTTAATCCACGAGCAGTGATTCCACTCAACTGAGCAATGTTACATCAATAACACTTCATCTCCAGCTAAGATGTTTATCCCCAGCGGATATCTCTCAACAATTCTCCTTTTCTCCAGCAGCGGTATCCAGACTCGAAACTTGGTTAGATAGTGCACCGGAGAAAATCTACATCTTCTATTCCCCAGTCAGAGATCCGACGGGCCCCAACCCGGTCTCCCAGGAACCATCAAACGCTCTCCAACGAGATCTACACTCAAAATCCCCAGTAGAACGCCACCTAATTTTTCCCAACAGGGTCTACATGCAAGATCCCCAATGGACTTCCTCCCAGATTTTCCCCAGCAGGGTCTATGTATGAGATCTCCAACAACGAGCTTCTCAAATCTCTACCTTCCTCAACGATATCTAGGCCCAAGACTTGGTCAGATAGTTCATCGGAGGAATCCAGGACATCTTTCTTCTCCTTCAAGAGCGGGGTTCTCACCTACTCAATCCCCCAAGCAGAAGTCAGAAATCCTTAAGCAGAACATCCACATCTTCATCAAGATGGATATGTTTTGAAATACCTATCATTCATACATTTCTCATAAAGTCGTAATTCATGCATATGTCATTCATATACATTGTCATGCATCATATTTTGCATAAGACTAACGAATATTCTATCAAAGTTTCTCTTGTTTTTCCAAAGCAGTGAAAGTCACCGAAACAGGTCGAGTTAAGCCCCGAATCGACGGAAAACTATCGAAAGACCGCCTCTAGTTGTCCTCCGACATGGTCGAGATTAAGCCCGAACCGACGGAAAACTATCGAAGAGCCCCGGTTGTCCTCCGACGATGGTCGAGATTAAGCCCGAATCGACGGGAAAACTATCTGAAAGACCGCCCCTAGTTATCCTCCGATAACAGGCAGTGGATCAACACCCGATGCACAACAGGGAAGATATCCACATTTTGCCAACTACTACCTCCCTCAGAGTAATCGGCACAAAGATCTATTCTGAATCCTTCTTATTATCAACAGCAACTACAGAGTCTAGCGTACGACTCAGTTGCCTTGGATGGCATCTTAAGCCCATCTCCGACTACTTATCAGTGTTTCTCCACTTTTGGAATGCTGCATATTTGGTTAAAAACCAATACAAACCAATAACTTCATTCAAAGGTGAGCGCGAAGTCTAACGTACGACTCCCTCCGGATGGCATCTTAAGCCCATCTCCATGCATCTACAGAGCCTAGCGTACGGCTCACTCCCCAGCATCGATCTTTCCAGATGGCATCTTAAGCCCATCCTCGTCAATTTCCTTATCAACAACCTCGAGTCTAGCGTATGACTCATCCCCCAGCGAAGTCTCCACTTTCTCCAAATGGCATCTGTAAGCCCATTCCTGAATCATCCACCAACAGCGAGTGCAAATTTTTAGGTGTACTCGAGTGTTCAATCATCTTTACCTCCAGGTCACGAAAGACAGGCGTGTCAATCTAACCTTCCAGTACAAGAAGATTGAACAGGGGCAGCTGTCATACCCCAAAATTTTCCCTCCATCTCCTCAAGACATTCCATACATCCATACTCAAGGATTCCTCAAGAGTTGATCAGACAAACTCTCTCCTAGACAATCAACCCAAACTAGGGTTTGGCAATTCTCAGGTCAAGATGGACTTCCAACATCTCCAATGGTCTTCATGCCTCCTCATATGCTTCAAAGATTCTCCATGTCAAGTTTCAAGCCTTACAAGTCAAGTTTCCTCAATCAATTGCTCAGATGGTTGAAAATCGGTTGTATTGGACAAAAAGTCAACTGTGGTAAACATACAGTCAAACTTCATGATTTTTGGTCAACATCCTCATTTTGAAGTTACAGTCATCATTTGATCAAGGGTTGATCATGATTCATCAAGAAAACTCAAGATTTGCTCAAAAGTCAAACTTTCTAAATTAGGGTTTCTAGGTGAAAAGTCAACTGAACTTTGACTGATCATAACTTCTTCATATTTTCTCAGAAATTTTTCCACCACCTCTTGTTTTGAAGGAAATTCAATTCTCTACAACTTTATGTCTCACAAGAATGTCCAAAAAATGCTTCATTTGAGAGGTATGGCTCAAAACATTATAGGTCATTTTCAAAGTCAACAAAAAGTCAACATTTTGTTTTGAGGATATATTGAGCATGGAAACTACAATTGAGATGAGACCAAAAATGTTGGTTAGAGGAATCTTAGAGATTTTCAAAAAGTCCAAGAACACTCAAAAATGTGGAAAATTGAGCAAGATACACTATTCAGAAGTTGGGCAATTTTGGACAATTGCACAAAAGGACATTTTGGTCAAAATGCAAAATTTTCCAAATGGGCCTAAAATCTTTTGATCCAAACTTGTTCATGACATTATTCTTGACCCATAAATGCTTGGCCATGGTGATTTTCTATTTTTATGATTTATCTTTGAATTTTAGAACATTTAATTCAAAAATAAATTATATAAAATATGAAAATAATATATTTTTTCAAATGGATTGGATTTATATCTTCCTTGGAGTCCAAGATAGCCCATAGCAATTACCAAATTCGTACTAGCCTCTTACATGGAAGGAAAATCAATTTTTTTCAAAGATTTGATTTGTTTTAAAGAGAAAATATCACACATTCAATGATCAATCTTTTTTCACTCTCTTTGCCATCCAAATTCTCTCTATAAATACCAAACATCATGGACAGCAAGCGAGACGAAACCCTAGCCCTTACAACAACCCTTACTCTTGCAAATTTTTTCAAGAAACTTGAAAAATCGTGTTTCAAAATCCAACCACTTTCAGCCCTCAAACATCATTCAATCGTGCTCAGAGGGTAAGTTTGAGTAAGAATGCATTATTGACATTGATCAAACCATCCAGAATCGAGCCCTGTACATGCATACATATTCAAACTTTTTGATTTTTGCATTTTATTATTCTGCGTGTGTAAATTGTTTCTAATGTTTTCATTGTGCTCCTGAGGTTCCATGGACAAGATCTGGGCAATCGTTTGTGAGTTTGGACGTTAGAATCGCGTTTTGCCATACTTAGGGTTTCCAAACTGATGAGCTTCGAACTGGCTTGTGCAATCATTTTTAGCTGAAACTAACACCACCATCGTGTTCGCCATGGCCGATTTAGGGGGACAAGGTCCTTCTTTTCTTTTTATTTTGTGTATCTTTGCAGATTGAGAATCACAGGTGCCGGAGAAGATGACCGGAGCCCTAGCTCCGGCGTGGACTCAGGCGAAGACCGGCAGCGAGCGTGCGTGGCATTTCTGGGCGATTCGATTGGTTCTCTCATTCAACCCGGGGTCCACCAGCTGATTGGGCTTGGACTTCTCCAAACGGCGACGCGTGTTGCTCATCATCTCACATTTTCATTCCATAACACCAGATGACATATGGCGTGGTGGTTAAGACGTTCACTGTTCCCAGATGCTCTCAAAGGACACCGGTTCGAGCCAGCCTGGGACCTGGTTTTGCATTCTTTTTCACAAAACTCATATTTTCTCTATTTTTCTATTTTTCATATTTTTTAATATTTTGCATCATTTTAATTTCTTTTCATATATTTATTTATGCATTAAAAAATTACCAAAAATTATTTTTCTTTTTACATTATTTCCAGAAAATACTTATTTAATTTATAAAATTAAAAAATATAATTTTGCATGCATATTTATTTTTATTCATAATTTTGCATTTAAATCACTTTTAATTCATTTTTAATTATTAAAATACATCCAAAAAATCCCAAAAAATTATTTTAGCATGTTTATATTATTTCCAACATGTCATATTTTTCTCATTTAAAAAATTGCATTTTTCTAACATTGTTTCTCTTGTTCGATTCATCTCGTATTTTCCGATTTCTCATTCTTTTACAGGTTGATCCGATTTAGACGACTTTTCTTTATCATTTTATTTTTTCCAATAATGTAACTGTCTATGGGATGTAATAGTTTAAATTAGGTTTTTACTTTCCGCAAGTTTCAATTATGTATCTGCCCCAAAGCCATGTAATAGCGTAGGACATTTACCTTTCCGCACTTTACATTCCGCATTTTAATTTCCGCACCCTATGAACTGCTAGTAACTAGGCGTGTATGGTAAGACTAAAATCAATATAGCTCACTAATTTTCAAGATAAAATATCTGAAATCAACACACTCTTTCACACATGCACCCCTTAGGGTAATTCTCTCTCGTTGCCTTTACGAATTCAAAATGGTCATGTCCCTCGAACGTAGAGGTATTCTAGCACAGTTGCCTTCAAAACAAATCATCATAGTCCCTTCGATACAAAGATCATAAGACCCACGATGTCGCCTCCGAATACATGATCTTGACCCTCGATTGTTGCCTACGAAAAATGATGATAGTCCCTTCGAATGTGCTAGGATACTTCCTACAAGTTGCCTTCTATGACCATCCGATGTCCCTTCGAATGTCCCGCTTACATCCAATGAATGGAGTTACCTACCAACTAATGGTATGGATAACGCTATTCTAAAGGAACGTAAAACAACACGAAAACGACCAATTCTGAGTAGGTAATAAGACTTTTAGTTGCTTGCTCTTTCAAAATACTTTTCACACCTCACACTTTTGTCAAAGTTCAAACTCTTTTCAAAACAAAACATTTCCAAACACTTTGTATACATTCCTACATGAATCATTACAAAGTCAAAGCGAAATGCATTTTCAAAACATTTTCAAACACACAGAAAGCACAATTTTAAAGTGATTTAAGAACAACTAAGAGCCCGTAGATAACTACGGATGGAAATGGGTGCTAATACCTTCCCTTTTCATAACCTTCTCCCTTACTCAGAATCTAACGAAGGTCTTTTTCTGTACTTTTACCTTACCTTAAATGGATAAAAATAAAAGTCGGTGGCGACTCTTGCTATCCGCACATTTGCGATACAAAAACCTACAAAGTCAGTTCACCGTATCACAGTCTCCATGTAAACTGTTGATAAAAAATATGCAAATTAATGATATATTTTAAAATAATATACATTAAAATTAGCTGGAGTTAATAGAAATTACGTACATCAGTTGGGCCAAGATGGTCTATTAGATTACGATAAAGGACAACATTGTGGCTCAGATTCTTTCCGTAATCCATACCCGTTACACTATACCTAAATGAATGAACATTTAATATATTAAGATTTTATATATATGAAGGACATAAATATTTTAATAAATAAGCAATATACTTACTTTGTTGCGTATGGAAAACTGAACGGTAGGTCATTGACAGGATTAAGTGATTGCATTCTCCACCAACCCCATGATTGAAGTAAGAAAGTGCATCCATTAAAAGTTGATGTGTCTTTCTTATAGTTCTTACACAAGGAACTGTATAGTTGGGCTAGAACAACGGAACCCCAACTATATTTTCCTATCTTATCAATGTCCCCAAGAAAACTCAAGTACATAAAATTTACGCTATTTCCTGTACTCTCGGGGAATAATAGACTCCCAAACATTAACATAATATAATTTCTTGTCTTTATTATTTTTTCTTCCTCGGTGGAATTTTCGTTCAAACTAAGGGAATAATAATGCGCTCTAAGTATGGATAAAAATATACGTTGGCCTCTTGCACTAGGACCTTCCACCATATCTCTACCCAACATCTCCTTGTATAGAGCGTTTGCTTGATGGACCGGACCATTAACCTCCTTACCATTAATCGGAAGACCCATCAACATGTAAACGTCCTCAAGTGTGACCATACATTCACCTATGGGCAGATGAAATGTGTGTGTCTCGGGTCTCCATCTTTCACATAATGCAAGAATAAACATTGAATCTATCGTATAATTGAAGATTTTAATGACATCCCCAAAACCGGCACATTCAAGGTATGGAACAATGAATGGATCAGGAGCAATATAGTGATGTGAGCGACATCTAAATTTTTCCGTGTCCTAAATATAACGTGAAAATAATTTGATGTAAGTGTAAAAAAAATTAATAACATAATAAACAATGAATGTAACAATAAGAATATAAAGGATAAAACTTACATAGGTAGCAATGTTTGCCCTTGTTCCTCGGTGAGATTCTCCTAAAGTCAAAAGACTCATGCTTGAATTTTTTCCTGATGATATGAGAATTGTATCAGAGGTAGAATCAACAACAACAGAAACAACATGAAACTTAAAACAACAACTAAAACAACATGAAAATGTAGAATCAACAACACAAAAAATTATTTAAGACACTACAACCGTCAAAACAATTTCATCGGAACCATACATTATCGCAATAACGTCGACGTCTGTTTTGACTTCCTCCAACCAAATTCGAGGTTGTCTAGTTGTGAAGTTCATGGTTGTTCTCTTCCTCTGGATCCTTCTAATTTCTTCACCAACTTCTATTTCTCCCTCTAACCATCGCATCAACTCTTTCTTCAGTTTGGCCATGGTAAATATGTGCCAAAATTTCATTTTTATCGGAGGTTTGGAGACCGAGAAAACAACGTGTCCATCTCTGGTATGGGTGTATGGTGATGTCATGACAGAAAAATAAGAGAGAATATGAGATGAGAAGTTGCAAAAATGTGAAGAATGAAGGAGACATAGGTCTTGTATTTATAAAAAACACAAATACACATAGGAGCCATCTGAAATGGCTCCTACATGTAACCTACATAAGAGAGGCGTCATCTGGGATGACTATTACAAGAGGAGGCGCCAAGTGGGGTGGCGCCTACATGCATTTTTTCAATGCAGGAGTCATCTCAGATGGCGCCTAAGTGTTTATGGGTCCTGAAACATGGATATTTGCATAAATTTTTTCAAAACATGGTTATTTGCGTAAATTTTTTCAAAACATGTTTATTTGCGTATTTTTTTAACACTTGGTTATTGCAAAAAAAAAAAAAATCGAAGTGATGAAATTAGTTAATAAATGATCAAATATTAAAAATAATTTAGGAGTAAAAACTATTTAGGTGTTTATTAACTAACTTCATAACTTCATTAACTAACATTTTACACTTCATTCACCAACTTTATTTTCTACTAAAAATTATTTATGATATCTAAATATTTATTAACCAACTTCAATATTTTATTAACCAACTTTTTACTTTATATTAACCAATTTTATTGTACTACTAAATTAATTTTTATATTTCAATGTTTATTAACCAATTTCATCACTTCATTAATTATTTTTTTATATTTTAATAATCAATTTTATTTTACTACTAAAAAAATTATTATTATAATAATATATTACTGTTCATAAATTTAATTTTTTATTAAAATAACATTATTCACCGTATAAATATGGTCAGTAGTATTTGATGTAAGCTATGAATAACATTACTCTATATATAAAAGTATGAGTTTTGAACAAAACGAGAACCTAGGGTGTGCGAAATTATAAACCATACACCATAATTATTAAAAAAGGTATTGTTAATTAATCTCTAAACATTACTATCAAATTCAAATATTTTTGAAAATGTCACTCTCATATTAGTTGAATTTCAAAATTCGGATGCAGCCATTGCACAAATGAGATTTAGGGAGTTTAAAATTTTAGTTGCGTTCCAGGTGAATTTGAATTATCTTGTAATAGGCGGTGCATCTGAATTTCAAAATCAAATGCAAATGTTTTAAGGCTGAATTTGAGTTTTCTTGTAGATAAATATTTGTATGAAAACATATTTAAAACTATATTTTTAGAAACAAAATTTATTTATAATTTAATTTGTGAAAAACAATTTTTTTAATTAATAAAAAAGTTTTAATTGGGCTGTGTGTAAGACTATGTGATATCTCTCTGTATATCTAAGAATTTTTTTTCTATGTTAATATATGGAGTGTCTGAATTATGAAATTTAGATGAGTCAGAATTTAAAATTTCAAATGAAACTATTTACGTATTTTAGAGACCCGTGCCGGAGTTTTTTTAGTGAGTATTTTTTTGAACGATATGAGTAATATAAATAAAAGAAACTATAAATAATTTGTATAGTCAAAATATAAATTATTAGTTTATTCATATAAAAAAACATAGATATAATTAAATATTTTTTAGACAGTAAATATAATATAATTAAATTTAAAATAAATAATAATTATAGAAAATTAACTATATTAAATCAACATATATATAAAAAAAATCACTATAAAATATTAAATAATCATTAAAAAAATAAAAAAAATATAAATGTAAAATTATAAATATAAAAGCAACATTGGAAATGATATACTTATTTATAAAATAAATAATAATCATATAGATTTATTTATATTAATTAATCATATAAAAAGAAGAAGAAAAAATCGTGATATGGAAAAAAAATAATAGATAAAAATAAATATTTTATTTCTAAAATTTATTAATTTAAATAAAACAGATTATTCTGATAGTGACATGTAAGATAAAAAGTTAGTTATATGTACAAATTTAAATTACAAATGACATATTTATTTTAAAATAATTAAAACTAATTTTGATGAAAAATATATATTTTATTAATTATATACAAACTTAATGTATGTTAGCTTTGAATTTAATAATTTAGTACAATACATTAAATTAATAAGTTTAATAATAATTTTAATGTCAAAATGTAACGTAGTTCGCTCTAACAATTATTCTATTGATTCTACATATGTACAAATTTGTTTTTCCATAAAAGTGTATTAAACTGAAATGAATGATATTAAAAATTCAATTCTATTAAATAATCATATAGAAATAGAACATGGAGAAAAAAAATAAAATATTAACAAATACAAAAATAAAATTTTATATTTAAATATAAAATTTTAAATAATTTACTTGTTTATAAAAACAACAATAACTAAATTTATTTAATTATTATTAGTTTATAAATTAATATATTTATGTTTATATTCATGGTAAGTAAATATATAAAATTTATTAAAATTATATCATTTTGATAAATTTAAGAATTCAATAAGATTTCTTATAATTTATAGGGCTAGAAATCTATTAGAGAATGCAAAATTATTTTGATACGCAATAAAATATAGTTAGATACGTAAATTTGAAATAAATTATAAAATAAACAATTATAATTGTATCAATACAATTGAATAATTATATATATAAAAAAAATGACCTGTAAAATAAAGAAAAAAATTGTCTCCTAAATACAGAAAAATTGTAAAAAATTATCTCGATAACAAATTTGTAAACAAAAATATTTGAAAAAAAAATAAATTATTTAATAAAAAAATGGTGATATTATTTCTTAAATAGAAATAAGAAAGAAACAGTAAACGTAATATTGGTTCAAATGAATTTGAAAAAAAAATAGAAACTCAAGTGAAAAGAAAATGCTTGATTTAGGGATTGCGATTTAAGTTATTTGAATAAATGCATCTTAAATATTAGTATATACATCTACCAAAGATCTATATCTAATCTTTCACGAGAGATCATTAATTTGACACCAAGTGATTTAATCTTCTTTGACTTTAGAAAGATAGGTGTACTTGCAAGATGGTAGTAAAAATTATATTAAATTTGGACCAATGAGGAACAGACACTTGTGACATTATGTCTCAAAAGTTAAAAAATTTGAATGTTATTTTGTTAGTTACTAAAAAGTCCTTTTGTATTTGTAAATAATTTTGGAGTGAAGGGCATATTAGGCAATTTGGGCAATTTTATAGTATATGTTTGATAGTAGATAATAGATGTGGTGTGTCTCGATCAACATATAGATGTGTCCGGATTTCAAAATCTGAACAAAGCTTTTGGTGCATTTGATGTACTCCCTCGGTGAGAAAAAAAATTGTTTCAAAATAAATGTCATTCTCACCTTTCAATGTAATAATGATAGTTTTTTTTTCCAATTGTGCTCTATAATTATTACTCTTCACACTACTTTCAATAAATTAATAAGACTAATTTAATAAAAGTACAATGTCTCATAATAATATGATTGCATTCCTTAATATATGTGCAAAAGTTTAAACGACACTCTTTTTAAAATAGAAGAAATATTTTGGATGAAATTTAGCTCTCTCTCGTAATATGTAATGCAATCAGAATATTCTCGAGACGCGACATAATTTCAAAACCTAGACATGACTATTTGTGCATTTGATACATTTTGCGTGAATTTGATTGAGATTAATAATATGGAGATAATGATCAACCATCATAATTTCATAAACACCCACTTTGTGTGGGGCTAAAACTGATCCAGACCATAAAAAGAAAGAGAGAAAGAGATTGGAGCAAGGAACAACGACTAAAACTGGATAAAATTTGTTTCAAGATCTTATCTTCACCAACGGTTCATTTACAAGTTGTGCATGCAAAGTGTTCTCCTCTGTATCAATTGGACTAATCAAGTTTTTCACTCTCATCATTTCGGTTTAGCCTTCACTATGTTATTATTAGTTTTCTGTTATAAGCAGTTAAAATTTGTGTTAATATTCAGCCACCCCAGCAATGATACAGAAAAGATAGATTCACTCATAAAGAATATAAACAATCAGATCAATAAGTTGAGGAATGTGATATTGTAAATTAAGAACATTCACATATACACATATGAATAACCATACAGTCCACACTAGACTCGTCTTTTGCTAATTAATGCTTATTTTCTTACTATTGTTACAATTACAATAACCATATTCAATTTTCAATCCATCCCGATCAATCTTTAAACTGAACTCCTACTGCTTCATTAAAGTATGTCCTTATATTCACCATTATCAAGCTAACATGAAGATGATTGTGACACATACAACATTATTTAATGTATAAAATTACTGCTTCAAAACAACATAACCTTTGTTTATATTAATTTAAACCATGATCAGTGTATTTAAACCCATTTGAATGCTAGATTATGTAATGAACTGATTCTATAGTAAAATTAGACAGACATAGACTTACAGATTAACCCAAAAAAAGTACTTGCACATTGATATGCATAATGAAGCTTTTCCACCTGGAGAGAACATGAGAAGCATAATATCTATATCACATAGTATCGATAACTTAGTAGATTTTTTTACTGTTCCATTTTGTTGAGATTATAATTTCTTGTGTCGAAGCAGTATGTTGCTCGACAAAACAAGGGGGTGTCGAATTAGTCTAATTGTTTGTCAATTATGTCAAAGTGTTTCACATGGAATTTTGACTTATGTCTAAATAGTTTTTTTTTTGTATTTGTAGGCTTTGTTTTAGGAAGCAAACAACTTCATTAGGGGATTTCTTATTCCATCCCTTGATTTTCTTACGCACCACGCGGAATTTTTAAGTGTTCCTCAAAATCGGAAGTATTTTTCTGATGCGCACAAAAATTCGATAAACTATACATTGGAACCGGAAATATAATTCATGGCATAAACATAGGAAATACATTAAGGATTTTAACATAAATCAAACATTACACATCAACGTCCACGTGTACGTTGCAACATCATGATAATACCATCACCGATCTTGAAATAGTCGCATCTAGCTCGATCGATTCTTTGTCAACATATGGAGAGCGGTACTCGATCTTCACAACTTTACGATTGTCGACAAAAAAATACATGTTCCTGCAATATTTCATGCACATCTTCTATTGAAGTGTACTTGGTGAACTTAAACTCGCCTGATGGTGTAGCGTTGGTAAAGTGGTGAAACCACATTTGGCATGTTTTTGTAAAATATATGATACGAACCGGAAGTATATCTCTGACTTTGTTTCTTACATTTTGAAGGGTGAAACAACATTTGGTAAGTTTTTTTAAAAAAATATATGGTGTGAACCAAAAATATATCTTTGATTTTATTTATTACATTTTGAAGGGTGAAACCACATTTGGCCTATTTTTGTAAAATATATGGTGCAAACCGGAAGTATATCTCCGATTTTGTATATTACATTTTGAGTGAAACCACATTTGACCTATTTTTGTAAAATATATGCTGCGAACCAGAAATGCATTTTCGATTTTCGAGGGTCAATTTTCGAATTGCAAATGGTCTTTTATTTGGACATAATGTGGAATAAGAAATTCCCACTCATAATAGATAAAGGAAGTAACCCCTATTTTTGTAATGACTCACTGTGTGTGTATTCAGAGAATTTGCAGCTGCAGAGTGAATAAGATTTTTCCACAATTTACGGGTAGAGAGATATTCTGCAGAAAATCATCATATTCTTCCCCAATTTTGGCAAACCCTAATTCTTTCTTTCGTTGTTATTGTGTATTGAGAAAAATCTTGTTCGTCAAGATTGATAGAAATTCTCCATAGGTATTGGTAGATTTCCAACATCTGGTATCTAGAGATCCGGTTGAGCGATTCAAGGCAAGAAATTTACGATGACAATGAATCATGAAATTTTGGTATGTAAATATCATATGTCCAGAGAGATGTCTAGCCACTGATATCTGATCAAAACACAATGACAATATAAATACAGATAAGAATACTTGAAAGTAAAGGAACACACAAATTTGTTAACCCAGTTCGGTGTACAACAACACCTACGTTTGTAGGCTACCAAGAATGGGAGGAAATCCACTAAATAATATTAGTTTGTAGACCATCAGCAAAATATCTCCAATTTACAATATACGCACCTAATCACTACTCGTGCTTAATTTCTACCTAAGACTCAACTAGGTATGAGACCCCTCTCACTTCCCTTTCAATAACATCAGTGATTTAACAATAATTTTTTTTCCAGAAGTCACACTTCAAAGACACACAATCATTGAATGCTTAAAAGCATAAGAGTGATTAACATAACTTACAACTTAATAGAGACAATCCTTCTCTTATATCAAGATGATATTAGAGAAACTCACAAATAACATGAACACACAAACCCTAAAAGATCACTTAACAACACAATGTGTTCCCTTACTTGAATTAAGTTTATGGCCTTAATTTTTTAATCATTGTTTGGCATGGATTTGTGCTTCAAAAACGTAGCAAGGCAACTTCTAAAAGTCTGCAGAAACTTCGGCATAAAAATAGGTCTTCAATCAAATGTTTCCTAAAATGTCTCAACATTTAAAAAAACAAAATAACTTTAAAATCAAATAGAATCTCTAAATCCCAATCTTAGATTCCACATAAATTTACTTAATATTCTCTGAATATTATGTAATCATTAATTAAACCAAATAAATTCAATCTGCAAACTTATAACAGACAAGATGTCAAGACTTTGTGATAGGATGTCTTGTTCAACATGTTATTGTCAAGTTAGTTTTACCAAAATTAATACTAATCATAAAAATAAAGAATTAATAATCTCACCCTTTGGAAAATTTTGACTAAAACATACAAATAACCCTTACACACAATCACCACAATCCAGGTTCCAATCAGAACAACATATGTTTGCAAATAAATCAAACTACATATATCAGAGACACAACAATAAGAGAATTTCATCAGACATATTAGACTATCAGAGGTATCACCAGATGAAAATAATATCAGGTAAAAAATAATATCAACTATCAAGAACAAAAAATACTAAGCATAACTACACAGAGAAAATATCAGTCACATATTGATGTCAAGACATCATGTCTGACAACTATTCTCAGTAGATCAAAGGTTCCATAATATGAGCTCCCCCTAACGCCTGCTAAGATAACCTCATGGATTTCTCCCCCTCAATAGCAGCTATCCTCAACCATCATTAATTAGTGATTAGTGGTTAGAGTACATAGACATTACTCCCCCTTTTTAGCCATAATATGACAAAGGTAAGCAGCTAACCAAAACATTTAAACCACATTCAAATAGTAGCACATAAAGATTATTGAGTAGCACAAAGTGCACACAAGGTGCCAAAGAAATTATTGGTCTGGTGTTGTACGTATTTTCTAACACAAGTATTTTAAATTATCATTTTCCATAGGGATTGGTGTGATATCACCGCCTTTTGATAGTTCAAGTGTATTTCAGATTTGGTTACAAAAGGGTTTTGGTTCTTAGTCACAAAAATCATAAATTCTATGCAAACAAGTTTAGTTTTCTTATCAAAGAGATTTGTTTGGATTAAAGAGAGTTTTGGATTTGTTTTTCAAATGGTAAAAGCATGTCAAGATTAGTTTCATTAACCTAATTTCATATATATTCGATTAACCAAGCGGATGAACCAGTTGATGATCGATATATTCACGTACCCTCTCAATATTGTTGATTTCCAACCAATATTGTTGATTTCTAACCAATATTGTGAGTATTATCATGTTAATCTTTAAATGATGTCTCACTTTAACTATTGACATGATAATCTTTAAGCATGATACTAGAGAATACTAACTCACAAATATATGTCTAGCATTTGTTCCTTAGTAGATGAATATCTTAGGTAAAGTTTGAAACATATTTCTCAATCATGATCCAAACCATAAAAAGTACAAATAAAGCAAATATATTCAACATATATTAATCATCAACCATGTTCATACACAAAAAGATCAAAAGAAATACAGATTAGTTAAATTAACTACCTCTAATCTTGACACATAGAAGTTTAGCTACTCATTCTCATGGTAGCTTGATGATCAAGAAATTGAGTAATGATGATGAACATGGATGGAAAATAAACAAGAAAAGATTCAAGCTCTCCTTCAAAGAATTTGAGTTACAATGAAGAAAACTATGTGTTTCTATGCCCTAAATCTGATTTGAAATGGAAAAGGTAGAGTTGTTGAGAAAAATATCTAACATTGGCACTTAAAAAAGTGACCAAAATAGGCAATCCCGCTGAGCGGCCTTTTCACGTTCAGTGGCCCATGATGAGCGGGACCACACCGCTGAGCGGCCTCCAAAACTACATTATGTCCAATTCAAAAAGGCAAAGTGCGCTTTGATTTGCGCTCAACGGCCTTGCCTGAACAAAACTTCAAAAACAACTTTTTAGCATCTCCCGATTGGTCCCCATAACTTCAATGCTTCAAGTATCAACATCTACAACCTACAAAATGAACATAAAACTAAGTAAACTAATTTATTTACAACAAAAACTATATGAAATCATATATATATATATATATATATATATATATATATATATATATATATATATATATATATATATATATATATGTGTGTGTGTGTGTGTGTGTGTATCAAATTAATATCTTAAATACTACTACTTTACAAAAGATATAATAAAGGACCACAAAATTATCTACAAATATATCTATATTTTGGTCCTTAACATCTGGGCATTTAACCCTTACAAAAACAGAAACAACAAGTTCACAAAACATTATAGTCAAGCATCATCTATAGTGGAATACTCATCTCCGTCTTCTTCTTCTTCTTCTTCTTCTTCTTCTTCATTTTCACCCTGCTCATCTTCACCATCAATATCATCACCCTGTTCACCTTCACCATCAGAATCATACCCTCAGATACATCACCATCAGAGGCAACACCGTCAACAACAACAAAACTAGCAGGTCCAGTATGGTTTTCCTATTCTTCCATCAAAGATTTAAGCAACCTCTCAAGCTTGATTTTCTAGTAGTGCTAGTCCTAATTAAGTCATCTAACTCCTTGCATGTCTTATTCAATTGAGCAATTATACCTTTCTTAGAAGTTACAAAACCACGTACTTGAAAAAGTTGTCATGACAATATATGGAACATGTGCTTCACCAAACAATTTATAATGCAAAGTCAAAGGAGATTCTATTTTCTTCACACTATCAACAACCAATAAAATACCAGGGAGTTGTTTCAAAATTATTCCACAGACGAGAGAGGGAAAACAGATAGGCATCTTCATAGTAGTTGAAAATGCTTTCCTCAAGATTTGATCAAATATTGCATCTCAGGGTGAATCTGAAGGTGAGGAGGCTCCTGAAAAGAGGGCTTCTGAGGGTGATGATACTAATGATGAAAATAGTGCATATTGTGGTGATGATGATGATGGTGAAAGAGAAGAGTATGCAATTGTTGATAAAGATAATGATGATGTTGATGCTGATGCATGCCTTTGTTTTAAGTTTTCTTTTGTTTGTTTTTTGGTATATATTTTTGTAAGGGTTAAATACCTAGAACAATCTTAGCATTTTGTGTGCACTTTTGTGCTACTGTGGATTGAATGTTTTGGTTATCTTTGTCCTATTGTATCTAAAAATGGAGAGTAATATGTTTTAGTGCTCTAACCACTAACTCTGATGCTGGCTGCCATTGAGGGGGAGAATTAACCATTATTTGAGGTAACTAATGATGGATGTTATTGAGGGGGAGAATTTTAATTTTCTGAGATATTTCTTAGCTGGAGTGGGTTATTATGAATAGATGTCAAATATGATGTCCTGACATATCCGACTGATTGAGAATTTTTCTCTCAATGTTGTTGTGTTTGCAGATTCCACTGACTAATACTCTGATGTTTTATTATGCAGCTCATATCTCCGATATTCTGTTGTGTGTGTTTGATTTATTTTCAAACCTATGTGTTTGCTGGAATGTGAACTGTGGATTGTTTATTTGTTTTAGCCAAAATTTTCAAATGGAGAGATTGTTAATTATCTATTTTTATGATTGCCATTAATTTTGGTAAAAGTAATTTTGTAGTAACATGTTGAATATGATGTTCTTACTTGCAGAGAAAACATGTTGGACAAGATGTCCTATCCAGTTTATTCGACATCGTGTCTATTACAATTGTACACTTGGATATATTTGATTATGAATATTATGAGAATATTAGGTTATCCTATGTGGCGTCCAAGACAGAGAAATTAGAGGTTGCATTTGAATTTAGAAAATTAATTTCTTTTTCGAAATGTTGAGACATTTTTGGAAACATATGATTGAAGTTCTATTTTTATGCAGAAGATTCTACAGATACTTAGCAGCTGCACTACTGCGCTTTTGAAGCACAAATCCATCCAAACATTGCATATAAAAATAAGGCTACAAACCTAATTAAAAACGTGTAATGTATTGTGTCTTCTAGTGAGATTTTAGGGTTTGTTTTCTAGTGAATTATGAGCCTCTCTAATATCATTCAGATATAAGATAAGATTGTCTCTATTGAGTTGTAAGTTCTGTCAATCATTCTTACACTACTACAAATAACGCTTGTAATGACGACACGTGAAATGTGTTTTACTTCGGTAATAGATGTGAGGTGAATAAGGTCGTCATAAAAAGTAAAGACTTATCACATCGGTGTTTAAACTACCAAGATAAAATTTTATTGGCGCATGGGTTCGAACCCCAACAGTAAATTTTTTATTATTTTCAAAACTAGCATATCTTTTATCTCGGTTTATCAAAATAATTGAGGAGTTATTAGTTTTTTTATAAATAAAACTCGTTACATTCTTTATTCAGAATATTAATAGAATAATTTGTTTACAAACTACAGTTTTTACCCAAAACATTACATTTTTTACAGAGAAAAAAAAATAATTCTTCAAATGCATGGGAAACACCTTTCTCCAAACCAAAAAATGGGTATTCTCTATGGAGTTTCCTTGCATTTGTTTCTGATATAAACAAAAAAAAGGGTTAGATAAAAAAAGGTTTGACAAAAAAGGGTTAGATAAATAAATAATTTTATGGTCAAATAAATAGTTAAGAACACAAACCTTAAACCCAAATAATTTTATCTCTTGAGATCCATCGTAGAAAACTATTTATGGCAAACACTCTTGTAAATCTTAGACTCTTCATGATGTTGGATATTCTGGGGAAGATCAAATGATGGGTGCATAATATTCCCTATGACTTTTGCCTGCATTTATTTCTGATTTGAATAAAAAAAAGGGTTAGGCAAAAAAAAGGGTTAGATGAATAAATGATTTCCAACGCAAATAAATATTTAAGAACACAAACCTTAAATTAGAGAGAACTCTTTATGACAAAGACTCTTGCAAATATTTAGGTAGAGAACTAATGGTAATGTCTTGATAGTTTTAGAATACTTTTATAATGGAAGTAATTTATGTTTCACGTGGATCACTAATGGCATTGTCTTGATCGTTGATAGTCATGGAATGAACGACAAGGATTTGATAAATATCTCAATTTTACGCTAAATTTTACCTCGATTTTTAGGATAACTGACATGTCAGAGCATTTAATTTACAAATAAAAGTACAATTAAAATAGAGGTTCCAATTTCAACGCTTAATTTTAACGCTAAGATGTTCCCTCGGTTTTTATGGAAAATAGACGGGTTATAACATTTATATTACCAATAAAAAATACAATTAAAACAGAGGTTAGAACACGGACGTGGCACACATGCATTGGAATCATATCACTTATCTAGAATAACAATGATCAACTATAATCAACATTCTCTGAGCTATTTAAACACCTCTTTTGGATTATCAAGGAGTCTACTGAGCCATTTACCAACTCCTTATTTCAAAGTATTTTCCTATTTTCAATTCTCTTTTTCCCTGTTTCAAAGTCCTTATAAAAAATGGATGCAATTATGTTGTTCGTTATGAATGAAAAGTATGTTGATTTCAATTATTTAGAACATTTTAATCCAAAGTTGAGGAAAGTTGTTGGCAAAAAAAAGTTGAATGGTTACTTTTACATTATAAATGACCCCATATACACTAATCTTGTTAAAGAGTTCTGGTCATGAACAAATCATCCACTCATATGTCAATGACTCTCATTTCTTCATTACCCCATCACTGATTGTTATGACAATCAACTGTGAAGAGTTTAGTAGTTGTTGAATATTATGAATCCAACAACGTCTATGCAACCCACCTTCATCTACTTTTTTCCAATAAAAATAATCTCTCCAGTGATACTTTTCTGAAACCAATTTCAAAATTGTAGTTTCAACTTCTAGTGAAATATATCCTCCCAAGAGAGAAAGACCTGGAAACGCTTACTTGATATGACAAACATCTCTTGTTATTCCTCACCTACAACATGAGAGTTAATATTCCTCTTACCATTTTCAACTTCTTGAAGGAAATGATAAAGACTTCTCGGGAGAAAAGGACTTTCCTCATACCTAAAGGAAGAGTTCTTTATGAACTTTTCTATAAGTTAGAGAAAATTAGGGGTAATGTTGAAGTTAAGTTGACTGAGAAGTTTTCTTTGTTGTGTTTTTTTATTATCAATGAAATATTTACTTTTTCTATTATTGCCTATCATTTTTTTATAAAAAAAGACGCCAAGTGATAAATCATTGGAAAAAAGTTTTATATGCGCCAACTAGGATTCGAAGCGAGGTTCCTTATAACTATTATCTCGGTTTTAAAGAAAACTGAGATAACAAGTTTATTACATTTTTTATGGAAAAAATAGGCGCTAACTTATATTTGTGTTACCGTGGTTTTTTATAACACCGGCGTAACATGATGTTTATCTTATTAAAAAAATAAAACATTACGCTCCAAGGATACATCCTCTCGATTTTTAGCATGTTGGAGATTAAAGATTCATCATGAAAAACATTATTTATAGTAGTGTTAAGCTTCTAAGTATAGATTGATTGTGTGTCTTTGAAGTGTAACTTCTTGAATATTCTAAGTTTAAAAGTTTTCCTCATTGTTGTGATTGAAAGGGATTTGAGAAGGTTCTAATACCTAGGTGATTCTTAGGTAGAAGTTAAGCACGAGTAATGATTAGGTGAGTAGGTTGTAAACTGGAGATAGTTTGCTGAAGATCTACAAACTGATATTATTTAGTTTATTTCATCGATGGCTTGGTATCTCCCAGACATAAATGTTGTTGTACACCGAACTGGGTTAATAGTTCTTCATGTTCCTTTATTTTCAAGCCATCTTACTGTCATTGTGTTTTAATCATATATCAGTGTCTCGACATCTGTTAGGACATCTGATATTTGCATACTAAAATTTAAGTGTATGTTACTGACTTGTATGATTGTATACCTTAAATATCGTCTACATTACTTGTATGTTGAGTTTAGGTTACCTTGTTAGGTTCCATACTTATTTACTTTCAATACTTGTTGAAATTGTTTAGTGTAGGTTCTAAAACTTCAATTGCATGACCCTTAGGACTTGAACCTTAGTCTTGCTTGTTTACTTGTAGCTATCTATAACACGGTGGGAGAACTGACTTGTTTGTTTTGCGTTTTATCGCAAATGTTGTGGATAGCAAGAGTCGCCACCGACTTTTCTTTTATCCAATTAAGGGAAGGCGAAAAGAACAGGAAAAGACCTTCGTTAGATTCTGAGTACGGGAGGCAGTTATGAAAAGGAAAGGTATTAGCACTCTTTCCATCCGTAGTTATCTACGGGCTCTTAATTGCTTAGCTCACTTTATAAATTGCTTTTTGTGTGTGTTTGAAAAGATGTTTTTGAAAAGGCATTTCACTTTGACTTCGTAATGATTCTCGCTGGAATGTATACGAAGTGTTTGGAAATGTTTTGTTTTGGAAAAGACTTTGTAATTATTCACATTGGAATGTATACAAAGTTTTTGAATTTTTTTGAAAATAGTGTGAGGTGCAAAATGTATTTTGATAGATTTGAGCAAGCAAAAAAGTCTTATTACCTACTCTGAATGGTCGTTTCCATGTTATTTTGCTTTCCTTTAGAACAAGGCTATCCATACCATAAGTTGGTAGGTAATCCTATTCGTTGGATGTAAAGGGACGTTCGTAGGGTCATCGTATGGTCATAGAAGGCAACATGTAAGGATATCTTAGCATACTCGTAGGGACGATCATCACTTTTTGTAGGCAACAATCGAGGGACGAGATCATATATTCGTAGGCAACATCGAGAGTCATCGAGGGACTATGATCTTTATATCGAAGGGACTATGATGATATGTTTGTAAGCGTCTTAGCTAAGATATCCGTACGTTCGAGGGACATGACCATTGTTTATTCGTAAGGCAACAAGAGAGGATACCCTAAGGGGGGTGCATGTGTGAAGAGTGTGTTGTATTCAGATATTTATCTTGTGATTAATGTTAGCTATATTGATTGAATTAGTCTTGCCATACATGCCTAGTTACTAGCAGTTAAATATGTGCAGAAAGTAAATTGCGGAAAGTAAAGTGCAGAAAGTAAACCCTAGACTATTACATGGCTTTGGGGCAGATACATAATATAGGAGTGCAGAAAGTAAATCCTAATTAAGCTATTACATCCCATGAGTATATACATAATATTGAAAAAATGCGAGAAATTAAAGTCCTAACTATTACAACTTGTGAATAGTTAAAAATAACTTCGCGAGAGGAATCGAATTGTAAATGATGGAAAATAATTTTAGTAAAAAGAAAAATCTTTGAGTTAGAAAAAAGTTTTTTGGTTAGTAAACCTAATTAAATTAGAAAAATATTTTTGGGAATTTTCTGGATTAATTTGATATGGAAAAGTGATTTAAAAGTTAATTTTCGATTAATTAACAATTAAAATAAAATATGAGTGAAAAATAATACTTTTTGATGAAAAAATTAAATTAGAGTTTTTCTAACCTAATTATGAAAAGAAATATTTTTTGTGATTTTTTTATTGTGTTAAAAAATGTTTTGAAAAGAAATTAAATAAAATAAGAAAATTGTGAAAATAAATGAAAAAAGTGTTAGTTTGCAAAGGTTGTAAAAATAAATGGGGTAGCCAGGGATCGAACCCCTGCCCCAGGGATCACATGCGCGCTGCCTTGCCATCTGAGCTAGGCTATTTTTGTGTTAGCATAATGGAACAATAAGGTTATAAGCGAAAATAATAATTAAAAAAATATAAATTAAAAAAAAAACGCGCGCTGGGGGTCGTCTTCCCCGATTCAAATTTCTCAGACCTATACTGACGGACATTTCGTGGCTAAAGCCTATAGTGACGGCTTCGTCCGTCACTATAACACCTACAAATTTGAAAAAATTAGTACAAGCAATATAAATTCATGGTGAAGGCAGGAATCGATTGCAATTAAGCCCCTAATCACAAATATGTCCCTGGTTTTGGCCAATTTTTCCTAGATCAGAAGATCCCAAATTGAAGCTTTGAAACCCTAACAACGACACATGCTCGTGTCTGCATCTAAAATCAAATTAAACAACCCAGAATGCTTGCAAATATCATCACGATCAAGAATATATAATCAAATCATGTTTATGAAGCATAAATAATAGAAATCGAATTTGATATAAGAGTATGCAAACTGTGACTTTGGTTTCTAGATTCTGAGCATTTTGATGGCTTGTGAGTATCTGGAATCGATCAGAGGAACACCAGGAATGTGTTTCAATGCTTAGAATGCCTTGAATCAAAGCAAAACTTTGACTGCAAGTTGCTTGAGACACACGTTTTTTTAAAGCTTGCTAGGGTTCTTGGAGGCCAGAATTTTCGTTCTTGTGCATCTGGGATCAATGCATATATATAATGGATGGCATTAGGTCAATAATTGATGAGAAAGTATATCCTCATCAATGTGAAAATATTTGATTGGAATCAAACTTTATTTTGCCTTTTTTGAGCCAATTTCAATCAAATCTGTTGCCAACCTCAGTAATTTCGAAATTGAAAGCTTGTATGGCTTTCTTGGACCTCAAGAATGAGATAAAATCAACCTTGCACTTAATATTTTGATTTTATATCTTTTATTTTAATTAAATTGGTTTTAAATGAATAAAAATCCAAAATAAATAAAAAGAAAAGATAAAAGGAGTGGCCTTGGTCTTGGAGGTTCTAATTCAGATAAGAAACAAGTTTGAACCAAGAAAAGTTAGGTCCATTTAGAAAAAATTTGATTTTCTCAAGTATTTCTCCTTATGCACCTCCTCAAAATTGCTCAACTTGTACAATTTGTATCTTGCTCAATTTTCAACATTTTTGGGTGTTCTCGAACTTTTTAGAAAGCTCAAGATGTCCTCTAAACACTCCTTTTTGTTTCATCTTCATTGAAGTTTCCATGTTCATGAACACTTCTTTGCAAAAAGATGACTTTTTGTTGACTTTTAAAAGGACCTGTAATATTTTGATCCATAACTTCCAAATGAAGCATTTTTGGCCAAAGCTTGTGAGACATGAAGTTGTAGAGAACTGAATTCCCTTCAAAATGATTTTTGATGGAAAAATTTCTGATAAAGTATGTGAAAGTTATGCCTGGTCAAAGTTTTGTTGACTTTTGTCTGAAAAACCCTAATTTAGAAACTTTGACTTTTGATCAAATCTTGACTTTTCTTGAGGAATCATGATCAACCCTTGATAAAATGATGAATATTACTTCCAAACATTGGTGTTGACCAAAAATTATGAAGTTTGACTGTATGTTGACCACAATTGACTTTTTGTCCAATACAGCTGATTTTCAACCATCTAAGCAATTGGATGAGCAAACTTGACTTATAAGGCTTGAAACTTGATATGGTAATCCCTTGAAGCATATGATGAGGTATGATGACCACTTGGAGCATTGGAAATCCATTTTGACTCGAGAGGAGCAAAACCCTAGTTTGGATTGATTGCTTAGGAGAGGGTTTGTCTGGTCAACCCTTGTGAAATCCTTAAGTATGGAGATGCGAATTGTCTTGAGAAGTAGGAGGGCAAATTTTGGGGTATGAAACTATCCATTGATACCTTTGTCATGATAAGTGAATATTAATAATAAGTTGAACGCTTTCCTATTATCCTTTGATACTTGTGCTTTGTGATGCTTGTTCACCTTTTATCTTTTGATACTACTTCTTTGTGATGCATGTTCACTTTCTTTTGATGCTTGTTCTTTTAATGCATGTTAACTTTCTTTTATACTTGTAATAAATGATTACTTATTCACTTATTTCTTGAATACTTGTTTATTTATCCTTTGATAATTGTTCGAAGTGATTACCTGTTCACTCATTTCTTGAATACTTGTTCATTTTTTCTTTGATACTTGTTCTAAGTGATCGCTTATTCACTTATTTCTATGATTTCATGTTCATTTCCTCTTTGGTACCTATTCTAAGTGATTACTTTTTCACTCATTTCTTGGATTCTTATTCATTTATTCTTTGATGCATGTTCAATAAGCTTACTTGTGTAATTTCTTAGCTTTCATGTTGCTACGTTACATCCTTAATGTTTGGATGCTTGTCCATTTATTTTGATTCATTTTGAACATAGCTATTTATATATATGTTAGATACTTTAGATATTCTTTCTCCTTGAAACAATTTCTTGCTGTGTTTATCTTATCACTTGTTTAAGATTCTTTGATCTCTTGATGTATGCTTGTCTTGATAACATGTTTTATCTTGTTGGTATTGATAACATTTTACCTTACTTTTCGATATGATATATTTGAATGCATGTTTGTATTGAGAACATGTTTTATCTTGCTTGTCTTGATAGCATTTTACCTTGCTTGTCAGTGTCATATGTTTGTTGCATGTTTGTCATGATAACATGTTTTACCTTGCTTGTTGGTATTATATCCTTGATTTCATGTTTGTCTTGATAACATGTTTTATCTTTCTTGTCTTGATACCATTTTACCTTGCTTGTTGGTAATATATCTTTGAATTCATGTTTGTCTTGATAATATGATTTATCTTGCTTGTCTTGACAGTATTTACCTTGTTGGTTGGTCTATTACCTTGCATGTTTGTCTTGATAACATGTCTCTTTGCTTGTTGGTTTAACATATTTTATCTTGCTTATGTATGATAACGTGCCAATGCTTGTCTTTGAAACGACTGGTCGAATCATCACCTAATAGTATATCAATGAAGTCGCCATCAAATGTTTTTATCTCGTAGAGAGAAAGGTAAACATCGAGTAAGCCTGAGAGGGAGAAATCACGGTCTTACGACTGAGAGATCAGGTAAGGGAGTCGATTACACGAGGGAAAGGTGTTAGCACTCCACGCGTTCGTAGTACTCTACGAGATCCACTTTTATTTGTTCTAATCTAAGGGTGTGTTATATCTACTATTTAAATGCTACATCTATATCTAATGCCTACATAACTAAGGGAGAATGTATGTGAAAGAAAGAAAATAAACAAACATTGGGAAAATAAGGAAGTATTTACAAAGTTTGCTCGGTCGAGCCCCATAACCAGATGCCTACGTATTCCCTCGTGCAATAGGAAAGTCAGAGCTCTGTAGTTCGGCTAATATGTTTTAGTGGGTTAAGTGTTTTTTAATGGACGATGTGGGTGAAGCATGCCTTTTCTGAAAAGGTTTTAAACACAAAGAAAGCCCGTAGGCGAAAAAGATTTGTATTGATTGGTTGCTTTTACCTTGAAAAGGAATTCGAACCATTATTAAGTGTTTTAGTTTTAGAAGAAAAAGAAAGGAAGTTTTAATTTTAAATGCACGTATGTAAGAGAAAATGCGTGGAAAAGAAATAAATATTTACAAAATTGTGCTCGTTCAGGCCCTGCGACCCAATGCCTACGTATCCTTTTTGAGGAATTAGAGCTCCGTAGTTCGGCTCACTATTTTTTGGTTGGTTTGTATTTTTTATGAACTTTGCTGGAGAAGCATGTCCTTTTTTGAAAAAAGTTTTAAAGATAAAAGCCAACTGACAAAAAGTTTAAGATGTGTTAAGGTTTTTTTGTTTGGTCGATGATCCATTTATTTACAAAAGTGTTTGAGGTTTAGATCACACGAAAGTCTATGGATGATGTAACACCCGAAAATTATTTAATTATTTAAATAAAATTATTAAGGATTTAATTATTGAAATTTAGTCGAAGTTGAATTTATCAGTAGAATTATAAGGAACACTAAATAATTTATAAGTTGATTTAAGATGATTAAGTGAATTATCGGAAGTTGAGATTAATTAATGATGAATTAATGTTATTATAGAATATTATTGGAAATAATATTAGAAATAAGTTTGGATTAATAGAAATATTATTATTATTATTATTATTATTATTATTATTATTATAAGTTGGATTTAATTATAAGAGATATAAAAGGAGAATTATAAGGGATTAAGTGAATAATCAGTTTAGTCGGAGAATTATTATTATTATTATGAGTAGAAATTAATTAATTAAAGTATTTAGTGAGTTTTATTATAATGTGAGAAATTAAATGAGAAACATTATTTAATTGGCCAATAAAATATATGATAGAATAATACTTGAATTATTAAAGGAGTAGAATAATTAATTTAATTAATAATAGAGTATGAAATAAAGGAGTATATAAAGGAAGTAATAATAAAAAAATAGGGTTTACGGGAGAAAAGAAACCAATTGAAGAAGGCGGAGGCACAAGGGCTAGGAGAGGATACCGGAAGTACACAATCGGAACCGGAAAGTAGAAATTTGATCGGAGTTATAACCACCGTCAAATTTAAGGTAAGGGGTGGGGTTCTAACTTTCTAAACGGGATTATGATAAATCGTATGTGGGGATGAATTTACATGAAATTATCGGTGTTTGTGTAGACCGTATGTGAATTAAAGTGTTAAACTTTATATTAGTTTGCTAGTATTAATAATGAATTATGAAAAATTGTGGCGCGATTGAAGATAGTGTTGTAGGAATCGATCGATCGAAGAATGGAATTGGGGACGGTAGCTATAGGGTGGGGCGAGCGCCCTAATAGAATAATAGACCACTAGAATAATTGAATCCCTTGTGCATTTTATATATCCAATGTGTATATATATATATAGCAGTGTTGAATCATTTTGATTCTACAATAATAAAACCTATTTAATCTACATTAAGATATTACTTAAGATAGAAATTGACTAATAATATATCATATTCTATTTTTGCTAATAATATATTCTAATAGACCCCCGTAGTCGAAACGGGAGGTGGACGAATGTTGAGACTATTTCTGAAGTCATCGAACAGCTGCAGCGGAAGACCCTTTATAAAAATGTCAGCTATTTGGTAGCGTGACGGAACATGTAGTACTCGAACTTGACCACGAGCAACCTTTTCACGCACAAAATGAATATCCATCTCAATGTGTTTTGTGCGTTGATGATGGATGGATTACCTGATAAGTAGACAACACTAACATTATCACAGTATACTAGAGTTGCTTTCGTGACAGGGCACTGAAGTTCTAATAGTAAATTTCGAAGCCAGCAAGATTCAGAAACAACATTTGCAACACCACGATACTCTGCTTTTGCACTTGAATGGGAAATAGTTGGTTGTCGTTTAGCAGACCATGAGACTAAATTGTCTCCAAGGTAAACACAATAGCCGGATGTGGACCTGCGGGTGTCTGGACATCCTCCCCAATCAGCATCAGTGTATGTGGTGAGTTTGTCAGTCGAGGAGGGAGAGAGATATAATCCGTGAGTGCTTGTGCCTTTGATGTATCTAATGATTCGCTTCAAGGCAGTCATGTGTTGCATTTTTGGATCGTGCATGAAAAGGCATACCTGCTGAACAGCGTAAGAGATATCGGGTCTTGTGAAAGTAAGATATTGGAGTGCACCAGCAAGACTCCTATATTCAGAGGGATCATGATACGGGTTACCTGAGGTTCCACTAAGTTTGGCTTTTGTATCCACTGGAGTCGAAATTGGTTTGCAGGAGGACATGACGGCTCTCTCAATGATTTCTTCGGCATATTTATGTTGAGAGAGAAACATACCATATGAATGTCTTGTAACTGAGATACCTAGGAAGTAACTGAGAGGACCCAAATCTTTCATAGCAAATTCGGAACTCAGTTTAGACTTGATAGACTGGCGAAGTGTATCAGATGATGCGGTGAGAATGATATCGTCCACATAAAGAAGGATATAGGCAGTGTCATCTCCATGGTGGTAAATGAATAAGGAGTGATCACATATGCTATGATAGAAAACCAAAGTAGCAACAAAGTCAGTGAATCATTGGTACCAAGCACGAGGCGCATGTTTAAGACCATAGAGAGATTTCTTTAGTAAACATACATAATCAGGGTGATCGCGATCGCGAAAACTGGGAGGCTGGTACATGTATACAGTTTCATTGAGATTCCCATGTAAGAAGGCATTTTTGACATCTAATTGATGCAAACACCATGATTTTGAAATAGCGATACTGAGAACCGTCCTTATAGTTGCAGGTTTAACTACTGGACTGAAAGTTTCACCACAATCGACACCCGTCTGTTGATTGGAGCCATTACCAACTAACCGAGCCTTGTACCTCTCAAAAGAACCATCAGCTTTCTTCTTATGCCTGAAAATCCATAAGCTTTGTATAATGTTAGCATTAGAAGGACGTGGTACTAAATCCCACGTCTTATTTACAATAAGAGCATCATATTCATCTTTCATGGCCATTTTCCAATTAAGGTCCTGCAATGCATTAATAGGATTGGTAGGTAAAGGAGAAATTTGATGTGAATTAGAGGTGTGGAGATTGAATAATTGGCGAGGCTTGAAGATGCCGTGTTGTGCTCGGGTTGTCATTTGGGGAGAGAGTGGAGGGTTGGCTAAAGGAGGGTTAGTTGTAGGTGTTTGATGGGGAAAGGTCGTGTTAGGCGTAGTGGTGGTGTGTGGAGAGGAATTTTGTATTTGTGGAGTTGGAGGTAATGTTGATTGGTGTGTATTTATGGTAATGGAAGATGGTTGGGTGAGTGGTGTTGCTGTGGTAGTGGGAGGTTGGTTGTGTGGGTTAGGTTCATTTGTAGGGAAGGTGGATGTAGGTTGAAGCAAATGATAAGGAAAAGGTTCACTTGTATCCAAAAAATTATAGCATGAGGATTCGGGAGCATTGGGATTTGAGAAAGGAAAAATATTTTTGTCAAAAGTGACGTGCCTAGAAATGATGATTTTACGACTTGAAAGCTCAAAACATTTGTAGCCTCTATGATTGGATGGATATCCTAAAAATACACATGGTGTGGATCTTGCTTGAAGTTTATTTCTTGTAGTGGAGGGGATGAGGGGAAAATATAGACAACCAAAAACTTTAAGATGAGAGTAGGATGGAGAGATAGTGGTTGGGGTAGTAGCTTTTGTGGATTTGGGAGAAGGAGGTGGAGAAATAGCAGCCATGGTAATTTGAGGGATTAGGGCCGGCTGGAAAAAAAAATTTGTTGCTTAGGATTCTTAACCTGCTCTTGATACCATAATAGAATAACAGACCACTAGAATAATTGAATCCCTTGTGCATTTCATATATCCAATGTGTATATATACAGCAGTGTTGAATCATTTTGATTCTACAATAATAAAACCTATTTAATCTACATTAAGATATTACTTAAGATAGAAATTGACTAATAATATATCATATTCTATTTTTGCTAATAATATATTCTAATACGCCCCATGCACCGTAATGGAAGGAGACGGACGTCTCTGGGGTAAGAATAATGGGGACGGGGGCCTCAGAGAGTGAGGCGGGCGCCCTAGGTGGAATGGAGACAGGAGGCGGACGCCTCCCTTTGGGGAAGAAGAAGGGGGCGATCGTCCTAGGCTAGAGTGGGACCACTACTTGTCCTTTTTGCTGTGCTATTCGTGTAGTTTCTGTGAATTCATATTTAGCCACTTGATTAATAGGTAGTACATGTTTGATGAATCATAGTATGTTACCTAAACCAACTCAATGTGTTAGTAATTAAATGATAGTTTTGCAAGAAGTAGCAGTTGGAATAATAAGAATACTATCATTAGCAAAGGCAGTTGGTTCCAGTAACAGTACTGATGAGGATTAATAGCAGCAAGGATAAAATATAGTAACAACAATAATGTTAGATAATGGTAGAATGTTAATTAGTAGTAGGGAATGGAAATGTAATTCTGAGTAGTAATAATAATGTGTTAAGTTAAATTGGTAGCATGATAATTAATTAATATTGGAAGCATGGTTGATAGTAAGTTAGCAGATTCATAATAATTAATAGTAACAATAGTACCTAAAAATCAGTACTGAATTAACCGAGTTAATGATTTAAGCGATATAATTAGTTGTCCGGAATTAATTAAAAATGGTCGGAATGATTTGTATATTTTATTAGATGATTGTGATTGTTTATTTTGTTGGATTTGTGTGAAAGTATTGTGTTGTTGATTTGTTTGCGAACTATTAGCGATGAATTGGTTGTTGTATATGGTTGTTTATGTGAAGTTGCAGGATGTTTTCAGTGACGATAATTACCTCTGATTATTGGTAATGATAGTGAGATAGGCGTATGCCTTGTGAAGTGAATTTATGTTGTTATTTGCATGTTGTAGCATCGCATTTCATTTTGCATTTGTGAAGGCCTGTATTGGCGGATTTGTGAAGAAGGCTTATGCCTTGTGCCTCTGATAACTGGAAATTTAGTGAAGGGAGTTTAATCCACCGGTACCACATGCATGTGCATTGTTGAGTCTCATTGGGAGTCTTGTCGTTGTTAATTGTGAAGTAATTATATGTTGTTGCTAACGATTAAGTGGTGGTGCATTGTTGTTGATTTGGGAATTAATTGTGACGTATTAATTGTGTTGTGATAATCATGTATGATTTAATCCTAATATATTATTTATCATACACCTGTTTATATTGGTAGATATCTCACCCTTTCTTTTGTTGGCCGTTACCTTTATATTGGTAACGTGCAGGTAACGAGGAGTAAAGTATTTAGTAACTTATGGTGTCGTCGCTCTGATACGTAGCACTCGGGGGGAATAAAAGCATATTTGATTTTAGATTACTTTCCGTTGCAATTGTTGCATGTTAGTACTTGAGAATTGTTCTTTGAATTAAGTTGTTATGAAAGATGCTATATTCCGTTTGGAGTTTTGAAATATTATAAATCCGCTGCGTAGTTTTTGAATAAATATGAAGTAATTTTGAAGACTAATTAGTTGTTATAATTTCTTTGGATTAAAATGTGCTATGTATCCATTATGACGTGCTTTTATGATGACGTTTTTGAATGATGAATGTAACGCCTCATTTGTTGTAATTTCCGCACTCTGATTTTATTAAATAAACGTTGGGTAGAATTGGGGTGTTACAGATGACAAAATGATAATGACGAGAAGAAACCCGCTTATAACTTCCCAATCACTTAAGGCTCATGTTAATGCAATACTCATCATGATATTATTAAAATTATTTTTGAAGTTTCAAAAGAAAAAGAAGTTTTAGTCTTAATGCAAAATGTCAAAAGGGAAAGAAAATGTCTAAGGGGGACTACCCTAACTTCTAATCCTATTATTATCATACAAGTGGCCCTATGGTTAAGGTTTACAAAAGGGAGATTCCTATCTATACTAGCATACTTGGATGTCTACCCTAATGTCTAATTGATCCTCTTCATAGAAAAGAGAGAAGCAAAGCCTAAGGGATCATAGTAAAATATCAAGAGAGGAGAGAAGATGGAGGATCATACAAAATATTAGAGAATTAAAGTGATCGATGGACATTTAGAGGTGGAGGAGTGAGGAGATTATATGCTAATGATTGATATATGAAAGAAATCTAATACTCATATGAATGGTGGTAAAACACCAAACTTCTATTAAACCCATGTGACAAAACACATACTAAGAGATGACACTCTTGTACAAACTTGGGATGATGAGAAGATACATGAAGGATAAGATGGGATGAATCACAAAACATTAGCATTTACATGAGATATCTGTCATTATCATACATCCACCCTAAATTTAAAGACTTATTCTAAAATTCCATCAACCTAAATAAAGAAGAAATAACAAGCTCAACAATCAACACAAGTTACCAAAGAAGCATGGCAACATGATTAGAAGGTGACAAAACTTAGAAATCAATAGCTAGCATGTAAATAACTCCCCTATATTATACAAACAAATGCATAAGAGGTTTACCAACAAACCTTCACCAAAGTGCACACGAATTTACAAGAATAAAATTCAAAATCCTATATTAGAAAAATATGAACATGAGGCAAGTTTAAAGAGTGACAAAACACCCAAGGTCATCAACTATACCCCTACATGTTGCACAAGTTCACTCCTTACCTCTAACCTAAATACAAACAATCAAACATGTGCAATAAAGATCAACGTGCCAAAAATAGAAGCAAGACTTTTAAAATTGAAACAAAAATGAATTAAGGTCCTCAAGGCATCAACAAATCAGAAACATCAACCTCAAGACAAAGTTATAATGGTTCAAGATAGAAATAAAATCCTACAAGCTAAACTTTCCTAGAAAAGCCTCTAATTAGGAACCCTAGCTTGATTAAATGAGGAAAAATAGCAAACCTTTTCCTAAAATTAAGAAAAATTAATTATAAGGTCCTAAGACATCATAAAACCCTAATCTAATAAAAAATTGACTTGAAAGTCAATGGAAGTTGGTCAATCAAATGCAACTTCTAGCCCAAGCAACCAAAGTTAGTCTAAAAGTATAAAATCAACAAAAATAGGAAAATGACTTCTAAAAAATACACAAAATTGTCTTAAGGTGTTTTAGACTTATAAAAGTCAAAATCTATCAACTTGGATCCTTTAATATTTGGAAAAGAGTGAAAACAAAATTCATCTTTCAAAACTAGTTGAGATGAAGCTCAAACTAGACACGTTTTGCAAATTATTTTGTAAAAAATAGAGATTCATTGGATAAATTCAAATAAAATTTATTTCCATGAGCTTAACACATCCAAGGATCCAAATCAGAAGCTATTTGACATTTACAAGTTTTAAACAATTGCAAATTAAATTGAACTTGCGACAAAGCGACAAAAATCGACAAAATGGAATTCAATATTTTATAATTTCCAAAATCAATGATAACACACGATAAAAATCTCAAATAAAACCCTAAAATCAAAATGAAACTATGAGTATACCAGGAAGTATTTTTTGAATTTTTTATAATCGAGAAACGATCAAAACCTACGTCAAAATGTGCAAAGTACTATGGAAGAAACTGTTTCTAAACCTATTGTCAAAAATCAATAAAAAACTAATGGAGATCAATTACAAAAAATTAAAAAAATATCAAAAATATCCTAATGTTCTAAAAAGTCAGAAAACTATTTA
Source organism: Vicia sativa (assembly GCA_021764765.1). Classification (NCBI taxonomy): domain Eukaryota; kingdom Viridiplantae; phylum Streptophyta; class Magnoliopsida; order Fabales; family Fabaceae; genus Vicia; species Vicia sativa. The sequence continues at coordinate 194,961,394 of CM038793.1, read as the reverse complement.
TTTGTATTTTTTATAAGTCGATAGAATTGAAATAAAAAAATTGAACTATGTGTTAATATGTGAAACATAGCAACAGGGGGGTGCATGACTGAATTTCAGAATAAACTATTTCTAACTATCACTGCTAACGCTGGGCTTAAAGGGAGGGTGGCTAACTTAATGTGTCAGGCCCAGTCTGAATCTACAGTATAGTCTAAAAAACACAAAAAAAAAAGAGTTATTATGTCACGTTTCGTACCATGCATTAGTAAATCAATTGGTCAATGTTTATTATTATTTGAAGAAAAAAAATATATTAAGCAGAACCTGTGGCCAACCCGAAGACGCCACGTCTAGGGCTTCCAAGGAAGAGAAGATCTCGCCGGTGTTAATTTTTTGATCTTCTTCTCCGGCGAGGCAAGTTGCCGGAAAATGCATCTTCACCGTAAATGACCCTGCTTCCAATCCCCGACCCAGAAATCAACGCTGGTTCCGAATATACCATTGGTATTCTCTAAACAATGCTCTAACATAGATAAATTCGAATGCGAAAATCTGCATCTAAATATGAGATTTCTTGATTTAACACACGATCTACACCACGTCGACGCCAGTTCACATTTTACGAAATCGGAAAGAAATTCTGCGGCTCTCTATTGAGACCTTGATGACGTATCTGTGTGTATCAACTCTGTATCTTTTACAAATCTTCCGCTTAGATTTCGAGTGCTCTAAAGAACGAAAGGTGACGCGTTTGAAGAATCATAATCTCAGTGACAGAAGATGATGAAGATGGTTGAGATCTTTGAGCGTGAAGGTGGTGGAAAGTTTGTTTGAAAAAGATCAATGGAGAGTGGTATGGTGCGACAGAGGATGAAAGAGAGGGTGAGATCTCGTTATGGCATGGTTGAGAGAGGCGGAGGGTCTCTGTATATTGGTTGTTATGATGGTGAGGTGAGTCCGTTATATGGCATGAAGGTTATGATGAGAGTTGGAGGATGGCTTGTGGCTCTTGTGAGGGAAAGAATGACAGTGATGGTGGTTATAATTTACCGTGGTGTTGAGTTGTGGATGAAGGTTGTTTGAATGAGAGGGTGGTAGATGAGGGATAGAGAAGTGGTCTGAGGGTGGTAGATGAGGGATAGAGAAGTGGTCCGAGGGTGAGTTTGTTAACTTTCTGTTACGTTTTTTTTTAGAGCGTGAGAGGAAGAGAGAGTGTTTTTTTGTGGTGAAAAGAAGGTGAGTTGTCTGTGTGTAACTGTGTATACATAACGCATACTGCAGTATTCTTCAGCCAGGAACTTTCAATCTCGTGTGGCCTTACATATCACTTCAAGACTCTATAACTCGCGTTTCGTGCTGATCTCAATTCGCTCCGTTCCGTTTTGCAAGGTTATAAATTAGGTTTGAGTGAACAACTTTCAAGCTGAACATTTTTCATTTCGAAGTCCGTAGTACGCTTTAAATCGGTCCCGAAGTTAAGAGAATATAATTAGAAAAATACCGGCAATGTCGGCAAAAGTTTACCGATTACATTTCCTTAACTTTGTCGCGTTATAACTCTCGATATGAAGCCCGAATGAATTCAACTCCTTCTGCAAAGTTATAGACTGCCGCAAGATGAACAATTTCATTTTAGAATATTTTCTGATACAGAGTCGGGAACCATGAAAAAATTGAACCCGAAGTCGACCACCTGACCATGTTGAAAATTCTGCATTTTTCACTGTGTCAACTCTTGTAAGCGTGGTAAATTCATAACTTCCGAGCTTTGTAACTTTCGATCCGAGTCCCGAATGGATTTGATTCTTTCTGCAAAATTGTAGATTGTCGCGAAATAAACAATTTTGTATTTGAACTCGACTAAAAATGACGCTTGGAAACACGTGTAAGATACCTCCGAAGTCGGACACTTGGCCATGTTGGAATTTATTCAAAATTTCAATAAGTGTAAATCATAAAAAAATGTGAACACCAAACTTCGAGGCTTCATAACTCGATATTCGAGCATTTTTCGGAGAAACCTTCACAAGGACAAACTTGAAGTACGAAATGCACTCTTTCCAACGATTCCAAATTCGCGAATTTTCAATTACAGACGAGCGAGATAGAGAGTCGACAACATGGCTTTGTGAATACAAAAATCTTAAAACTTAGAAATTTTTTCTAGTATAAGATTACTTAAAATGCAAGAAACCTCATTTTTATCCGATTCTTCCGACTTTTCTCGACAAATGATCACATTTTCTCACATCTCGACTCTTGACAATAATTTTGACCAAAAGTCCAACCGGTCAAACTTTGAATTTTTGTTGACTTTTCAATACGCGCACTCAAATTTCTTTCTATCCGACCGTTCTTGATTTTCCGATGAACCGTATGGATCGATAAGCCGCATACGAATACTTTGAAACTCACCCAAGGCCATGAATTAGTTTCGGCTCAAATATCCGTCCACAACATACTCTTTCAACCACAGTTCCCACACATACTTTATATTCACAAATAAAATGCCCTAATTTCATCACCTAGATGGATGAGGATGCATGATGTTATATGAATGAATGAAGAGGGTAAATTTTAGGGTACAACAGCTCTCCCTATTCAATCATGTTAAACCTTATGAGTGAGAAAGCACAACTGCTTTGAATGTTTAAGGTGGAAGAAGATTGAATATTAAAAGAATCCTAAATTTTACGCTCTAAATAAAATAGAGGCTTAATTTATATATACTCGTTTTCTTCTTTCTCGTATTTTATTATTATTATTATTATTATTTATATATATTTTGATCCTAAAAAGGAAATAACTTAAACCCCATGCCAAGATGAAATTGGACAAGGGTGCCAAGACGAAATTAGGCTATGAAATGTGCCAAAGCGAAATTTGGACCACGAAAAGTGTCAAAGCGAAATTTAGGCTATGAAACACGCCAAAGCATAATTTGGGCCACAAAAGGTGCCAAAGCGAAATTTAGGATATGAAAAGTGCCAAAGCGAAATTTGGGCTTACATCCAAGGGAACTAGTGGATACTAGCCTTGGGAAAAATTACGCGAAGAAAAGTGGCTAGAGTGCGCGATTCTAGGAGCACTTGCTAGTCTCTCCTCAAGAGAAAGCAGTATGAAGGAACTGACAGACCTAGAGAGACATTCCCCAACCCAAAATATACAGTGGGAAAGAACTGATATATAACGGGAGTAAGAGGTGATACAACGATCGAGGATGAAACCGGACTCATGAAAGCTAGTGGCGAAAACTAGTTCACGAGTACCAGGACGAGACATGATTTCGCGCATAGGCAATAGGACGAGACCGACCTAAGCGAAGTGGCGAGAGTGCATATTTCTTGGGACATCTGCTTGATCTCAACTGAGAATACTCTGAGAAATCGGAGTAAGATACCGGAAAAAAAGGGTGAGGTCGAAACTCGACTCATAAAACTAGTTAGACGGAACTGAACTAGATGAGCACCAAGGCGAGACTGGATTTTATGCACAAGCAACGAGGCGAAACCTGGCCAAAGCAAAGTGACGAGAGTGCATGTTTCTCTAAGTACTTTCTAGATCTCAACCGATAATACTCTGAGAAACCGAAGTAAGAGACCGCTAAAAGGGGTGAGGTCGAGACTCAACTCACAAGACTAGTTAGCCGAAACTGAACTAGATGAGTACCACGGCGATTGGATTTCATGCACAAGAAACGAGGCGAAACTTGGCCAAAACAAAGTGATTGGAGCGTACATCCAAAGACACGTTCTAGTCTCGAATAGAGGTACACATGACAGAATTGTATCATACCTAAATAACCCGTGAATATATTAATTAAATCAGAGTTAACACGTAAACAAGGGATGTCACAATTAAAAATAAATACAAATGCTTCAAACCTCAAACAGTAATCATGCTTAACTGAAGGAAATTATTAAATTAGAATACTCAAAATCAACATCATGTTCTACACAGCGAAAAATTTCACAAAACCGGAACAACTTCAATTCATAAGTATTCCCAACAATAAATTAAAACAATGGAGTATAAAATAAAACTCTTCATCCAAACGTTTCCCCCAGTGTTACAACTATCAGAGCATGACACTAACACACGCGAATAAAAATACGACACAGCTCTATAAGCCATCCTCACCGACTCCTGAGCTGCTAACCTTAATCTGAAATCATTAAAGTAAGGGTGAGATCTCTATTCAATATAGAATGCATTATACGTTCTTTAAACACAACGGAACAATTCAATGTATTAGTTCACTATCATTAACATAATCATAATCCAGTTCACAACTGCATTTCACACAAATCATTATGCAAATATAACAATCAATGAAAATTGTAACACTAGAAACCATCCTAGCATGTTACAATTCCATATGCAATGCACGCTCTATGCATGTGGTACCAAACGTGAACCAAGTCTACACCCTGTTCCGTTACACCTCGGAAAACAGCGTCAATCAATGATTCGCCCATATCCACTGGGTCAAGAATCTAGCCTCACCACCACTATGCATTGGGTACGGTTATTGGCTCTGCAAGTCCAATTCCACACAATGAGAATGAACCATCACCAGAATGCTTATGCATGCACCATAAAAGCATGCAACATCAAATCAACGGAATATGATCACAACATAATTCCACACAATGCCAACACCAATATATCACATGATAACAACTCAATCATAATGGATAGCAGACACAACATATAAGTATTAGTTCTCATTCTCTAGATCAGAACAATTTACAACCAATTCTCCATCGTCCCTAAACTACCAAAGTTTTCAAAAATTGGGGGTTCAACTCTTTTTAAAATAGATTCCATAAAATAGCATTTTCCTTATTTTATAAGATAGTATTTTGAATTTAAGAAATACTGCCGAAAACGACACTCGAATCGGAGTTACGGTTTGAAAAATATGAATTTTTAAAGTTTTAAGAATTTTGAAGTTCAACACAGTGGTAACCGGTTCCTCCCTGGGAGAACCCGGTTCCCACATTTCTCAAAAACACGCCCCCTGGAATTTTGTATGGGGAACCCGGTTCCTCCATATTGGGAACCGGTTCCCACGAAGAAAAAAATGGTTTTCTTTGAAAATTTTGAACTGGGAACCCGGTTCCTCCCCAGGAGTAACCGGTTCCCAGAAGCCCAGAATTCCTTTCCCTGGTTCTTGTACCAGGAACCCGGTTCCTCCCACATGAGAACCGGTTCTGCGACTTACAGAACCAAAAACTGCAGTTTTTGACAACAATCTATTCCAACTCAATTTGCTTCCATTCAATTACGAACCCATGCATCAAAACACTCAAAATCGTTCCAATTACACCAAAATTATCCCACTTAATATGAATATATTAATTCCACATATTCCATAACATTACTACGGTTCCGATTCATCCAATTCAACGCATTTTGGGGTTAATTCCATAAACCTAATTTATCTAATTTTCAAGATTCCTAATACACTAATCATTCAATTGGATTCTAAAACCCATAAGGCATAATAATTGAATGAAATCACCCCTTACCTCGCGATGATTCTTCGAATTTCTCGGCGTTTGGCTTTTCCTCTTTTCTCTTCTCTTCTCCAATCTCACGTATGATGACTTTTCCAAATAACTCTCTTTTTCCTTCTTTTCCTTTTAATATTCCTTTTATTATTCCAATAAAATAAATAAAATAGTGATTAGTAAGAGTAGAGTATTTTACTCCTCACACCCTCTAATTACTCCTCACACCACCAACTCCTCTTCCTTTAATTAATTAATTAATTAATTCCAATAATTCCAATTATTAATAATTAAACTCTTAATTAAATTAATAATTAAAAATTCTAATTATTTTAAATATTGAATTATTTGGGGTGTCACAACTCTCCCCTACTAAAAAGAGTTTTCGTCCTCGAAAACATACCTTAGACGAACAGTTCGGGATACGAGTCCTTTATCTGGCTCTCTAGTTCCCAAGTTACATTTCCTCCTGCTGGTCCTCCCCAAGCTACTCTCACCAATGCTATCTCTTTACCACGCAATTGCTTCACTTTCCGATCCTTAATTCTCGCAGGTAATGCTTCAACAGTCAAATTATCCCGCACCTGTATATCATCTACCTGAATCTCATGAGACGGATCAAGAATATACTTCCTCAATTGAGATACATGGAAGACATCGTGCAAATTCGCAAGTGACGGTGGTAAAGCAATCTGATAAGCAACTCTTCCAACCTTCTTGGTAATCTGATACAAACCAATAAAGCGCGGAGTTAACTTCTTTGACTTCAAGGCTCGACCAATACCAGTCATCGGAGTAACTCGCATAAATACATGTTCTCCTTCACTAAACTCAAGATGCTTCCTCCTCTTATCATGATAACTTTTCTGACGACTCTGAGAAGCTTTCGTCTTCCCCTGAATCATCTTAATCTTTTCTCAAGTCTGTTGGACAATCTCCGGTCCAATCACAACACTTTCTCCAGATTCGTACCAACACAACGGTGTCCGACACCTCCTACCATACAATGCTTCAAACGGAGCCATACCAATACTCGAATGAAAACTATTGTTGTAGGTAAACTCAATCAACGGTAGATAACTATCCCAAGCTCCACATTTTTCCAACACACAAGCTCTCAACAAATCTTCTAACGACTGAATCGTTCTCTCTGTCTGACCATCTGTCTGCGGATGATAAGCGGAACTCAATCGTAACTTAGTACCCAAAGCTTCTTGCAACCCTGTCCAAAACTTAGACGTAAGCCTCAGATCTCTATCTGACACAATGCTAGAAGGAATGCCATGCAAACTTACGATCTTCTCCACATACAACTCTACCAACCTCTCCATCGAATAATCCATTCTTATCGGAATAAAGTGAGCAGATTTTGTCAACCGATCAACAATAACCCAGATAGAATCACAATTCTTTGCTGTCCTTGGTAAAACAGATACAAAATCCATAGAAATGCCATCCCATTTCCATTCTGGAATAAACAACGGTTCCATCAATCCTGACGGTCTCTGATGTTCGATTTTCGACTTCTGACAAACCAAACAAGCATACACAAACTCAACAATTTCCTTTTTCATTCCAGGCAACCAAAACAACTTCTTCAAATCATGATACATTTTTGTAGCACCAGGATGAATACTCAACCTGCTACGATGTCCTTCTTCCAAAATACTCTTTGTAATCTCGGTAACATCCGGGACACACACCCTGTCACCAAATCTCATAACGCCATTCTCGTCAATTCGGAACTCACCTCCCTGACCCTGGTTAATCAATGTCAACTTATCCACCAAACCAACATCAGATTTTTGTCCATTTCGAATTTCTTCCAGAATACCGCTAGTCAACTTCAACATTCCCAATTTAACACTATCAGAAGTAGTCTTGCATACCAAACTCAAATCTCTAAATTGTTCAACCAACTCCAATTCGCGAACCATCAACATAGACATATGCAAGGACTTCCTACTCAATGCATCTGCAACAACGTTTGCCTTACCAGGATGGTAATTCAAACCGAAATCATAATCTTTGAGAAATTTCAACCATCTCCTTTGTCTCATATTCAACTCTTTCTGATCGAAGAGATACTTCAAACTCTTATAGTCACTGAACACCTCAAATCGAGAACCATACAAATAATGCCTCCACAATTTCAAAACAAATACCATTGCTGCCAATCCTAAATCATGGGTCGGATGATTCCTTTCATGAACTTTCAGTTGTCTCGAAGCATAAGCCACAACCTGCTTATCTTGCATCAAAACACCACCTAAGCCCATCAAGGACGCATCACAATACACCACAAAAGATTCTACCGGATTCGGCAAAATCAGAATCGGAGCACTAGTCAACCTCTTCTTCAACTCTTGGAACCCTTTCTCACAATCAGAATCCCAAACAAACGCTTGACCCTTTCTTGTCAACTTAGTCAACGACAAAGCTAACTTCGAAAATCCTTCAATGAACTTTTTGTAGTAACCTGCAAGACCAAGAAAACTACGGATATCAGAAGCATTCTTCGGCGCTTCCCACTGAGATACCGCTTCTACCTTCGTAGGATCAACAACAATGCCATCCTTGGAAATCACATGAACAAGAAAGCTTACTTCACTCAACCAGAATTCACACTTAGACAACTTCGCATACAGCTTCTTCTCTTTCAATAATTCCAACACAATTCTAAGATGTTCTGCATGCTCTTCATCATTCTTTGAATAGATCAGAATGTCATCAATAAACACCACCACAAACTGATCAAGATACGAATGAAATATCCTGTTCATATACTCCATGAAAACACCAGGTGCATTAGTAACTCCAAACGGCATAACAGAATACTCATAATGTCCATACCTCGTTCTAAATGCAGTTTTCTGAATATCTTCCGTCTTCACACGAATCTGATGATATCCAGACCTCAGATCAATCTTACTAAATACACAAGCTCCAACTAACTGATCCATCAGATCATTAATCCTCGACAATGCATACCGATTCTTGATTGCCACTTTGTTCAACTGCCTGTAATCAACATACAACCTCATTGTTCCTTCCTTCTTCTTAACCAACAACACAGGAGCACCCCACGGCGAAACGCTAGGACGAATAAACTTCTTTTCAAGTAATTCCTCCAACTGCTTCTTCAATTCAGATAATTCAAATGCCGACATGCGGTAAGGCGCCATCGACACCGGACTAGTTCCAGGAATCAAATCTATTGCAAACTCCAATTCTCTCTCAGGTGGAAATTCACTAACATCTTCCAGAAATACTTTCGGAAATTCATTCACCATAGGTAATTCACCACTCTTAGCTTTTCCTTTCACCTCTATCGAAGAATACAACATAAACACTATAGCACCCTCTTTAACAGCTGAATTCATCTGCTTAACTAACATAGTCACACCTTCAACTTTAGCTTCTTCAGGAAAAATAACTGTCTTCTCAAAACAATTGATATGAGCCCGGTTGAATACCAACCAGTTCATTCCAAGGATAATGTCAAGTTGTTCTAAAGGTAGGCACACTAATTCCATACCGAAACCTCTACCAAAAATTACAATAGAACAATTCCTACAAACATATGAAGTAGTCACTGAACCCGACGCAGGAGTGTCAATAACCATACTTCCATCCATATTAGAGATTTCCAAATTTAATCTTTTAGCACAATCCAAAGCAATAAAAGAATGTGTCGCTCTAGTATCAACAATCGCAATTAAAGGCACGTCATTAATAAAACATGTACCTTTAATCAATCGATCATCTGGCTTAATCTTTGATCCTGACAAAGCGAACACCTTCCCACCAGCTTGCTCTTTCTTTGGCTTAGTACACTGCGGACGAGTATGTCCCTCTTCGCCACAGTTGTAACAAGTTATCTTTCTGGCTCTGCACTCAGCAGCTACATGACCAAATCTCCCATAGTTGTTGCACTTCTTTGCATCATTCTTGCATTCATTAGCTCGATGTCCCATCTCACCACACCTGTAACACTTAATGGAAGAACCAGAGTCTCCCCCACTAGGCTTCTTCCAACCACCAGATTTCTAATTATTCTTATCATAGGGCTTACCACGATCCATCTGTTTCTTGCCCTTACGATCAACATATCCTTGAGCATTCGACTTAGTACTAGCAAGATCCTCTTCTAGAATCCTGCAGTCCACAAAATCAGAAAACCTCATAATGCTACGATATCGATACCGCTGATCTCATCACGAAGACCATTCTCAAACTTGATACATTTGGAAAATTCTCCATCTGCATCATTAGTATAATGAGCATAATACTTTGCCAATTCAGTGAACTTCAAAGCATACTCACTCACAGACTTGTTGCCTTGCTTGAGCTCTAGAAACTCAATTCCTTCTTGCCCCGAATATCTTCAGGAAAGTATCTCCTCAGAAAAGCTCTCCTGAACACAACCCAAGTCAATGCAATTCCATCTTCTTCCATTTCAGTTCTGGTAGAAACCCACCAGTCATTAGCTTCCTCTGCTAACATGTGAGTACCATACCTCACCTTCAGCTCTTCCGCACAATCAATTACTTTGAAGATCCTTTTGATCTCCTTCAACCACTTCTGAGCACCTTCGAGATCATGAGTGCCTTTGAACAATGGAGGATTATTCCTCTAAAAATTCCCCAATTGTCTGTCAGCACCAATACCAGCTCCCGGCTGATTCCCTCCGAGCACTCCAGCTAACATTCCCAAAGCTTCAGCAATAGCAGCGTCGTCTCTTCCGTTACCTCTTCCAGCCATTGTTCTGTAACATTACAAAATAATCACATTAGATCACGAGTATCGACAGTGTTACCTTACACTAGTCGCATACAAAAGGGGATAACGACACTAAGACACGACTGACTATGCTCTGATACCACTATTGTAACACCCCTTCTAAATAACCCGCGAATATATTAATTAAATTAGAGTTAACACGTAAACAAGGGATGTCACAATTAAAAATAAATACAAATGCTTCAAACCTCAAACAGTAATCATGCTTAACTGAAGGAAATTATTAAAATAGAATACTCAAAATCAACATCATGTTCTACACAGCGGAAAATTTCACAAAACCGGAACAACTTCAATTCATAAGTATTCCCAACAATAAATTAAAACAATGGAGTATAAAATAAAACTCTTCATACAAACGTTTCTGTCATACCCCAAATTTTGACCTAATATACCACCTTACATTTGCATCATTGCATAACTAACAGCTCAGACAGCATTAATCGGGTGTAGATTTCACAGGTCGAGATTAGGGTTTCATCAGATTTTCATCTGATTCAAGAGACAACCAATTAGGGTTTGATTTTTTCTCACCTCATTTGATCTATCTTGATCAAATATCAACCTTCAATCTTCAGATATCCATTTTTTCTCACAGATCAATCAAGGATCGACCAATTAGGGTTTTGATCGGGCATGAGTTTTCTCTGACTTTTTGAGCAAGAAATGACTTTTTTGGATAGAGATTGGTCATTATATCTTAGATACAACATATTGACCTAATTTATGGATTCAAAACATCACAGAGGTTCACAGACTTCATCAGTCAATTTCAGAAACATCTGATGAATTTACATCTGCACAGAAAAGTCAAACTTTGACTTTTGGTCAAATTTTTCAAAACAAAACTTTTTCAATCATCAAAATACTTCAAATGATCCATCATGATCATAAAAAATCAAAGAATTTGAAAAAGTCAACAAAAAGTCAAATTTTTTCATACTTAGAAAATTTTCTAAGTGTTGAAATTTCTTATTTTTTCCAAACTTCATGCCATTTTTTCACCTAGTTCCAATTTGAATTGGAAAAAACTCAAAACATGAAAGTTGTAGCTTGTGAAACAAGATTTCCAAAATGTCCAAGAACTCACAAATCCATGGAGTCTAGCTATAGTTTTGAAATTGAAACATAAGGCTCCATGAACTTGATTTTTCAAAGTTCAAAACATCAATTATAGGTCATTTTGAGATTTCTTCATCTAGAAGCTTTGCAACCTTGCCAAATGGATCATTGAGCTGATAAATATCAGCTAGAGGTAATAATTGAGAGATATGGATCAAGTTGTAAAAATAGCACATGGTTAAAAAAGGAAACTTCCTTTTTCTTTTGAAATACCTTTCTTACCCCTTAAGGCATCTTTGATTTTCCAATTGCCATGTACTTGTGCCTAACAATTTCAGAACTATTTGCCTATAAATGGATCACAATTTCAAGTTAAAATCACACCGAAGCATTGCAAAGTTATGCTTTCTCACTTCTTTCTTCAAAATCAAGCAACATAGTGCAAAAGTGAGTAAACTTGCAATTTTGAAATTCAGTTAAAACCATGATGAACTTTGGTGTCAAACATGTTTCAAAATCAATATTAAACTTGTTTAGAACTTAAAATCATAACAAGAACAAGAAAAAAAATCAGAAATCACATGCCATGCTTTCAAACTTCCAAAACTGCCATAAGCATTCGAATTCATGGTTTTAATGGAACAAGTTGTGATCTAATCATCCTAACACCTTCCATGTACCTCATGTACATGATCCAGATCATTGGCAAGCAACTGTAACAGGTTTTACATCAAAATCGAGCTTCTATTTTTGAACTGTGCAGGTGAACTTGTGTAGCATAATCCAGGCAAGCTCAAGGCAAGCAGACCACTTCCATAGCTTCCATACATGCCGATGGTGCTGTAGCAATCAAGAAACAAGTTCTGGAAACACGTTTACACCTTCTTCGATCTCCACTTGAACAGGTATGAACATGAACTTGGATATCCTAATTCTTTAAACTTAAACAAAAAAACTCTTGGCCGATCTCTTTCTGCACTCATAACGATCATAAGCCCTCAAGAAAATCAAAGAATCATTAACTACACATCATTTAATTTGAAATTTTCAGTTTAGGGTTCATAGTGTTCTTCAAAATTAAATCATTCTGGGCTTAAAATAAATACAATCAATGTCCACCTTCGTGTTCGTGATGAAAAACCGAGCAATTTTGATGTTTACTTCGTCCAATTTCGTTGAGAAACAAGGATTGTAGCTGGGTTTGAAAATTCTGAGAATCAAAATGAAGAACAAGCTTCGCGCGTGTTCTTGAGTTTTTTTAAAATTCAAATATTCCAATATCATGTTTACACGTGGTCTGGATCCACTAACACCAATACGCGTTTGTCCCAGTGGTAGCTTGCTCGCCCTTAAGACTTTCTGACACGTGTGCTACCCAATGGTCATGGGTTCAATCCCTCTCAAGACCATTCTTTTTCAAACTTTTCCATATTTTCATGTTTTTTTACAAAACTTTCACATTTTTTTTAACCAATCAAAACTCCTCATTTTGAGGTGATTTTTTGTACACTTGTCAATAAACACATTTATTTTATGATTGTGCAAAAATTTTCAGAAAAAACTTTCATCTGATTATATTTTAATCGAGCCGAAAACGACGTTCTGAGCACTTTTTCAAACCTCCTTTTAAAGGTGAAATTTTCAAGTTTTCGATTTCCGATTCTTTTCAAAACTTTTCATAAATGAACCTCATAGTTCAAAACACTTTCAAAAATCATTTTTCAAAACTTTTCATCAAACTTGCATCTTTTTACCATGATCGATCCGATTTAAAACGATGAAACCGATTCGTTTTCTCTCAAATTTCTCAATCGATCATGGGCCTCCCTTACGGTGTAAGTCCCAATCCTTTTTTGTACATATTTAATTTTACTTGTACATACTCAAATCATCATTGTCAATATTCAAACATAAACAAATTTCTTTCGTTTGTTTTCATTCATTTGTTTATACACCGATACCATTGGTATTGAAAGGAGAAGAATTATTATTGATGAAACTTCTTTTAAACCAATGGGCCTCCCTTATGGTGTAAGTCCCAACCCTCCTATGTGCATCCATCTTTCTCTGTACATAAATACTCGTTCGTGTACATATTCACTTCCTTGTACACAGTTCAAACTTGTAAATAATCAAGTTACACTCGTTTTGAACGTTCGTTTCACAGACACTTGTTTATATTTCATAAACTTCTGTAAATAAACATCATTGCATTGTTTATATTTCCTTCATAAACTCCTGTGAATACATATCACACACACACACACACTTGTTTATACAACTGTCTAATTATAACATAACAATTAGTCTAACCAATAGGTTCCCCACAGTTGTAGCCTCCGCTTGGGCTTTATACAAGATAATTCATCTCCAGCATGAGTTTAGCCTCCGCATGGGCTTCATACAAGATAACTCTCCCCACAGAGTTCAGCCTCCTCTTAGGCTTCATATAAGAAAACTCATTCATCTGAGTTTAGCCTCTGCTTAGGCTTCATATAAGACAACACTCCTGAGTCACCTCCTCTTGGGCTTCGTTCAAAAGAACTCTTCATTGAGTTTAGCCTTCTCTTGGGCATCATACAATGAAAGAGACAGGAAATCTCTTAACAACCTCCTATTGGGCTTCCAATACAAAGAATCACCCGCGCTAAGATAGAACCCTGAAAGGATGGTTTCCCGGTGAAATCACTTTCAAATCCCCAGAGAGTAAAATTTCCCGGTGAAATTGCTCTTAATTCCAAAAGGATGGTTTCTCGGTGAAATCCCTTTTAACACAAAGCCAGCCATACCCTATAGCTTCCTCTTGAGCTTCATACAAGGACCCTCAATGACCCTCAGAATGCCTCCTCTTGGGCTAACAATGCAAGGACCCACGGGCTTCTTAAAAGCATCCCTTTAATCCAATCAATTTCTCCTTGAGATTTAGACATCTATCATCTCTATGGAAGAAGTATCTCATCTATCATATCACATACAGTTAAAAACTTTTCAAACTCTTTTCAAACTCTTTTCAAACAAAAACATCTCTTAATTGTAAGTGGTAACGCTTGTACACTCAAGCAAAACACCCAATGCTTACAGTTAAAAGATTCAATCATCTTTTTTCAAACATCTTTCTTAAACATGTAAGTGGTAACGCTTGTACACTCAAGCAAAACACCTAATACTTACGACGAAAGATTTTAATCAATCAAACTTTTCAAAATGTATGTGATGAAATAGATTAGATACATTTTCATTAAGATGATATTTATGTCTCTTACTAACATCCCGTTGCTTTCCACTAGCATAAGTGGGAACTACGATTGCTCTGACTTTCTCAACATCCTTTTGAGAATACGTAGGCACAAGGTCTCATCCTTGCCGAGCAAATTTCTTTCTCCCTCAGACCAAACAAACCATAGATCCACAGAGATCCGAGCTACAAATGCTCGATTCCCACTGGGGATATGTATGCGAAGATCCACGGATCTTTGCGAGCACAATAATAACAAACATTAGGATCCCACATAATCATCCTAAAATCCCAAAGGAGAAACTTTCCCAATCATAGAAATAGCAATTAAAACCCACAAACATATCAAACATATTCATATATAAAGCTATAGATAACTATATATATTTAGGGTGCTCCATCTATTCCCTTTATATAACAATCCCCCTTACTCAGAATCTCCCCAATGCGTTGCGTCTAGTTTACGCTAGTCGTTACGCATATCAATATCAATTGAGGGTATTCTGACTTTCCCCTTTTCATAATCATTAAATCATCTTTCTTGTGTTGAAAATAATAAAGCTTGATGCTCGCGGCATCTTTATAAACAAATCAAAAGAGTAAATCGTTTCGAGCCAGAGAATCCGAATTCACGTTCGAATCCTCTAGCGCGTCACCTTTTAACGCGAACAGTTTCCCCCAGTGTTACAACTATCAGAGCATGACACTGACACACGCGGATAAAAATATGACACAACTCTATAAGCCATCCTCACCGACTCCTGAGCTGCTAACCTTAATCTGAAATCATTAAAGTAAGGGTGAGATCTCTATTCAATATAGAATGCATTATACGTTCTTTAAACACAACGGAACAATTCAATGTATTAGTTCACTATCATTAACATAATCATAATCCAGTTCAAAACTGCATTTCACACAAATCATTATGCAAATATAACAATCAATGAAAATTGTAACACTGCAAACTATCCTAGCATGTTACAATTCCATATGCAATGCAGACTCTATGCATGTGGTACCAAACGTGAACCAAGTCCACACCCTGTTCCGTTACACCTCGGAAAACAGCGTCAATAAATGATTCGCCCATATCCACTGGGTCAAGAATCTAGCCTCACCACCATTATCCATTGGGTACGGTTATTGGCTCTGCAAGTCCAATTCCACACAATGGGAATGAACCATCACCAGAATGCTTATGCATGCACCATAAAAGCATGCAACATCAAATCAACGGAATATGATCACAACATAATTCCACACAATGCCAACACCAATATATCACATGATAACAACTCAATCATAATGGATAACAGGCACAACGTATAAGTATTAGTTCTCATTCGCTAGATCAGAACAATTTACAACCAATTCTCCATCGTCCTTAAACTACCAAAGTTTTCAAAAATCGGGGGTTCGACTCTTTTTAAAATAGATTCCATAAAATAGCATTTTCCTTATTTTATAAGATAGTATTTTGGATTTAAAAATCTTCTTTCGAATCG
Source organism: Vicia sativa (assembly GCA_021764765.1). NCBI lineage: Eukaryota > Viridiplantae > Streptophyta > Magnoliopsida > Fabales > Fabaceae > Vicia > Vicia sativa. The sequence goes on along the minus strand of CM038793.1, from coordinate 194,945,288 downwards.
GAGTTACGGTTTGAAAATATGAATTTTAAAGTTTTAAGAATTTTGAAGTTCAACGCAGTGGTAACCGGTTCCTCCCTGGGAGAACCCGGTTCCCACATTTCTCAAAAACACGCCCCCTGAAATTTTGTATGGGGAACCCGGTTCCCTCTATACTAGGAACCGTTTCCCACGAAGAAAAAAATGGTTTTCTTTGAAAATTTTGAACTGGGAACCCGGTTCCTCCCCAGGAGTAACCGGTTCCCAGAAGCCCATAATTCCTTTCCCGGTTTTGTGCGGGGCAGTTCCTCCACATGGGAACCGGTTCCTGCGACCTGCAGAACTAAAAACTGCAGTTTTTGACAGCAATCTATTCCAACTCAATTTGCTTCCATCCAATTACGAACCCATGCATCAAAACACTCAAAATCGTTCCAATTACACCAAAATTATGCCACTTAATATGAATCTATTAATTCCACATATTCCATAACATTACTACGGTTCCGATTCATCCAATTTGACGCATTTTAGGGTTAATTCCATAAACCTAATTTATCTAATTTTCAAGATTCCTAATACACTAATCATTCAATTGGATTCTAAAACCCATAAGGCATAATAATTGAATGAAATCACCCCTTACCTCGCGATGATTCTTCGAATTTCCTAGCGTTTGGCTTTTCCTCTTTTATCTTCTCTTCTCCAATCTCACGTATGATGACTTTTTCAAATAACTCTCTTTTTCCTTCTTTTCCTTTTAATATTCCTTTTATTATTCCAATAAAATAAATAAAATATTAATTAGTAAGAGTAGAGTATTTTACTCCTCACACCCTCTAATTACTCCTCACACCACCAACTCCTCTTCCTTTAATTAATTAATTAATTCCAATAATTCCAATTATTAATAATTAAACTCTTAATTAAATTAATAATTAAAAATTCTAATTATTTTAAATATTGAATTATTTGGGGTGTCACACAAATCACGAGCGAAAAACTCGACTAAATAAAACTAGATTGAAAGGACTAGCCAAAACTAGGTCGAAAGGACTAGACAAAACTAGGTTGAAAGGATTAGACAAAACTAGGTCGAAAGGATACCCAATAAAAATTGGACGTTTTATGAAGGTCAGGATGAGACCGAATCTGAAGAGAGAGAGAGGTGCAATGTAAATCGAACATTAAAAATAATCAGGACGAAACTGAAAACTCTGAAGAGAGATGTCCAATGGAAATTGGATGTTTTAATTAATATCATGACGAAAGTGAAAATTCTGAAGAGAGATGTCCAATGGAAATTGGACGTATAATGAAAATCAGGACGAAATAGAGAACTCTAAAGAGAGATGTCAAATGGAAATTGGATGTTTTAATGAAATTCCAGACGAAAGTAAAAATTTTGAAGAGAGATGTCCAATGGAAATTGGATGTTTTAATGAAAATCAAGACGAAACTGAAAATTCTGAAGAGAGATGTCCAATGGACATCAGACGTTGGTAAAAGTCATGTAGAAACTGAAAATTATGAAGAGAGACGTCCAATGGAAATTGGACATTAATGAGAATCAAGTCAAAACTGGATCTGAAGAGAGATGTCCAAGGGAAATTGGACGTTGTTGAAGAAGATACCAAATAACGTTGGATTCATTAGGAAGAAAAACTCTTTTTTTGTTTTCATGGGGAATGATCATCTTCTTGCTGGAGGCGATCATAATTTTACATTACAGGGGATGCAATAATTCAGGTCGAAGATTGATACTCTGCACGAGACTCTAACTGGAGTGATAGCTCGGGATTTTAGAAGTTCAACCAGATTTTGCAGTTGCTCTTTTGATAAGAACAAACCTCATTGGGGATAAGAGAGACATTTGGACAAGAAGTGGTAATAGCACATTCCTCTAGGGGACACAACATTTATCAATATTCAAGATTGAGATCTATTGGGGAGATGGGAGAATCCTTGGATAAGGAACTTTATATTAAATGGCTCAGTTGAGCCCGAAGAATAAGATACCTTGAATTAGGAAACTCCACAAGGGAAATGAGAAATTTTGGGCGATAAATCTTGATAGACAACTTCTTCATTGGGGAGATGAGAACATCTTGAATAAGAGATCTCGGATAAAGCCGATCCACTAGAGAGATGAGAACATATTCAATAAGAGATCTCAAAGAAATAGTCGCTTATGGGGAGTGAGACGACCTTCACATGAGAATGGATTCTTGAATAAGTAATCTCCACGAAGCGACTCTGCCAGGGAATAATAAAAATCTTCACCTGAACTCTGGATGGGAGAATTACTCTGCTCTGAGAACTACACATTCTCTCAATGAGTATACCTGACTACCAACGTCTGCTAGGGAATAAGATTCTTATACCATGTTATCTCATCAATTACAACTTTCAGGAAAAAGATCTTCCACTTGAGCGATACTGGGAAGAGAATTTCAAACATCTTATTGAATCATCGAAGCATCTCGGTCAACCCATCTTCTGCTTGAGGAGAGTTACTGGGGAAAAGTAGAAACTTCAGCACTAATAGAGAATAAGCAAGTTAGGGAACACCACAACCACCTTGAAAGATGTTGTCCTGGATATGGAGAATTTCACAGAAGCAAGTGAAGTACAATATTTGTACAATAAATACACTGAAAGTGCCCCAAGTACAGTTTGATGACATCACTTGAGATGGTCCATGTAGAAACATGGTACCATAATGACTTGAGATAATCTCCCCTAGAGTATGCAAGCTCTGAACAATTCCGATTTCAGTTTGAGATAAAGCTCCTAAATTTCTGATGAAGTAACAACCATGCTTTGGTCTTTGACTTTTGACAAGCTGAGGATGACAATCCTGACTTTCTAACACGCTCTTCAAATTCACAACTCATTTTTAGCTTGCAAATGGACTTAATTTGATAAACTCTGGTATAGAGAAATGCCCTTGTATAATGCCTTTCCCCGAACTGTAGGGCTTTTGAAGAAACCTCCCTCGAGAGGATCTCCTAAGATCTATACCATCAAGACAACCTGCCCCAATATCACAAATTTGGAACATTGCCTCTAGCTAGCCAAAACTAGAGATGGTTTTAAATACTCTTGGGAAAATTCCCCAAATTGGCGAAACTTCGAAAATATTTCATCGATTCAACAACTATAGATCCGAAAGAGATTTTAATCGACGGAGTTTGAACATTGAAAATAACTTGCCCTTGCTCAATAGAGCCTTAGCAATTCATCATTTTTCCCCACATAGGTAGGAATACAACACTTCCCCACGTATTTTATTCACGTCTTGAAAGTAGGCCTAGTACACAATTATACTTTTCAACTTCGAACAACTCCGTGTTCAAATATCCCTCAGGACCAACTGAAAGTGATACAATGTTGCGCTCAACGGAGACTTCTGGGCAGTCGAAACTCACATACAAACATCAAGATCTTAAGCAATCTGATTCTAATCATATCTCAAATGAGTCTTCCTTTACTCAACAGAGTCGATAGAGAGCATGCCCTAGATTAAGATTATTCTTCAACGATGATTAGTTCTTCACTAGATCCTTGAAGCAATCTTGTCCCTCGGGATATTCAAAATGTTCACTTGATGCTCATTATGAAAACTTACTTGATTTTTAAACGCTTTTTCATATGCAAGGGATATTTTATCTTAAGAATGATAATTATAATGCAAATTCCTATGTTTGTCTTGAAGTTAGAAAACGTTTTATTGAAAAAATGTCGAAACATCGAATTTTTGTACAATAGATAATAAAAAGATGGAGCGATACTTTCATACCCCAAAATTTTCCCTCCTACTTCTCAAGACATTTCACATATCCATATTCAAGGATTTCACTAGGGTTGACCAGACAAACCCTCTCCTAAGCAATCAACCCAAACTAGGGTTTGGCCATCCTTAGATCAAGGTGGTTTCCAACATCTCCAATGGTCATCATGCCTCATCATATGCTTCAAAGAATTTCCATGTCAAGTTTCAAGCCTTACAAGTCAAGTTTCCTCAGACAATTGCTCAGATGGTTGAAAATCAATTGTATTGGACAAAAAGTCAACTGTGGTCAACATACAATCAAACTTCATAATTTTTGGTCAACATCAATATTTTGAAGTAATATTCATCATTTGGTCAAGGGTTGATCATGATTCATCAAGAAAACTCAAGAATTGATCAAAAGTCAAAGTTTCTAAGTTGGGCTTTCTCAGACAAAAGTCAACAGGACTTTGACCAAGCATAACTTTCACATGATTTATCAGAAATTTTTCCACCACAGCTCATTGTGAAGAGAATTAAATTCTCTAAAACTTCATGTCTTACAAGCTTGGTCAGAAAATGCTACATTTGGAAGATATGGGTCAAAACATTACAGGTCCTTTTCAAAGTCAACAAAAAGTCAACTTTTTGTAAAGAAGTGTTATTGAGCATGGAAACTTCAATTTAGATGAAACTAAATAGTTTGTTTAGAGGACATCTTGAGCTTTCTAAAAAGTCCAAGAACACCCAAAAATGTTAAAAATTGAGCAAGATACACCTTGCACAAGTTGAGCATTTTCGAGGAGGTGCACAAAGAGAAATACTTGAGAAAATCAAAATTTTTGCAAATGGGCCTAACTTTTCTTGGTTCAACTTGTTCCTCAGCTGAATTGGAACCTCCAAGCCCAAGGCCATGAATTTTATCTTTTATTTTCTATTTATTTTGGATTTTAATCATTTAAAAGCCAATTAAATTAAAATAAAAGGTAGAAAATCAAAATTAATTGCAAAATATATTGTTCTCTCATTCTTGAGGTCCAAGCAAGCCACACAAGCTGTCAATTTCTAAATTGCATTGATTGGCAAAGGAATTGATTGAGATTTGATAAAAAAAGGTAATATTTGGTTTTATACCAAATCAAATATTTTCTCATTGATTGACATATAATTTTTTCATGATTCTTGACCTAAATCCATCCACTATAAGTACACAATGCATTCACATGACACAAGGACGAAACCCTAGCCTCATGAGCCAACCCTAAAATTCACAAAATTCTTTTAAAGTTGCAAAATTTGAAATCCTTGTTCCAGCCGTTTCCAGTTCATTCCAAGCACTCCATTGTGTTCCTGAGGTATTGTTGAGTAAGTCCAGGCCAAGAACTATAGCCAACCATGCCTGAATCGTGCCATACATGAACATACATTTACATATCTTTTTGAATTTCATTTTTTAATATTTACTGTGTTTTGTATGAAACTAACCATTGCAATGTGTTCCTGCGATATTATAGAACAAATCTGGATGGTTACATGAAGTTTCTAACGATCGGAGCATGATTTGCCATTGTTAGAGCAGAGCTTGAGCTCGATTATCTGAGGGTTTTAGGGCAACCCGATACCACCATTGAACTCGCAGGGGTCGATTTAGGGTGGGTAGCCTTGATATCTTGTTTAAATTCTCTCTATTTTGCAGATTTGAAAAAATCCCCACCGGAGAAGATGACCGGAGGTCCGATCTGGGCTTTTTTGGTTTGAGTCAGAAGAGAAACTCTTGTATATCTGTTAATCCATGTAATTTAACTCATGGATGTATCTCCGCCCCAGCGGTTAAACTTGCGCGCATTAAGTCACTTGTTCCAAAGAGCATGGGTTCGAACCCTAATTTTTGCCATATTTTTCATCATATTTTTTGCTATATTTCAGGTTCTCCAGCAAGCTTGCCCAAAAACTACATTTTCTGGCTTTCCATGTCGCGCTCAAGCCCCCAGAAGTGCATACTTCAAGGCGTACCTCCTCCAGAAAGCCCCAGAAGTGCATACTTCTAGGCGCCTCAGGGCCCGAAATTCCAATTTCCGGCACCTCCAGCCGAGTTCCCAATCCACTTGAGGAGAATTCAATCGAAGCATTCTGATTCTCCTCTCTAATCTTATTTCTCATATTTTCTTATTTTATTTAATTTCTCTTCAAATGATTTTCTAACACATCAAAAATCACCCAAAAATAATTTCTTTTCTGCATTTAGGTTAGAAAAATGTTTATTTAATTTTTGACATAAAAATTAATATTTTTGCATGCATATTTTAATTAATTGTTAATTAACCATAAAATTGACTTTTTAATTACTTTTCTCACTAAAACCTATCCAGAAAATTCCCAAAAAATTATTCTATCACTTAATTAGGATTACTAACCTGAAAACTTTTTCTTAACTCAAAAATCTTTTTTTACTAACATTATCTTCTCTTATGCGAATTTCTTATCTTTTCCAATTATTATGCATCAACTTCCAGGTTGTAATAGTTAGGATTATTTTCTCGCATTTCTTTTTCAATATTATGTAACTGCTCATGGGATGTAATAGTTTAATTAGGATTTACTTTCCGCACTCCTATATTATGTAACTGCCCCAAAGCCATGTAATAGCGTAGGACATTTACTTTCCGCACTTTACTTTCCGCAATTTACTATCTGCACCCTATAAAATGCTAGTAATTAGGCGTGTATGGCAAGATACAAACGAACGTAGGTCACTTCTAATTTCAAGATAATATATCTGAATTCAACACACTTTCTTCCCACATGCACCCCCTAGAGTATTCTCTCTCGTTGCCTTTCGAATAAATGGTCAAGTCCCTCGAACGTAGAGGTATCCTAGCACCGTTGCCTACAAACATATCATCATAGTCCCTTCGATACAAAGATCATAGACCCACGATGTCGCCTACGAATACATGATCTCGTCCCTCGATTGTTGCCTACGAAAAGTGATGATCGTCCCTTCAAATGTACTAGGATACTCCGACAAGTTGCCTTCTATGACCATCCGATGTCCCTTCGAATGTCCCTTTACATCCAACGAATAGGGTTGCCTACCAACTAATGGTACAGATAACACTATTCTAAAGGAACATAAAACAACACGAAAACGGCCATTCTGAGTAGGTAATAAGACTTTTAGTTGCTTGCTCTATCAAAATACTTTTCACACCTCACACTTTTGTCAAAGTTCAAACAATTTTCAAAACGAAACATTTCCAAACACTCCGTATACATTACAGCGTGAATCATTACGGAGTCAAAGCGAAATGCCTTTTTTCAAAACATTTTTTCAAACACACACATAGAAAGCAATTTTTAAAGTGAGCTAAAAGAAACTATGAGCCCGTAGATAACTACGGATGGAAAGGGGTGCTAATACCTTCCCTTTTCATAACCTTCTCCCTTACTCAGAATCTAACGAAGGTCTTTTTCTATTCTTTTCACCTTCCCTTAATTGGATAAAAGAAAAGTCGGTGGTGACTCTTGCTATCCGCAACATTTGCCATAAAAAGAAAAACAAATTCCAAAGTCAGTTCTTCCACCGTATTACAGAACTGGCAACTCTTCCGGGGAGACACCCTAAAGAGAGAATACCTTAGGGATTTTTAGATCACTTTACTGCTTTTTGTTTGACTTGCTTGCTTTACTTTTAAAGGGTTGCTTGGGTATTATATTTGTGGGGGATCCTACACCCGGATCCAGGTTTCCTTAGGTAAGTAGCAATAGATCGTCTCGATCGTTAGGCGTATACCGAAACGGTCAACATGATGGCTACGTTAGTGTGACACTTTGGATGTCCTGATGCTCCTCATTTTTAAGTTGAGGATAGTATTTGGCGTCTGCGTGGTGTCATCAGCACTAACTCAACTTTTAGAACCCTAATTGATCCATCTTGGCCATTAGAAGGTAGTGAGATGGCCGGCTTTGGTGCAGACTAAGGTTGGTTGATACTCGATGCTACGCTCATTAAGATCAGACTTTTGGGATGTTTTCGGTCGGCCACTTGGTAGTCGTATTGAAATAAAGCCTACGAGAAAGATCAATGATATGAGATTCCTAGAACCCAGTTACTATTATAGGACAGGATGAACCCACTCAAACATTTGGTAGGGTAATCACCTATACCTCATGCAAGCCTTAAACCTAGGGCTATTGTGTGATTTGCTTGTGCTTGCTAAACATAACATCATGACATCATAACATTGCATATCATTTCTAACTATTTCAAGGACCTAGGGATTTATCTTTGCTCTGTTTTGTAGGGATTATGGCTTCCAGAAAGACCATCCGAATCAACTTCATGGGTATACCATCTCAACTCAAAGATTTGATTTAAGAAATTCCCGATCATGCTCAGTTCATCAAAAGACATGGTTATCTGCTTGACTTGGTTATCTCTGGTTTTGAAAAAGATATGATGCACGTCTTATTCCAGTTCTACGACCCGAAACACCATTGCTTTACATTCCCAGATTATCAGTTGGTTCCTACCTTGGAAGAGTTCTCTAAGCTACTTGAGATACCTATTCTTGATCAGACACCTTTCACCGGTTTAGAAAAAGCTCTGAAGTATGAAGACATCGCATCAGCGTTACATCTAAAGCGATCAGACATTGAAGCCAATTGGGAAACCAGAAGTGGAGTTAAGGGTCTACTTGCTAAGTTCCTAATAAAGAAAGCCCGAGAATTCCTCAAAGCTATGAGTTTCCAAGCATTCGAAAACATCTTGGCCTTGCTAATCTATGGCTTGGTGCTATTTCCTAATCCAGATCAGTTCATAGACGTGAACGCCATCAAGATATTCCTTACTCGCAATCCTGTGCCTACCTTACTTGGAGATATTCTACATTCTCTCCACACTCGTACTATCAAAATACAAGGAACTCTCATGTGTTATATTCCGTTAGTTTCCAGATGGTTTATTTCGCACCTTCCTCCATCAGTTTTGAAGAATGAACAAAGGTTGAGATGGTCTCAAAGGTTAATGGCACTCTCTCATTCAGATATCCATTGGAATCTTTTCTCTCAAAAGGATTTCACCTTCATTGAGCGTTGTGGAGAATTCCCTAACGTACCACTACTTGGTATAAGGGGAGGAATTACTTACAACCTTTCTCTAGCTCTACGTCAGTTTGGTATTGCTCAAAGAGATGGTCCGCATGATATGCTTCTCCAAGATATTGTGTTCGACTACAACCACGATCTCCAGAATTACCGACGAAGGTTCATACACGCTTGGGGTATGGTAAAGAAGACTGATACCAAGACCTTCGGGAACCAGAACTCCATTCCTTGGGAACCTTACCTCAAATGGGTGAGAGCTCGAGCTCAAAACCTCATGATGCCATTCACGCCTGTTTTACCAGTAATTATGGAACCTGTTGCTATAGGTGACGTACCCTATACTATTCTCCATCCCGACATGCCTACTGATTTTCGAAGAGTTGAAGAGATCCTGGATTCAACTTAAGGAAGAAAGGGATACATTCGAAGCTCAATGTTATGCAAGCGAGAAGAAGGTACTAGAGTTGACCAAGCTACTTCATGAGGAGAGAAACATCAACGCCTACTTCAACACCAAGAGGAAGCGCCCATGGGAGACTTAGAGCTTTAGGATTTTTGTTCTTTTATTTTCCAAACTATCTTTTGTACTTAAAAAGAAAAAAGAAAGGAAAAAGAAACTAATAAAAGTTTGTTCATGCTTGTTTAACAAATTTAAATTCCTAAGGTCCTTGAAAACATTGCATTGAATGGCATTAAAATCGCATATCATAGCATAACATTGCATAACAGGTACATTGAAGATTGGTTTTCTCATTTTCTCGCTATTTATTTTAGTAGAAATGGCTCTTGAACAAACTGTCAAAGATCTTCAGGCTCAATTCCAGGAAGTGGTTACCAGCTTGGTCCAAGGCCAGGAGGACCTAAAGAAGCTCATCAACAGAAAGAAGAAGGTCATTGGTGTCCTTAACATGGGCAGACGTCACAAAGGTGGACCTAGAGTGGTCAGCCGGTTGGAACTCTCAGACAAAAGCGGTGAAACTGATGGAAGTGTCAAGAACAACGAAGAAGGCCAGCATGAGTCTGAAAACAGAGAAGAAGACTATGAGAACGAGAAGTACTCTCTTGAGGATGACAAGTACAAACAACTTGAAGACCGTCTGAATGCTGTGGAAAATCTGAAGATGTCCGGGCTGAATTTTGATGATCTGAGTCTTGTTCCTGGTGTGGTGATTCCTCGCAAGTTCAAGGTTCCTACTTTTGCCAAGTATGATGGCATATCTTCTCCGAAGCTACATCTGAAGTCCTATGTTCAGAAAATCAATCCTCACATAGATGACAGGAAGTTGTGGATCCATTACTTTCAAGAGAGTTTATTCGGAGCTCAGTTGGAGTGGTATTATCAGCTAGAGAGTACCCACATCCATACCTTGAATGACTTAGCAAATGCTTTCTACAAGCAGTACCAGTACAATGCTGAACTAGCACCCACTTGCATGCAACTACAAAGCATGTCTATGGGTCGTGATGAAAAGTTCAAAGAATATGCTCAGAAATGGAGAGATCTAGCAGGCAGAGTTCAACCACCCTTGTCCAATAGGGAATTGGTTGATATGTTTATGGGAACACTGACAGGCCCATTCTCCAATCATCTGAATGGAAACTCTACAGCCGGGTTTGCCGAGCTGATACTGACAGGAGAACGTATCAATGCTGGAATCAAGAGCGAAAAGATTCAGGTAGAGTCATCCTCAAATGCTGCAAAGAGATCTTTTGTTGGTAAGAAAGAAGCCAATGATGTGTATGGTCAGAAGAGCCATGCCAAAACTGATTGGACTCAATCTGTGAGGGCAGTTGTAATTTCTAATCCTGCACCCGCGCAACCTCAATGGAACAACGCGCATAACCAGAACGCGCCACGAAGACAGTTTACAAATATCAACATGCCGTTGTCGCAAGCATTGCAACACATGTTGAAAGCAAAGCTGATTACCTTGAGGGATCCTCCTCAAAACATCAACACTTCCTCTCTGAGATACAATCCTAATGCCAAGTGTGCTTACCATTCCAACAGCCCAGGGTATAACACTGACGACTGTTGGGCTCTCAAGAACAAGATTCAAGACATGATTGAAGCTAAAGAAATTGAGTTTGATCCTCCTGTTGAGACTCTGAATGTGATCAACGCACCAATGCCTAACCACGGCAAAAGTTCCAATGCTATTGACAAAAATTCTTATGTTTTTGATGTGAATGATTTGACTATTCCTCTGATGACTTTTAAAAGGAATCTGCTGCAAGCCAGTGTCAATCTAGGATGCCCAGAGAATTGTCGTTGGTGCCCGTCTGCACCTGACGGATGTGCTTGGTTAAGAAGGCGTATTCAATGCATGATGGATAACCGAGAAGTACTATTTCTAAAACCTTCGCCTGTGGAGAATATGTGTGAAGACATGTCTAAGAATCTGAAGATCGAAGATACAAATGAAGTATCACCAGAAGTATGGGATACCTTGGGGCAGCCAAGTGGAAAGTTAGATTACATGGTGAAGGATACCGTTCCTGAAAGCTACAAAATTCCTATTGAAGATGTTAAGGCAACTGGATGGGGAGACGATTTCCCAGAAGACTGTGCTGATGTTAACACAATAAGGATTTCCTCTGCTGATCCTGTGCCTAGAGTGGTGTCATACCCCAAAATTTTCCCTCCATCTTCTCAAGATATTTCATACATCCATACTCAAGGATTCTTCAAGGAATGATCAGACAAACCCTCTCCTAGACAATCAACCCAAACTAGGGTTTGGTATTTCTCAGATCAAGATGGACTTCCAACATCTCCAATGGTCTTCATGCCTCCTCATATGCTTCAAATATTCTCCATTTCAAGTTTCAAGCCTCAGAAGTCAAGTTTCCTCAGACAATTGCTCAGATGGTTGAAAATCAGTTGTATTGGACAAAAGTCAACTGTGGTCAACATACAGTCAAACTTCATGATTTTTGGTCAACATCCTCATTTTGAAGTTACATTCATCATTTGATCAAGGGATGATCATGATTCATCAAGAAAACTCAAGATTTGCTCAAAAGTCAAACTTTCCAAATTAGGGTTTCTTGAGGAAAAGTCAACCAAACTTTGACTGGGCATAACTTCTTCATACTTTCTCAGAAAGTTTTCCACAACCTCTTGTTTTGAAGGAAATTCAATTATCTACAATTTCATGTCTCACAAGAATATTCAAAAAATGCTTCATTTGGAAGGTATGGATCAAAACATTACAGGTCCTTTTCAAAGTCAACAAAAAGTCAACATTTTGTTTTGAAGATATATTGAGCATGGAAACTCCAATTGAGATGAGACCAAAAAGGTTGGTTAGAGGACTCTTAGAGCTTTCCAAAAAGTCCAAGAACACTCAAAAGTGTGGAAAATTGAGCAAGATACACTATTCGGAAGTTGCGCATTTTTGGACAATTGCACAAAAGGAGATATTGGTCAAAATGCAAAATTTTCCAAATGAGCCTATAATCTTATGATCCAAACTTGTTCATGATGTTATTTGTGACCCATTGATGCTTGGCCATGACAATTTTCTATTTTATTAATTTATTTTTGGATTTAAAACCATTTAATTCAAAATTAAATTATATAAAATATGAAAATAAGATATTTTTCCAAAAGGAGTGATTTTATATTAAACTTGAGGTCCAAGGAAGCCCATGATACATGCCAATTTCGTGCTTGCTCTTACATTAAAGAGAAAATCAAATTTTCTCCAAAATTTGATTTTATTTGAAAATTATTCAATGCACATTCAAAACCAAATCTTTTTTCCTTCTTTTTTCTCTCCTAATTCACTCTATAAATAGCCAGCAAGTTGACAAGCAAATGACACGAAACCCTAGCCCTTACCACAACCCTCACTTTGCTCAAAATTTTCATAAACTTTTGAAAATCGATTTCTAATTTGCAGCCACTCTCAGCCAAAACCATCCATCCAATCTTGTTCCTGAGGTTCCCAGGAGTCAAAACCATCATTTACTTCAAGCCCAGGCTGCCCAGAACGCGATCCACAACTTGCTCCGATTTGGTAAATTTTTGGAAATCGAATTTCATTATTCATGCATTGCTAATGCTTTTTATGTGTTTATTTATGCTCAGGAGGTTCATTAGAACATATTTGATACCTTACATGCAAGCATATACGTAGGAATCGCGCTTTACCATAGTTAGGGCATTTCAAGCTGTTTCGATCGAGCTGGCTTGTACAAGCATTTTAGGGCAAACGAGTACCACCATTGGATTCGCAGGGTCCGATTTAGGGGGGTAGGGTCCCCCTTTCCCATTTATTCTTCGTATTTTGTGTGTTTCAGTTTCAGGCTAGCCGGAGAAGACGATCGGAGCTAGGGCTCCGGCGTCGTTGACCAGCGTTGAAGCCGGCGTGGCATGCGTGGCAAGTTCGTGCTTCCTGATTCGTTCTTTCTTTCCAACTGGGGCCCGCGCGCTGACTGTGTTTGATTTTCAAATATCAGTGACACGTTTACATTCAAATCCAATTGTTTTCAGCTTTTCAAACACCAAGTGTCAAGTGTCCCAGTGGTTAAGGCATGGACTGTTGAAGATGCTCTCAAGGGTACCCAGTTCGAGCCTCATCAGGACCGGTTTCCCTTTCTTTTTCACAAACTTCATGTTTTTCCAATTATTTTCATATTTTCTTTTTATTTAATATTTTTCATTCATTTTAATTAATTTCAATAATTTTTATCATGCATTTAAAAATACCAAAAAATATTCTTCTTTTTGCATTATTTCCAGAAAATGTTTATTTAATTTATAAAATTAAAAATATTATTTTTGCATGCATATTTAATTTAATTGTTAATTTATCATTTAAATCACTTTTAATTACTTTTTAATTATTAAATTAATTCCAAAAATCCCAAAAAATTATTTTAGCATATTAATGTTATTTTCAGCATGAAATATTTTTCTCATTTAAAAATTATCATTTTTGCTAACATTTTTCTCTTGTTCGATTTCTTTGAATTTCCCGATTTCTCATCTTTTCGCAGGTTACTCCGTCTCGGACGATTTCTTTTTTCCAATTATGTAATTGCTCATGGGATGTAATAGCTTAATTAGGGTTTTTATTTTCCGCATTTTTAAATTATGTATCTGCCCCAAAGCCATGTAATAGCGTAGGATTTATCTTTCCGCACTTTATACTCCCGCATTTTAATTTCCGCACCCTATGAACTGCTAGTAATTAGGCGTGTATGGCAAGATAAAATTGGACATAGCTCACTCATAATGCCAAGATAAAATACCTGAAATCAACACACTCTTTCACACATGCACCCCATAGGGTAATTCTCTCTCGTTACCTTTACGAATTCAAATGGTCATGTCCCTCGAACGTAGTGGTATTCCAGTACCGTTGCCTTCAAAACAAATCATCATAGTCCCTTTGATACAAAGATCATAAGACCCACGATGTCGCCTCCGAATACATGATCTTGACCTCGATTGTCGCCACGAAAATGATGATAGTCCCGAATGTGCTAGGATACTTCCTACAAGTTGCTTTCTATGACCATCGATGTCCCTTCGAATGTCGCTTACATCCAACAAATAGAGTTACCTACCAACTAATGGTATGGATAACGCTATTCTAAAGGAACGTAAAAATAACACGATCATTACGAGTAGGTAATAAGACTTTTAGTTGCTTGCTCTATCAAAATACTTTTCACACCTCACACTTTTGTCAAAGTTTAAACTCTTTTCAAAACGAAACATTTCGAACACTTTGTATACATTCCTACATGAATCATTACAAAGTCAAAGCAAAATGCCTTTTCAAAACATTTTTGTCAAACACACGAAAGCACAATTTTAAAGTGATCTAAGAGCAACTAAGAGCCCGTAGATAACTACGGATGGAAAGGGTGCTAATACCTTCCCTTTTCATAACCTTCTCCTTACTCGAATCTAACGAAGGTCTTTTTCGTACTTTTACCTTCCTTAATTGGATAAAAGAAAAGTCGGTGGCGACTCTTGCTATCCGCACATTTGCGATACAAAACCTACAAAGTCGGTTCACCGTGTTCAAGCTGGCGACTTTGCTTGGGACACACCCTAAAGAGAGAATGCCTTAGGGATTTTAGATCATCTTTATCTTGTTTGACTTGCTTGCTTTATCTTTAAGGGTTGCTTGGTATTATATTTGTGGGGATCCTACACCGGATCCGGGTTTCCTTTTAGGTAAGTAGCAATAAATCGTCATGACCGTTAGGCGATATCGAAGCGGTCAACATGATGGCTACGTTAGTGTGACACTTTGGATGTCCCGATACTCTTCATTTCCAAGTTAAGGATAGTATTTGGCTTCTGCGTGGTGTCATCAAGCACTAACTAAACTTTTAGAACCTTAATTGACCCATCTTGGCCATTAGAAGGTAGTGAGATGGCCGGCTTTGGTACAGACTAAGGTTGGTTGATACTCGATGCTACGCTCATTGAGATCAGACTTTTGGGATATTTTCGGTCGACCACTTGGTAGTCGTATTGAAATAAACGCCTATGAGAAAGATCAATGATGTGAGATTCCTAGAACCCGGTTACTATTATAGGACAGGATGAACCAACTCAAACTTTTGGTAGGGTAATCACATATACCTCATGCAAGCCTTAAACCTAGGCTCATTGTGTGATTTGTTTGTGTGTGCTAAACATGACATCATGACATCATTCGCATTGCATATCATATCTAACTATTTCAAGGACCTAGGGATTTATCTTTGCTTTGTTTTGTAGGGATTATGGCTTCTAGAAAGACTATCCGAATCAACTTCATGGGTATACCTTCTCAGCTCAAAGAATTGGTTTCAGAAATTCCCGACCATGCTCAGTTCATCAAAAGACATGGTTATCTGCTTGACTTGGTTATCTCCGGTTTTGAAGAAGATATGATGCATGTCCTATTCCAGTTCTTTGATCCGAAACACCATTGCTTTACATTCCCAGATTATTAGTTGGTTCCTACCTTGGAAGAGTTCTCTAAGCTACTTGGGGTACCTATTCTTGAACAAATGCCATTCACCGGTTTATAAAAGGTTCCTAAGTACGAAGACATTGCATCAGCCTTACATCTTAAGCGCTCAGACATTGAAGCCAATTGGGAAACCAGAAGTGGAGTTAAGGGTTTACTTTCCAAGTTCCTAATGATGAAAGCCCGAGAATTCCTCAAAGTTATGAGTTTCTATGCGTTTGAAGATATTGTGGCCCTGCTAATCTATGGTTTGGTTCTATTTCCTAACTCGGATCAATTCATAGATGTCCACGCCATCAAGTTGTTTCTTACCCGCAATCCTGTTCCTACTTTACTTGGAGACATCCTACATTCTCTCCACACTCGTACTACTAAAAGACAAGGAACTCTCATGTGTTGCGTACCGTTACTTTCCAGATGGTTTATTTTGCACCTTCCTCCATCAGTTTTGAAGAATGAACAAAGGTTGAGATGGTCTCAAAGGTTAATGGCACTCTCTCATTCAGATATCCATTGGAATCTTTTCTCTCAAAAGGATTTCACCTTCATTGAGCTTGTGGAGAATTCCTAATGTACCACTACTTGGTATAAGGGGAGGTACTTACCTTTCTAGCTCTACGTCGTTTGGTATTGCTCAAGAGATGGTCCGCATGATATGCTTCTCCAAGATATTGTGTTCGACTACAACCACGATCTCGAATTACCGCGAAGGTTCATACGCTTGGGGCATGGTAAAGAAGCGATACCAAGACTTTGGGAACCGAACTCCATTCCTTGGGAACCTTACCTCAAATGGGTGAGAGCTCGAGCTCAAAACCTCATGATGCCATTCACTGCTTTTACCAAGAATTATGGAACTGTTGCTATAGGTGACGTACCTATACTATCCTCCATCCCGACATGCCTACGATTTTGAAGACTTGAAGAGATCCTGGATTCACTTAAAGAAGAGGGATACATTTGAAGCTCGAAGCGAGAAGAAAGTGCTAGAGTTTACAAAGCTACTTCACGAGGAGCGGAACGTCAACGCCTACCTCGACACCAAGAGGAAGCGCCCATGGGAGACTTAGAGCTTTAGGATTTATATGTTTTTCTTTTATTATTTTTGAACTATCTTTTGTACTTAAAAAGAATAATAAAAAGAGAACTAATAAATGTTTGTTCATTGCTTGTTTAACAAATTTAAATCTCTAAGGTCCTTGAAAACATTGCATTGCATTTGCATAAACATTGCATATCATAGCATAACATTGCACCACAAGTACATTGAAGATTGGTTTTCTCATTCTCTCGCTATTTATTTTAGCAGAAATGGCTCTCGAACAGTCTGTCAAAGATCTCGTGTTGAATGCTCGGTTCAACAGATGTTCACCGCTTTGGTCCAAGGCCAAGAAGATCCAAGAAGCTCATCAACGGAAGAAGAAGGTTGTTGGTCTTCTCAACATGGGCGGCGCTACAAAGGTGGTCCTAAGAGGGTCAGTCGGATAGAGCTCTCTGAAGGAAGTGTCAAGAATGAGGGGAGTGTCGAGGGTAATGAAGATAACCAGCGTGAGCCTAAGAAGGAGGGAGAAGATCACTCTGGCTATAGCCAATACTCTAATGAAGATGACAAGTACATGCAACTTGAAGACCGCCTGAATGCTGTGGAAAACCTGAAGATGTCCGGGCTGAATTTTGATGATCTGAGCCTTGTTCCTGGTGTGGTGATTCCTCCTAAGTTCAAAGTTCCAACTTTTGCCAAGTATGATGGCATTTCTTGTCCGAAGCTGCATTTGAAGTCTTATGTTCAAAAGATCAACCCCCACACTGATGACATAAATTTGTGGATGCACTATTTTCAAGAGAGTTTGTCCGGAACTCAGTTGGAGTGGTATTATCAGCTAGAGAATGACCGTATCCGTACCTGGAGTAACTTAGCAGATGCTTTCTACAAGAAATATGAGTACAATGCTGAATTGATACCCACTCGCATGCAACTACAGAGCATGTCTATGGGTCGTGATGAGAAGTTTAAGGAGTATGCTCAGAAATGGAGAGATTTAGCAGGCAGAGTTCAGCCACCCTTGTCCAATAGGGAATTGGTTGATATGTTTATGGGAACACTGACATGCCCGTTCTTCAATCATCTGATTGGAAACTCTTCAGCCGGATTCACCGAGTTGATATTGACGGAGGCGTATTGAAGCGGTATCAAAAGTGGAAAGATTCAGATAGAGTCATCTTCAAATCTCGAAGAGATCTTTTGGTGGTAAGAAGGAAACTAATCGTATGTCGAAAAAGCCGAGCCAAGACCGACCTGCTCAATCTGTGGGGCGGTTGTGATCTCCAATCCTACATCACCACAACCTCGGTGAGACAGCGTAGCAGGCGCCACAAAGGCAGTTCTGAAGATCAACATGCCATTGTTGCACGCCTTGCAACACATGTTGAAAGCGGTGATAACCTTGAGGATCCTCCTCAAAATATCAACACTTCCTCCCGAGATACAATCCTAATGCTAAGTGTGCTTACCATTCCAATGCCCGAGACACGACCGACAACTGTTGGGCTCAAAGAACAAGATTCAAGATTTGATTGAAGCAAGCAGATTGAGTTTGATCCTCCGCTGAGACTCGAATGTGATCAACGCGCCTATGCCTAACCATGACAAGAGTTCCAATGCTGTTGGTGACGATACTTACGTCTTCAACATAGATGACTTGACCATTCCTCTAATGACTGTTAAGAAGAATTTGCTACAAGCCGGTGTCAACCCAGGATGCCCAGAGAACTGCCGTTGGTGCCCATCTACACCTGATGGTTGTGCTTGGTTGAGAAGACGTGTTCAGTGCATGATGGATAACCGTGAAATACTATTTCTAAAACCACCGTGCGTCGTGAAGAATGTCGTTGAAGATCGAGGAGGTGAACGAAACTGCACCATCTGTGTGGGATACCTTGGGGCAGCCAAGTGGAAAGTATGATTACATGGTGAAGTACACTGTTCCTGAAAGCTACAAGATTCCTATCGAAGATGTTAAGGTAACCGGATGGGGTGACGATTTCCCGGAAGACTACGCTGATGTTAACACTATAAGGATTTCCTCTGCTGATCCTATGCCTAGAGTGGCACCTCTCATCATTACTTCTCCCGGACCAGTTCCATATTCCTCTGACAAGGTTATCCCTTGGAATTATGGAGCTGATGTTTACTATCATGGCGTCAAGCAAGACCCTCTGACCATTGAAGATCTTACAGTTGAAGCTACCATTCCTAACATTGACAACATCACTGGATCAAGTAAGGTAACCAGAACCGGAAAGGTGTTCTCTCCAGATATCTCTCCTCCAAAAGATGCTGCGACACCAGCTCGCATCCCAGCTATTCAACCCATTCCCCAAGCTAGTGGGAAAGAGCCAGTAACTCATCCCGCTCAGCCAGAAGTACCAAAGGAAGTTGCTGAGGACACCTCCAAACAAGAAATGGAGGAAATTCTGAAGATCATCAAAAAGAGTGACTACAATGTTGTGGAGCAGTTGGGATGAGACTGGCCCAAGATCTCCATGCTTGCTCTACTCTTGTGCTCGAGGCTCATGCTAATGCCTCGGTGAAGTTTGAAGAATGCTCACGTTCCAAGACACTACTACCGACCGGTTGAAGTTTGTATTTAGCTGGCTGCCAACAACGGCTAGGCTTCGATCTTGATTTGACTCTGCGAAAGAAACACAACAAAGCCTTGCACATCTGTTGAATGCAAGGGCATCACATTGTCTCATGTTTTGGTGGATACCGGTTCGCTCTAAATATCCTTCAAGCCGCTTTTGATTGGCTTGATGTCGAAGGGTTGGTTCGAGACCCATGACATTATTGTGAGAGCTTTTGATGGTTCTAAGCGAGCGAGATTGGAGAGCTCACTGCTGTTAAAGTCGGTTCCGGACTTTTGATTCCACTTTCTTTGTCATGGACATCCGTCCGACTCTTGCCTACTTGGGCCTTGGATACATGGGGCGACGCTATTACCTCTACTTTGCATCGCTAAGTACGGTGAAAGGGAAGGTTGTTACGATGTGGAGAAGAAGAATATATGGTCAGTCATCTACAGTCATTTCGATACCTCGAGGTGGAGGGTAAATTCTTCGAGACTCCCTGTCAAGCTTTTGAAACAATCCCCAGAGTCATGCCTGTTGACTCTCCCGTCACTCCTGAAGTTACACAAGTTCCGCCTAGGATGGCCTCATTGAAAGATGCTCAAGCTGCTGTTGAAGGAGGAGGTAGTACTATTTGGGGTCAGCTCCCTGATCTTCCTTTCAAATTTGACAAGACTGGCTTAGGCTTCACCATCAGAGGTCAGAAGATGATACGCCGCGAACGTGCCGGCCAACTTCCTTTCCGCATCGGCCAAAGTGGAATCCATGCTATAGAAGACGATGAAAACGACTTCGACATCAGCAAGTGGATCTTCCCAACTCCAGACAATGGGCTCAGCAATTGGAAGACTGAAGACGTCATACCAATCTCCTTTAGAAAGGAGTAATTGCTCTTGTTTTGTTTTGCTTTTCGTATTTCCTATGTTTTGAATAATAAACTCTAAAGCCTAGTGCCTTGCCCGGGGCATCATGGCTCGTTTGTGAGGGTTATTATCTATCATTTGCATATTTTCATTCAATAAAATCGTTGGACTTTTGCATTTAATTGTTGCTTTCTTTCTTTTACTTTATCACCCCTTCAAAAAGCTTTGTGTTTCTTACACACACCCACGTGATACAACTGAAATCACTCCGAATCTCGTTGATAACGCTATGCTATTGCTAAATATGACTTGATAATCCGATCTACCAAGCCGAAGGCGAAAGTGAGGAAGATTGTGAAGTGCAGGAGAACTTGTCGATTTCTGACAAGAAGATCGAGTTATCTGACCACACGAAGAGCAAGTTGAGGTTGTGAATTTGGGTACTAATGAAGGCAGAAAAGAGATCAAGATAGAGGCGGGTCTTGAGAATGTTAAAGAAAGGTTGGTTCAAATGCTACGAGACTATATTGAGGTTTTTGGTCATATGAAGACATGCGAGGTTGGACATTGATATTGTGGTACACGATTGCGACAAAGAAGGTTCTCTCCTGAAAGCAGAAGGTTAAATCGCATGCGTCCTGAGATGTCAGAGAAAATCAAAGCCGAAGTTATGAAGCAGTTCAACTTCCTATCCACAATGGGTGGCTAATATGGTGCCTGTGCCCAAGAAGGATGGCAAGGTACGAATGTGTGTGGATTACAGAGATTTGAACAAAGCGAGTCCGAAAGATGATTTTCCACTTCCTCATATTGATGTTCTGGTTAACAACACTGCCCAACATAAGGTTTTCTCCTTCATGGATGGTTTCTCCGGTTACAATCAGATCAAAATGGCTCCCGAAGACATGGATAAGACTACTTTCATTACACAGTGGGGCACTTTCTGCTACAAGGTTATGCCGTTCGGACTGAAGAACGCGGGCGCCACTTATCAGCGTGCCATGGTGACATTATTTCATGACATGATTCATCACGAGATAGAGGTCTACGTCGACGACATGATAGCTCGGTCACAGACGGAAGAAGAACATATTGATCATTTACAGAAACTGTTTGATAGGTTGAAGAAGTACAGATTGAGACTTAATCCCAACAAGTGCACCTTTGGAGTCAGATCCGGTAAACTCCTAGGATTTGTCGTTAGTGGAAAAGGTATTGAAGTTGACCCCGCCAAGGTTAAAGCTATTCAAGAGATGCCAGCTCCCCGCACCGAGAAGGAAGTCAGAGGTTTCTTGGGCCGATTGAATTACATTGCCAGACTCATTGCACATTTAACTGCTACTTGTGAACCAATCTTCAAGCTACTGAAGAAAGATCAAGTAGTGGAATGGAACAACGATTGCCAGATTGCTTTTGACAAAATCAAGGAGTACCTATAGAATCCTCCTATCCTAATGCCGCCTACCGAAGGAAGACCTCTTATCATGTACTTGACAGTGTTAGAGAACTCAATAGGGGTGTGTGTTGGGTCAACATGACGAGTCTGGTCGAAAAGAGTATGCAATATACTACCTTAGCAAAAAGTTTACCGGCGTGAAACAAGATACTCACAGCTAGAAAACTTGCAATGCTTTAACTGGGCTGCGTGGCTAAGACAATATATGTTGACTCACACTACCTTGTTGATTTCCAAGATGGATCCGATAAAATACATATTTGAGAAACCAGCTCTTTCCGGAAGAATAACAAGATGGCAAATGATCTTGACCGAGTACGACATCCAATATACTTCTCAGAAAGCCATCAAAGGAAGTGTAGTAGCCGATCATTTGGCTCATCAAGCCGTAGATGACTATCGTCTATGCGATTCAATTTCGACGAAGATGTCTTACTAGTTACGATTGCGAAGAACCGAGGCCAGACGAAGGACACGAACAAGGATCGATGGACTATGGTCTTTGATGGAGCCTCAAACGCACTTGCAATGGCATTGGCGCCATCATTACATCTCTGACGGGACACCCTTTCACCGAGGTTATGTTTCACCGCACTAACAACATGGCGAATCTGAAGTGCATCATGGGTATCAAAGTCGCTATTGACTTAAGAATCAAGTTCTTACAAGTGTATGGAGACTCGACTTTGGTGATCGATCGAGTTAAGGCGAGTGGGATACGAAACATCGAATCTCATTCCGTATCGAGAGCATGTTCGAGTTTGATCCCTACTTTGAAGAGATCACTTTCAATCACATTCCACGAGAAGAGAATCAGTTGGCAGACGCATTGGCTACTATGTCGTCTATGTTCAAGGTTAGGTGGGACAACGAGGCTCCCTAGATCATCATTGAAAAGTTTGACGAACCGGCATACTGTTATGAACTTAATACAGAAGAGAAACCTTGGTACTATGACGTGAAGAGGTATCTTGAGACTCAAGAATATCCCGCAGGGGCATCTGTTAACGATAAGAAGTTCTTGAGAAGATTTGCATCCAAATTCTTCCTCAACAACGACATCTTATACAAGCGCAATCACGACTTGTGCTTACTCCGCTGTGTAGACCGGAAAACGGCGGAACATATCATGGAAGAGTTACACGAAGGCGCATTTGCTACCCACTCCAGTGGACACACCATGGCTAAGAAGATTTTGAGAACATGTTACTATTGGTCCACCATGGAAGCTGATTGTCACCGCTATGCTCGATCTTGTCACAAATGCCAGATATATGCAGACAAAGTGCACGTACCTCCAGTGGCTCGGAATGTTCTAACAGCTCCTTGGCCTTTTGCAATGTGGGGCATTGATGTGATTGGAGAAATCAAGCCCACAACTTCCAATGGACATCGTTTCATCCTTGTGGCAATTGATTATTTTACCAAGTGGGTAGAGGCAACCTCGTTCGCATCTGTTACCAAGAATATTGTGGCCCGATTCATAAAGCATAATCTTATCTGTCGATATGGCACTCCCGAAAGGATTATCACAGATAATGGCTCTAATCTCAACAACAAGATGATCACCGAACTCTGCACGCGGTTCAAGATCAAGCATCACAACTCTTCTCCTTATCGGCCTAAGATGAATGGCGCGATGGAAGCCGCCAACAAGAACATTAAGAAGATTATCTGAAGATGACGGTGACTTACAAAGATTGGCATGAGATGTTACCATTTGCTCTTCATGGTTATCGCTTTCTGATACGAACATCAGCGGGGCAACCCCTTCTCTCTTGTATACGGTATGGAAGCAGTTTACCCATCGAGGTTCGGATACCCTCGACGAGTCCTCCAGGACGAGTTAAGCGAAGCGATTGGGTCCAGACCGCCTTGACCGATTAACTTGATTGATGAAAGCGACTCGCATCCATCGCCATGGACAGATCTATCGAGCGAATGATCGAGCATTTAACAAGAAGGTCAAACACCAAGTCTACCAAGTCGGTGATCTAGTAGTCAGCGCGTCATTCTTCCACAAAGTGATCGAGGAAAATGGACTCCCACCTATGAGGACCATTTGTAGTCGGGGCGATTTTCCGGAGCTATGATACTTAGCACCATGGATGGTGAAGACTTCCCACACCACATGAGCGGACATAGTCAAAAATACTACTACGATGAAAGAGACCCGCTAGGTTGGTGGCCTAGGCAAAAATAAGGCATCTGACAGACCAAAGGTTCGGGAAAAGTTAAGGATATATCTGAAACATGTACACGGCGGTCGAAAACTGAAAAGCGGCTTGGGCAAAAAGGGTATCCGGTAGATTGAAAACCGAAAGGCGGTCTAAGCAAAAGTTAGGGATTTAAGCGTACGACTATCTCGTCGATCATCTTACTTCTAGACTACTATCGACATTCAAGATTCAAATGGCGAAGATCAATCTACTCTTTCCAGTGACGGAGATGAGATAGTTGAAATGTATGAGTACTAGCATAGTTGGAACTTAACGAGATTGTTTCCATAGCTTTTACTTTTCGTGTACAAACTACTTGGCCATCGCCGCATTTCAAATAAATACGAGTTCTTTATCTTTACAATTTTTGCTATTTGTTATTTGCATAAAGTCAACGTTTGCTTTGAATGATTATATGCATTTGACAATAAAAGCACGCTCACGAGACATGCAAAAGTGAACATACAAAGCGTAATTACTACGAGCTCTAGGAATTGAGATGACGACGAAAGTCACCAATGCATTTCCTCAGAGCATAATCCCACAGGTGTCTCTCACCACAAAACCTTCCCAAAAAGAGAGAGAACCCCAGTAGTGATTCCACTCAACAATCGGGTTACACCATCTTGAGCAATAACATTTCCCCCAGCCGGTATTGGTCCCCAACAAGGTATCTCTCAACAATTTCCCTTTTCCCCAGCAACAGTGTCCAGACTTGAGACTTGGTCAGATAGTGCACCGGAGGAAACCTACATCTATTATACCTCATTCAGAGATTACAACGGGCTCCAGATTCTTCTAACCCGGTCTCCCGGCAATTATCAAATACTCTCAGCAGATTTACATAGATCCGGCAAGTTCCTCCCAGACTCTCCCCAGCAGGGTCTATATACGAGATCCTCAACAACGTGTTTCTCGATATCTACCATCCTCAACAAAATCTAGGACCAAGACTTGGTCAGATAGTGCACCGGAGGAATCAAAGTTTTCTTTCTTCTCAGGGTTTCCGTCCCCAAACAGAATGTCAGAAATCCTCAAACAGAACATCTGCCTCTTCTTCGAGATGGATATGTTTTGAAATACCACAACATCTATCTTTCATACATTTCTCATAAAGTCACAAAATATGCATATGTCATTCATACACATTGCCATGCATCATTCCTTGCATAAGACTAACAATATTCTATCAAAGTTTCTCTTGTTTTTTCCAAAACAGGTGAAAATCACTTCTGAAATGACAGGTCCAGGATTAATGCCCGAAGCCAGACGGGAAAACTATCTGAACGACCGCCCTAGTTGTCCTCCGACAACTGGTCCAGGATTAAGACCCGAATCAAGACGGGAAAACTATCGAGCGACCGCCCTCGTTGTCCTCCGACAACGGATCCAGGATTAATACCCAAAGCTAGACGGGAAACCCTATCCGAATGATCACAAGTTATCCTCCGATAACAGGCAGTGGATCGATACCCGAAGCACAACAGGGAAGTTATCCACATTTTGCCAACTACTACCCCCAGCGGTCCATCGAACTATTCGACTCATTCTTATTATCAACGGCAACTCTGAGTCGGTGCGACTCGGTTGCCTTGGATGGCATCTTAAGCCCATCTCCGATTACTTGTCAACATTTCTCCACTTTCGAGAATCTGCATATTTGGTTAAAAACCAATACAAACCAATAACTTCATTCAAAGATGAGCCGAAGTCTAACGTCGACTCCTCGGATGGCATCTTAAGCCATCCCACTCACATCGAGAAACATCTACGTAGCGTCGACTACTCCTCGGCACCGACCTTTCCGGATGGCATCTTAAGCCCATCCCGTCAATTCTCCTATCAACAATCTCAAGTCTAGCGTGTGACTCCTTCCCGGTAAGTCTCAACTTCTCCAATGGCATTTGTAAGACCATTCCGCATCATGATATGGCGGTGCAAATTTTCGGTGTACTCGGTGTTCAATCATCTTACGCCTCCGAGCCACGAAAGGCGACATGTCAATCTAACCCTTCGGTACAAGAAGATTGAGCAGGGGCAGCTGTCATACCCAAAATTTTCCTCCATCTTCTCAAGATATTCATACATCCATACTCGAAGGTTCTTGAGGTTGATCAGACAAACCCTCTCCTAGACAATCAACCCAAACTAGGGTTTGGTATTTCTCAGATCAAAATGGACTTCCAACGTCTCCAATGGTCTTCATGCCTCCTCATATGCTTCAAAGATTCTCCATGTCAAGTTTCAAGCCTCAGAAGTCAAGTTTCCTCAGACAATTGCTCAGATGGTTGAAAATCAATTGTATTGGACAAAAAGTCAATTGTGGTCAACATACAGTCAAACTTCATGATTTTTGGTCAACATCCTCATTTTGAAGTTACATTAATCATTTTATCAAGGGATAATCATGATTCATCAAGAAAACTCAAGATTTGCTCAAAAGTCAAACTTTCCAAATTAGGGTTTCTTGAGGAAAAGTCAACCAAACTTTGAATGGGCATAACTTCTTCATACTTTCTCAGAAATTTTTCCACCACCTCTTGTTTTGAAGGAAATTCAATTCTCTACAACTTCATGTCTCACAAGAATGTTCAAAAAATGCTTCATTTGAGAGGTATGGATCAAAACATTACAGGTCCTTTTCAAAGTCAACAAAAAGTCAACATTTTGTTTTGAAGATATATTGAGCATGGAAACTCCAATTGAGATGAGACCAAAAAGGTTGGTTAGAGGACTCTTAGAGCTTTCCAAAAAGTCCAAGAACACTCAAAAGTGTGGAAAATTGAGCAAGATACACTATTCAAAAGTTGGGCATTTTTGGACAATTGCACAAAAGGAGATAATGGTCAAAATGCAAAATTTTTCAAATGGGCCTATAATCTTATGATCCAAACTTGTTCATGATGTTATTTGTGACCCATTGATGCTTGGCCATGACAATTTTCTATTTTATTAATTTATTTTTGGATTTAAAACCATTTAATTCAAAATTAAATTATATAAAATATGAAAATAAGATATTTTCAAAAGGGTGATTTTATATTAAACTTGAGGTCCAAGGAAGCCCATGATACATGCCAATTTCGTGTTTGCTCTTACATTAAAGAGAAAATCAAATTTTCTCCAAAATTTGATTTTATTTGAAAATTATTCAATGCACATTCAAAACCAAATCTTTTTTCCTTCTTTTTCCTCTCCTAATGCACTCTATAAATAGCCAGCAAGTTGACAAGCAAAGGACACGAAACCCTAGCCCTTACCACAGCCCTCGCTTTGCTCAAAATTTTTATAAACTTTTGAAAATCCATTTCTAATTTGCAGCCACTCTTAGCCAAAACCATCCATCCAATCTTGTTCCTAAGGTTCCCAGGAGTCAAAACCATCCTTTACTTCGAAGCCAGTGCGAGCGATCCACAACTTGCTCCGATTTGGTAAATTTCTGGAAATCGAATTTCATTATTCATGCGTTGCTAATGCTTTTTATGTGTTTATTTATGCTCA
This sequence comes from Vicia sativa, assembly GCA_021764765.1. NCBI lineage: Eukaryota > Viridiplantae > Streptophyta > Magnoliopsida > Fabales > Fabaceae > Vicia > Vicia sativa. Next base: position 194,917,779 of record CM038793.1, on the reverse strand, counting down.
GGAGGTTCATTAGAACATATTTGATACCTTACATGCAAGCATATACGTAGGAATCACGCTTTACCATAGTTAGGGCATTTAATTTGTTTCGATCGGTACTTGTACAAGCATTTTAGAGCACGAGTACCACCATTGGATTCGCAGGGTCCGATTTAGGGGGGTAGGGTCCCCCTTTCCCATTTATTCTTCGTATTTTGTGTGTTTCAGTTTCAGGCTAGCCGGAGAAGACGATCGGAGCTAGGGCTCCGGCGTCGTTGACCAGCGTTGAAGCCGGCGTGGCATGCGTGGCAAGTTCGTGCTTCCTGATTCGTTCTTTCTTTCCAACTGGGGCCCGCGCGCTGACTATGTTTGATTTTCAAATATCAGTGACACGTTTACATTCAAATCCAATTGTTTTCAGCTTTTCAAACACCAAGTCTCAAGTGTCCGATGGTTAAGGCATGGTGTTGAATGCTCTCAAGGTACCGTTCGGCGTCATCGGGACGGTTTCCCTTTCTTTTCACAAACTTCATGTTTTCAATTATTTTCATATTTTCTTTTTATTTAATATTTTCATTCATTTTAATTAATTTCAATAATTTTTATCATGCATTTAAAATACCAAAAATATTCTTCTTTTGCATTATTTCAGAAAATGTTTATTTAATTTATAAAATTAAAAATATTATTTTGCATGCATATTTAATTTAATTGTTAATTTATCATTTAAATCACTTTTAATTAGTTTTAATTATTAAATTAATTCAAAAATCCCAAAAATTATTTTAGCATATTAATGTTATTTCACATGAAATATTTTTCTCATTAAAAATTATCATTTTGCTAACATTTTCTCTTGTTCGATTTCTTTGAATTTCCCGATTTCTCATCTTTTCGCAGGTTACTCCGTCTCGGACGATTTCTTTTTATCGTTTTCTTTTTTCCTATTATGTAATTGCTCATAGGATGTAATAGCTTAATTAGGGTTTTTATTTTCCGCATTTTTAAATTATGTATACGCTTAAAGAAGCCATGTAATAGCGTAGGATTTATCTTTCCTTTATATTCCGCATTTTAATTTCCGCACCCTATGAATTGCTAGTAATTAGGCGTGTATGGCAAGATAAAATTGGACATAGCTCACTCATAATGCCAAGATAAAATACCTGAAATCAACACACTCTTTCACATGCACCCATAGGGTAATTCTCTCTCGTTGCCTTCTGAATTCAAATGGTCATGTCCCTCGAGCGTAGTGGTATTCACACCGTTGCCTTCAAAACAAATCATCATAGTCCCTTCGATACAAAGATCATAAGACCCACGATGTCGCCCCGAATACATGATCTTGACCCTCGATTGTCGCCTACGAAAATGATGATAGTCCTTCAAATGTGCTAGGATACTTCCTACAAGTTGCTTTCTATGACCATCGATGTCCCGAATGTCCGCTTACATCCAACAAATGAGTTACATACCAACTAATGGTATGGATAGCGCTATTCTAAAGGAACGTAAAATAACACAGCGATCATTACGAGTAGGTAATAAGACTTTTAGTTGCTTGCTCTATCAAAATACTTTCACTCACACTTTTGTCAAAGTTCAAACTCTTTTCAAAGCGAAACATTTCCAGAACACTTTGTATACATTCCTACATGAATCATTACAAAGTCAAAGCGAAATGCCTTTTCAAGACATTTTGTCAAACACACGAAAGCACAATTTTAAAGTGATCTAAGAGCAACTAAGAGCCGTAGATAACTACGGATGGAAAGGGTGCTAATACCATCCCTTTTCATAACCTTCTCCACTCGAGAATCTAACGAAGGTCTTTTTACATACTTTTTACCTTCCCTTAATTGGATAAAAGAAAAGTCGGTGGCGACTCTTGCTATCCGCACATTTTCGATACAAAAATCTCAAAGTCAGTTCACCGTATTACAAGTGGCACCCCTCATCATTACTTCTCCATACCATTTCCATATTCCTCGACAAAGCTATCTGGTGGGCCCGTGGGTGAAGTTTACTATCATGGCGTCAAGCAAGACCCTCTGACCATTGAGGACACTGCAGTTGAAGCTACCATTCCTGACATTGACAACATCACCGGATCAAGTAAGGTGACCCGGTAGGAAGGGTATTCTCTCGATCTCTCCTCCCAAAGACACCGCGACTCATTTCGCATTCCGGCTATCGAACCAGTTCCAGGCGGAGGGAAAGAACGATAACTCATCACAGAGCGGAAGTACCAAAGGAAGTTCTGAAGATACCTCCAACAAGAGATGGAGGAAATTAGAAGATCATCAAGAAGAGTGACTGATGTTGTGGAGCAGTTGGGACGACTCGAGTCCAAAATCCCCATGCTCTCTGCTATTGCTCTGAGGCTCATGCAAGCCTTGGTGAAGTTTAAAGAGAATGCTCATATACCGCAAGACACTACTCTTGATCGGTTTGAAGTTTGTATTGCTAGCCTAGTACACCCGACGCGGTCTAGGTTTCTCTGATGCTGATTTGACTTCTGCCGGAAGGAAACACAACAAAGCCTTGCACATCTCTATTGAATGCAAGGGCATTACATTGTCTCATGTCTTGGTAGATACCGGGTCTGCTCTGAATATCCTACCGAAGAGTGCTTTTGACCGACTTGATGTTGAAGGATTGGTCTTGAAGCCCAGTGACATAGTTGTGAGAGCTTTTGATGGTTCTAAACGAATAGTACTTGGAGAGTTCATTCGGCCTGTTAAAGTTGGTTCTCAGACTCTCGACTCTACTTTCTTTGTCATGGACATCCGTCCAGCTTACTCTTGCCTACTTGGACGCCCTTGGATACATGGGGCAGGCACTGTTACCTCTACCTTGCATCAGAAGTTGAAGTACCCAGTGAAGGGGAAAGTTATTATAGTATGTGGTGAAGAGGAATACATGGTGAGTCATCTGCAGTTATTCTGATACCTCGAGATGGAAGGTGAATTCTTCGAGACTCCCTGTCAAGCTTTTGAAATAGTTCCAAGAGTCATGCCTGTTGACTCTCCTATTACTCCTAAAGTTACACAAGTTCCACCTAGGATGGCCTCACTGAAAGATGCTCAAGCTGCAGTTGAAGAAGGAGGTAGTGCTATTTAGGGACAGCTCCCCGATCTTCCTTTCAAATATGACAAGACTGGTTTAGGCTTCACCATCAAAGGTCGAGATGATCGCCCATGAGCGTCTTGACCAACTCCTGTCCACATCGATCGAGAATGGAGTCCACGCTATAGAAGACAACGATAGCGACTTGATTGGATCTTCGACTCCGACAACGGACTCAGCAATTGGAAGACCGAAGACGTAGTACCAATCTCCTTTAGACAGGAGTAATTGCTTTTGTTTTGCTTTTCGTTTTCTATGCTTTGAACAATAAACTTTAAAGCCTATTGCCTTGCCCGGGGCATCATGGCTTGTTTGTGAGGTTATTATCATCATTTGCATATTATCATTCAATAAAATCATTGGAATTTTGCATCTAAGTGTTGTTTCTTTCTTTCTTTACTACCCCTTCAAAAGCTATGTGTTCTTACACACACCCGTGATACTGCTGCAGTTCACTCGAATCTCGTTGATAAAAACTATGCTATTGCTAAATATGACTTGATAATTCGATCTACCAAGCGAAGCGAAGGTGAGGAAGATTGTGAAGTGCCGGGAGAACTTGTCGATTGCTACAACAAGAAGAGCAGTTATCACCACACGAAGAGCGATCGGGTTGTGAATCTAAATCTTGACAAAGGCGGAAAAGAAATCAAGATAGGAGCGGTCTTGAGAAAGGTGTCAAGAGATTGGTTGAGATGCTAGAGACTATATCGAGGTTTTGCTTGGTCATACGAAGACATGCAGTCTAGACATTGACATTGTGGTACACCGACTACCGAAAAGAAGGTTTTCTCGATAAGCGGAAGGTCCGGTAAGTATGCGTCACGAGATGTCTGAGAAGATCAAAGCGAGTTATGAAGCGAGTTCAATACGGTTTCTTAGCCGTTACTTCTTATCCTCGATTAGGTTGCGAATGTGTACCCGTACCTAAGAAGGATGGCAAAATACGAATGTGTAGATTACGAGAGATTTGAAAAGAAGTCGAAAAAGCGATTTCCCACTTCCTTATATTGATGTTCTAGTAAACAACACCGCTCAACATAAGGTTTTCTCCTTCATGGATGGTTTCTCTGGTTACAATCGGATCAAAATGGCTCCACGAGGACATGGAAGACTACTTTCGTTACCGATTGGGCACATTCTACTACAAGGTCATGCCGTTGGATTTGAAGAACACTTTGGTGCCAATATGCCATGGTGGCATTATTTCATGACATGATTCATCGCGAGATGAGGTCTCGTCGGCGACATGATAGCTCGGTCCTGGCGAAGAAGAACATCTCGATCATTTTTGTTTGATGGGCGAAAGTACATACTAAGACTTAATCCTAACAAGTGCACCTTTGGAGTCAAGTCCGGTAAACTCTGTCATACCCCAAATTTTGATCTAATATACCACCTTACATTTGCATCATTTGCATAACTAACAGCTCAGACAACATTAATCGGGTGTGGATTTCACAGGTCAAAATTAGGGTTTCATCAGATTTTCATCTGATTCAAGAGGCAACCAATTAGGGTTTGAGTTTTTCTCACCTCATTTGATCTATCTTGATCAAATCATCAACCTCTGATCATCAGATATCCATTTCTCTCCGCGGATCAATCAGGATCGACCAATTAGGGTTTTGATCGGGCATGAGGTTTCTCTGACTTTTTGAACAAGAAATGACTTTTTTGGATAGAGATTGGTCATTATATCTTAGATACAACATCTTGACCTAATTTCTGGATTCAAAACATCACAGAAGTTCACAGACTTTATTAGTCGATTTAAAACATCGATGAAAATTCATCACGCAGGAAAAGCAAACTTTGACTTTTGGTCAAAATTTTCAAAACAAAACTTTTTCAATCATCAAAATACTTCAAATGATCCATCATGATCATAAAAATCAAAGATTTTGAAAAAGTCAACAAAAGTCAAAGTTCTAACACTTAGAAAAATTTCTAAGTGTTGAAATTTCTTATTTTTTCCAAACTTCATGCCATTTTTTCACATAGTTCCAATTTGAATTGGAAAAAACTCAAAACATGAAAGTTTTAGCTTGTGAAACAAGCTTTTCAAAATGTCCAAGAACTCTCAAATCCATGAGTCTAGCTATACTTTTGAAATTGAAACATAAGGCTCCATGAACTTGATTTTCAAAATCAAAACTTCAATTATAGGTCATTTTTGTGTTTTCTTCATCTAGAAGCTTTCCAACCATGCCAAATGGATCATTGAGCTGATAAATATCAGCTAGAGGTAATAATTGAGAGGATTGAATCAAAATTGTAAAAATGAGCACATGGTAAAAAAGGAAACTTCCTTTTGCTTTTGAAATACTATTCTTGCCCTCAAGTTATCTTTGAATCACCAAAAGTTTGTACCTCTTGCCTAACATTTCAGAATCTTTTGGCCTATAAATAGATCACAATTCAAGTCCAAAACCACACCAAAGCAAATGCAAAATCATGCTTTCATTCTTCTTTCTTGAAAATCAAGTAACATAGTGCAAAATTGCCAAACATTGCATTTTTGAAAATCAGTTGAAAACATGTTAAATTTTGGTGTCAAACATGCTTCATGAGCAATATAAAACTTGTGTAGAACTTAAAAAAAACTTGATCAAAGCTGAAAAGCGAAATCACATGCCATGGACACATGCTTGTACAAATTGCCTTAACTCAATTCTAAAACGATAAACTTTGATCTAACCACTCAAACATCATCTATGAGCCCGTAGACATGGTCGGATCAATCACGACCAATAACACTCTAATCCATAAATCAAAGTGTCATTTTCATTACATGCGGTTGACTTGGTTGGAAAGATTGAAGCAAGCTCGAAGCAATGGACCACTTCTACACCTTCCATACATGCGTACGATGCTCGAATGATCAAGAAACAAGCTACGGAAGCGCTCTAATACCTTCTTTGATTCTCACTTGAGCAGGTTAGAACACGAACTTGGATATCCATTTCTTTGAACTAAAGCGAAAAAGCTCATGGCCGTTTTGTTTACGTACTCATAACGATCAATAGCCCTCAATAAAATCAAGGAATCATCACTCATACATAATTTAATTTGAATTCTCGGTTTAGGGTTCATAGTGGTTCCCAAAATCCAAACATGCTAGGCTTAATATAAATGCAATTAACAGTCATATTCATGTTCGTGTTGAAAAATCGAGCAATTTTGATGTTTACATCATTGAATTTCGTTGAGAAGCGAAGATTGTATTTGGAATTGATGAATCGAAGATCAAAGCGAAGAACATAGCTTGCGTGTTCTTCATTTTTAAATTTTCAAAATTTCCAATGCTTTGTTTACGTGTTCTAGTCCACGAAACACCAAGGCATTTGTCCCGATTGGTAGCTTGCTTGCCTTTAGTCCTTTCTGACACGTGTTCACCCCTTTGGTCATGGGTTCAACTCCCATCAGGACCATTCTTTTTCATACTTTTCCAATTTTTTCATGTTTTTTCATAAAACTTTCACAATTTTTTTTGACCAATCAAAACTCCTTATTTTAAGGTGATTTTTTGTACACTTGTCAATAAATGTATCTATTTTATGATAGTGCAAAAATTTTCAGAAAAAACTTTCATTTGATTATATTTTAATCGGGCGAAAGCAGCGTTACGAACACTTTTCAAACCTCCTTTTAAGGTGAAATTTTCAAGTTTTCGACTTCCGATTTTTTTCAAAACTTTTCATAAATGAACCTCACATTTCAAAACATTTTTAAATCATTTTTCAAAACATTTCATCAAAACTTACATCTTTTACCAAGATCGATCCGATTTAAACGGTAAAATCAAATTCGTTTTTCTCTCGAATTTCTCAATCGATCATGGGCCACCCTTATGGTGTAAGTCCCAACCCTTTTATGTACATATTTAGTTTTACTTGTACATACTCAAATCATCATTGTCAATATTCAAACATAAACAAATTTCGTTCGTTTGTTTTCATTTGTTTGTTTATACACCGAATACCATTGGTTTTGAAAGGAGCATTATTCCCTGTGAAACTGCTTTCAAACCAATGGGCCTCCCTCACAGTGTAAGTCCCATAACATTCTTTTATGTACATAATATTTCTTTGTACATAACAAATTCTTCAAATACATACAAATTTTTATCATACATAACACATATACTTTTTATACTCAAGTACAGACAAACTTCGATCGTTTGTTTTTCACTTCACTTGTGTATACACAAACCAACATTCTCTTATGTACATACTTTTCCTTGTACATATCAAATTCTTTTCATACAAACTTTCATCTGTACATAATACAGATACTCTTTTACAAATAAACCTTGATCAGTCGTTTCGTTTAAATACGTACATATCGTTGACCATTGGTATTGAAGGAGCATTATTCCTGTGAAACTTCTTTCAAACCAATGGGCCACCCTATGGTGTAAGTCCCAACCCCTATGTACATCCATCTTTCTACATAAATACTAGTTCGTGTACATATTTACTTCCTTGTACACAATTCAAACTTGTAAATAATCAAGTTCACGCTCGTTTTAAGCGTTCGTTTCACGGACACTTGTTTATATTTCATAAACTTTTGTAAATAAACATCATTGCATTGTTTATATTTCCTTCATAAACTCTTGTGAATACATATCACACACACCTTGTTTATACAATTTTGTCTAATTATAACATAACAATTAGTCTAACCAATAGGTTCCCCACAGTTGTAGCCTCCGCTTGGGCTTTATACAAGATAATTCATCTCGGCATGAGTTTAGCCTCGCTTGGGCTTTATACAAGATAACTCTCCCCACGAGTTAGCCTACTCTTAGGCTTCATATAAGAAAAACTCATTCATCTGAGTTTAGCCTCCGCTTAGGCTTCATATAAGACACACTCCCCTGTTGAGTTAGCCTCCTCTTGGGCTTCGTTCAAAAGAACTCCTCATTGAGTTTAGCCTTCTCTTGGGCATCATACAATGAAAGAGCGGAAATCTCTTATGACCTCCTATTGGGCTTCCAATACAAAGAATCACCGCGCTAAGATAGAACCACGAAAGGATGGTTTCCGGTGAAATCACTTTCAAATCCCAGAGTAAAATTTCCGGTGAAATTGCTCTTAATTCAAAAGGATGGTTTCTCGGTGAAATCCCTTTTAACACAAAGCCAGCCATACCCTATAACTTCCTCTTGAGCTTCATACAAGGACCCTTGATGACCCTCGATGACCCTCGGAATGCCTCCTCTTGGGCTAACAATACAAGGACCCATGGGCTTCTTAAAAGCATCCCCCTAATCCAATAAATTTCTCCTTGAGATTTAGACATCTATCATCTCTATGGAAGAAGTATCTCATCTATCACATCACATCTGATCAAACTTTTCAAAACTTTTCAAAACTCTTTTCAAACTGTTTTCAAACAAAAACATCTCTTAATTGTAAGTGGTAACACTTGTACACTCAAGCAAAACGCCCAATACTTACAGTTAAAAGATTCAATCATCTTTTTTTCAAACATCTTTCTTAAACATGTAAGTGGTAACGCTTGTACACTCGAAGCAAAACACCTATAACTTACGATGAAAGATTTTTATCGGACAAACTCTTCAAAATGTATGTGATGAAATAGATTAGATACATTTTCATTAAGATGACATTTATGCATCTCTTACTAACATCCGTTGCTTTCCACTAGCATAAGTGGGAACTACGATTGCTCGACTTTCTCAACATCCTTTTAAGAATACGTAGGCACAAGGTCTCATCCTTGCAAGCAAATTTCTATCTCTCTCGGACCAAACAAACCATAGAAACTTGTAGATCCGAGCTACAAATGCTCGATTCCACTAGGGGATATGTATCGAAGATCCACGGATCTTTGCGAGCACAATAATAACAAACACTAGAATCCCACATAATCTCTTTCTTAAAATCCAAGGAGAAAATTTCCCAATCATAGAAATAGCAATTAAAACACACAAACATATCAAACGTATTCATATATAAAGATGTAGATAACTACATATATTTAGGGTGCTCCATCTATTCCTTTATATAACAATCCCCTTACTCGGAATCTCCCCAATCGTTCGTCTAGTTTGCGCTAATCGTTACATACCAATATCAATTGAGGTATTTGACTTTCCCTTTTTCATAATCATCAAATCATCTTTCTTGTGTTGAAAATAATAAAGCTTGATGCTCATGCATCTTTATAAACAAATCAAAGATTTAAATCGTTGCGTGCGGAAGATCCGAACTCATCCTCGATAGCGTCACCTTTGCGAGCAGGAAAATGGCGACTGGCTGAGTCTGTTGAAATTTTGATTTTCAAGAAAGAAAGCAGCGTTACTCTGCTCGAGAGCACCAAGCTTTTGTTTTCAAAAAGAAAAGGGATAAGCTTTTATGTTTTGCATATATCATTTTCTTTATTGTGTGTTTTGCGATTTCATCGATGGAAAGAAATCCTAACCAATTTAAGAAACATTTTAAAGATCTAGGTGGAGGTATTAATCGTGAGAAGTTCAATGCTACGAAGTTAATATCTCCCTTTCGATGGAGGTTGTCTTGGGGTATTGTGTTTAGCAATTATTTGCGAAGAGTGCTTTGAGGAAACTCGAGAAGTGAGTGGGTTGTAGAACACATAACCCATCCGGCCATTAGGATGTAGTCAGAGATTATTGGTGTAAGCCTAGAGTAATTGTCATGCGAGACTACGATCGAGTGAGTTTCTCTTGAAAAATATTATTGGACCATCGGTATTCAACAAATCAGATAATATTTCAAAGAGGTGTTGAGCTGTATTATCGATAGAACTTGTTTCCGGATAAATAAGCCCTTAGAACTTAACCACGTTGATTCTTATCGTTGGCTTCATGCTCGTGACTTCGAACGCTTGCCCGTGTGTATAACTACTAACCATGTTTGCCGCATTCATGCATTCATTCATTCATTCAAAAACAAAAAAAAAACAACTTCATTTCTCTTCCCATTTCCAAAGAATTTAGAGATTTTTCTTTGTAAAATATTTTAGGTTAGAGTGATTGATGTCAGAGGAAGATTCACCAAAAGATACAGTTTTAGAATTCCTGACGTAGGAAAGTTAAAAGAGTTAGCATCCTTGGTAGAAGATCCCTCGGATTTCAGAAAACGCTATGGAACTCTTTAACTCTTACGAGCGCTAACGTTGATGAAGGACTTCTCAAAACTTTCGTTTTACAATCGATCTATCGTTGTTTAACTTTCCACGATTATGAATTGATGCCTACTTTGGAAGAGTATGCGCATATCCTAGGTATCTCAGTATCAGACAAAGTGCCTTTCAATGGTTTGGAAGCCATTCCCAAGTCACCAGTCATTACAATGATGACTCACTTAAAGAAATCTGAGATAGACAAAAATCTAACTACCAGAGGAAAACTCTTGGGTGACTTCAAAGTTCCTAATGGAGAAGGTTCTTAAATTCTCTCGTAGGTAGTATGGTAGCCTTTGAAGCTATTTTAGCTTTACTCCTCTATGGATTGGTGTTGTTTCCAGCGTCCCAAATTTCGTTGATATCAGCGCCATAAGGATCTTCGATTGGAAATCCGTTCCCTCTCTTGGTGACACGTCGTCTATTCATCACGGGGAATCGTCAAGGAGGCGGAACTATCGTGTGTTGTGTACCTCTTTTTCAAATGGATTACCTCACTTGCAAATCTCCTATCTTCCGAAAACAAAGGCAGTGGCATTGGTCAAGAAGACTCATGTCTCTTACAAGCGGCGATATCCATTGGTATACCTTGGCGGACAATGAGATGGAAATCATTGAGAGTTGTGGAGAATTTGCCAGCGTACCTCTCATTGGTGCGAAGGGAGGAATCAACTACAACCCTTTCACGGCAAGGCGTCAACTCGGATCGCAAACTCTAGTAAACCTCTTGGTTTCTTTGTAGAAAGTTACTTCTATCATGAAGGAGAGGATTCCCGGTTGAAGGCCAAAATGATCAAAGCTTGGCATCACATCCGAAGGAAAGAAAAGGGAAGGCAAAGAATTGTGTAGCCATGAAACCTACACTTCTTGAAGTAAAGAATAAAGAATTGACCAAGATAAGGTTTGAGAAAGAAGCTTTGGAAAACAAATTCCTTAAGACTAATCTTGAGAATGAGAAGCTCGAAGCAAGTCAAAGATCATGAAAAGGCGCTTTACTTCCAGGATGAATGGCTCATGGAGAAGATGAGAAGATTCGCGGAAGGATGGCCTTAATCAAAGATCGTCAAAGAAAGGAAAAGAAAGCGAGGAAATGACAACCAGCGATCCGCTCCCAGCGAGTGGAAGAGTCATCGTGACTAAAAGCCGACTGAACTAAAAGCTCGCTATGGAAAGAAATCCACGAATTTAAATTGCATCAAGCCTTTGGATCTTCATCCGGCGAGGGCGTTTAATTAGTTCAATTTAGTTTGTAATTTTATCATTTATTTTATCATTCGTGTGAGCAATGCTCCAACAAAAACAATTGTTGTAATATTCTTCCATTTAATCAATAAATGTGTGTTGTTACATCATACCCCAATTTTGACCTAATATACCACCTTACATTTGCATCATTGCATAACTAACGATTCGAGACAACATTAATCGGGTATAGCATTCACGAGGTCAAAATTAGGTTTCATCAATTTCATCGATTCAAGATCTAACCAATTAGGGTTTGAATTTTTCTCATCTTATTTGATCTATCTTGATCAAAATATCCACCTCTGATCATCAGATATCCATTTTCTCTCACAGATCAATCGAGGATCGACCAATTAGGGTTTTGATCGGGCGTGAGATTTCTCTGACTTTTTGAACAAGAAATAACTTTTTTGGATAGAGATTGGTCATTATATCTTAGGTACAACATCTTGACCTAATTTCTGGATTCAAAACATCACAGAAGTTCACAGACGTCCTCAGTCAATTTCAGAAACGTCTGATGAAATTTCATCTGCATAGAAAAGTCAAACTTTGACTTTTGGTCAAATTTTCAAAACAAAACTTTTCCAACATCAAAATACTTCAAATGATCCATCATGATCATAAAAATCAAAGAATTTGAAAAGTCAACAAAAAGTCAAAAGTTTTCATACTTAGAAATTTTTCTAAGTGTTGAAATTTCTCATTTTACAAACTTCAAGCCATTTTTCACCTAGTTCCAATTGGAATTTGAAAAACTCAAAACATGAAAGTTGTAGCTTGTGGAAAGATCTTTCCAAAATGTCCAAGAACTCTCAAATCCATGGAGTCTAGCTATGTCTTTGAAATTGAAACATAAGGCTCCATGAAACTTGATTTTCAAGATTCAAAACTTCAAATTATAGGTCATTTTGTGTTTTTCTCATTTAGACCACTTGCCACCTTGCCAAATTGAGTCATCAAACTGATAAACATCAGTGAAGTGATAATTGAAAGATTGGATCAAGTTGAATAATATCACACATGGTGAAAAAAGGAACCTTCCTTTTGCTTTACAAAGACTTTCTTGCCCTTAAGCTTTCTTTGAATCACCAAATGCCATGTCCTTCTTGCCTAACATTGCAGTCCTAATTGGCCTATAAAGGATCACATTTCAAGCCTAAATCAACACCAAAAACATTGCAAAGTCATGCTTCTCACTTCTTTCTTCAAAATCAAGTAACATAACATTTTGAGAAAACTTGCAATTTTCAAAATTCAATGAAAACATGATAAATTTTGGTGTCTAACATGTTTCATGATCATTATTAAACTTGTTCCAAACTTAAAATTAACTTGAACAAGGCTGGAAATCAAAATTGCATCTTATGCACATAAGCTTCAAAGCGCCATAACATAATGAAGCTTGGCTTGATTCCTTTGAGTTACGGCGACCAAACACAATCCATATACATCATGGAGTTGATCCAAAACAAGAACAACAACCTGTAAATCCATTAACCCCATTTCGAGTTTCACTTTGAATTGGTGTAGGTGGACTTGGTGGAGTAATTGGAAAGGATTCAAGGCAAGCGAGGCTATCATCACGACTTCCATACATGCGATGAAGCTCAAATGATCAAGCAGACAGCGGAAACACTCTAGCATCGATTCGATCCTCACTTTTCGGTATGCATATGAGCTGTGATATCATGATTCCTTGCATCAATTGAAAAAAGCTCTTGGCCATTCTCTTTACGCACCTTTACGATCATTAACCCTCAAAAAATCAAAGAATCATAAAGCGTACATCATTTAATTTGAAATCTTAAGTTTAGGGTTCATCGCGATTTCAAAAATTCAAACATGATAGACTTAAAATAAATGAAATTAACAAACACCATCATGTTCGTGATGAAAAACCGAGCAACTTTGATGTTTACATCATTGAATTTGGTTGAGAAACGAAGATTTTGGATTGAATCAAAGAATCGAAAATCAAAACCATAAACCCGGTGTGGCGTGTTCTTGGTGTTCTTCAATTTTCAAATTTTAAATAAGCCAATCGTATATCAGCGTGTTAGGTCCACTAACACTCCAGCGCATTTGGTCTAGTGGTTGTGCTTGCCCTTAAGGTCTTCTTGCCACGCGTCCACCTCATGGTCATGGGTTCAACACCATCGGGACCATTTTTTTTCCATTCTTTTTACAAACTTTCAATTTTTTCATGTTTTTATCAAACTTTCACAATTTTTTGACCAATCAAAACTTCTCATTTTGAGATGATTTTTAAACACTTGTCAATAAATACATCTATTTTGTGATAGTGCAAAATTTTCGAAAAAACTTTCATCTGATTAAATTTTAATCGAGCGAAGCAGCGTTACGAACACTTTTCAAACCTCCTTTAAGGTGAATTTTTCAAGTTTTCGACTTCGATTTTTTCAAAACTTTTCATAAATGAACCTCACATTTCAAAACATTTTCAAAACATTTCAAAACATTTTCAAAACATTTCAAAATCATTTTCAAAACATTTCATCAAAACTTGCATCTTTTACCATGATCGATCCGATTTAAAACGATAAAACTGATTTCGTCTTCTCTCGAATTTCTCGATCGATCATGGGCCACCCTTACGGTGTAAGTCCCAATCCTTTATGTACATATTTAGTTTTACTTGTACATACTCAAATTATCATTGTTAATATTCAAACGTAAACAAATTTCTTTCGTTTGTTTTCATTCGTTTGTCTATACGCCAAATCCATTGGTTCTAAAGAAAGAATTCTTCTGAGTAAAATTTCTTTTTGACCAATGGGCCTCCATCATGGTGTAACTCCCATAACATTCTTTTGTGTACATAATATTTCTTTGTACATATCAAATTCTTTTCAAAACACATACAAATTTTATACATACATAACAGATACTTCTTTTCAAATACTTTTTATCACATGTACATAGATACCTTTTCTGAATAAACTTCAATCTATCATTTCGTTTCATCTGTACATTTTACACTGAATACCATTGATTTTGAAAGAAGCATTATTCCCTGTGAAACTGTTTTCAAATCAATGGGCCTCCCTTATGGTGTAAGTCCCAACCATCCTATGTACATCCATCTTTCTGTCTGTACATAAATAGCTCGTTCGTGTACATATTCATTTCCTTGTACACAGTACAAACTTGTAAATAATCAAGTTGCGCTCGTTTTAAACGTTCGTTCACAAACACTTGTTTATATTTCATAAACTGCTGTAAATAAACATCATGCATTGTTTATATTTCCTTCATAAACTCCTGTGAATACATATCACACACACACACACTGTTTATACAACTGTCTAGTCATAACATAACAATTAGACTAATCAATAGGTTCCCACAGTATAGCCTCCGCTTGGGCTTCATACAAGATAACTCATCCTCAGTTGAGTATAGCCTCCGCTTGGGCTTCATACAAGACAATCCATCCCCAGCATGAGTTAAACCTCCGCTTGGGCTTCATACAAGATATTTTTATCTCCAACAGAGTTTAGCCTTCTCTTGGGCTTTGTACAAAGAAACTCTCCCCACAGAGTTAGCCTCCGCTTAGGCTTCATATAAGACAATACTCCCCTATTGAGTCAGCCTCCTCTTGGGCTTCGTTCAAAAGAACTCCTCTTTGAGTTTAGCCTTCTCTTGGGCATCATACAATGAAAGAGACAGAAAATCTCTTAAACAGCCTCCTATTGGGCTTCCAATACAAAGAATCACCCGAGCTAAGATAGAACCACGAAAGGATGGTTTCCGGTGAAATCACTTTCAAATTCCCAGTAAAATTTCCGGTGAAATTGCTCTTATTGAGAAAGGATGATTTCTCGGTGAAATCCCTTTCAAACCAAAACCGACCATACCTATAGCTTCCTCTTGAGCTTCATACAAGGACCCTCGATGACCTCGATGACCCTCGGAATGCCTCCTCTTGGGCTAACAATACAAGGACCCACGGGCTTCTTAAAGCATCCCTTTAATCCAATCAATTTCTCCTCGAGATTTAGACATTTATCATCTCTATGGAAGAAGTATCTCATCTATCATCACATACAAACAAAACTTTTCAAACTCTTTTCAAACTATTTTCAAACAAAAACATCTCTTAATTGTAAGTGGTAGCGCTTGTACACTCAAGCAAAACACCCAATACTTACAGTTAAAAGATTCAATCACCTTTTCAAACATCTTTCTTAAACATGTAAGTGGTAGCGCTTGTACACTCAAGCAAAACACCTAATACTTACGATGAAAGATTTCAATCAACTTTTCAAAATGTATGTGATGAAATAGATTAGATACATTTTCATTAAGATGACATTTGCATCTCTTACTAACATCCGTTGCTTTCCACTAGCATAAGTGGGAACTACGATTGCTACGACTTTCTCAACATCCTTTTAAGAATCGTAGGCACAAGGTCTCATCCTTGCCGAGCAAATTTCTATCTCTCGGACCAAACAAACCATAGAAACTTGTAGATCCGAGCTAATGCTCGATTCCACTAGGGATATGTATGCAAAAGATCCACGGATCTTTGCGAGCACAATAATAACAAACACTAGAATCCCACATAATCTCTGTTTCTTAAAATCCAAGGAGAAAATTTCCCAATCATAGAAATAGCAATTAAAACACACAAACATATCAAGCGTATTCATATATAAAGATGTAGATAACTACATATATTTAGGGTGCTCCATCTATTCCTTTATATAACAATCCCCTTACTCGAAATCTCCCCAATACGTTCGTCTAGTTTGCGCTAATCGTTCGCATACCAATATCAATTGAGGGTATTTGACTTTCCCTTTTCATAATCATCAAATCATCTTTCTTGTGTTGAAAATAATAAAGCTTGATGCTCGCGGCATCTTTATAAACAAATCAAAAGATTTAAATCGTTGCGTGCGGAAGATCCGAACTCACGTTCGCATCCTCGGTAGCGTCACCTTTCCGACAGGAAAAATGGCGACTCTGGGGGTCTGTTGAAATTTTGATTTTCAAGAAAGAAAAGCGTTACTCGCTCGAGAGCACCAAGCTTTTGTTTTCAAAAGAAAAGGGATAAGCTTTTATGTTTGCATATATCATTTTTCTTTATTGTGTGTTTTGCGATTTCATCGATGGAAAGAAATCTAACCAATTTAGAAACATTTTAAAGATCTAGGTGGAGGTATTAATCGTGAGAAGTTCAATGCTTACGAAGTTAATATCTCCCTTCGATGGAGGTTGTCTTGGGGGTATTGTGTTTAGCAATTATTTGCGAAGCGTTGCTTTCGAAACTAGAAAGTGAGTGGGCTGTAGAACACATAACCCATCCAGCCATTAGGATGTAGTGCAGAGATTATTCGGTGTAAGCCTAGAGTAATTGTCATGCGAGACTACGATCGGCGAGTTTCTCTTGAAAAATATTATTGGACCATCGGTATTCAACAAATCCGATAATATTTCAAAGAGGAGTGTTGAGCACTGTATTATCGATAGAACACATTTCACGGATAAATAAGCCCTTAGAACTTAACCACGTTGATTCTTATCGTTGGCTTCATGCTCGTGACTTGAGCGCTTGCCGTGTGTATAACTACTAACCATGTTTGCGCATTCATGCATTCATTCATTCATTCAAAAACAAAAAAAAACAACTTCATTTCTCTTCCATTTCAAAGAATTTAGAGATTTTTCTTTGTAAAATATTTTAGGTTAGAGTGATTGATGTCGGAGGAAGATTCACCAAAGATACGTTTAGAATTCTGACGTAGGAAAGTTAAAGAGTTAGCATCCTTGGTAGAAGATCCCTCGGTTTGAGAGCGCTGGAACTCTTTTAACTCTTACGAGCGCTAACGTTGATGAAGGACTTCTCAAAACTTTCGTTCGTTTTACAATCGATCTATCGTTGTTTAACTTTCACGATTATGAATTGATGCCTACTTTGGAAGAGTATGCGCATATCCTAGGTATCTCGGATCGGACAAAGTGCCTTTCAATGGTTTGGAAGCCATTCCCAAGTCACCGTCATTACAATGATGACTCATAAAGAAATCGAGATAGACAAAATCTAACTACGGAGGAAAACTCTTGGGTGACTTCAAAGTTCCTAATGGAGAAGGTTCTTAAATTCTCTCCAGCCGGTAGTATGGTAGCCTTTGAAGCTATTTTAGCTTTACTCCTCTATGGATTGGTGTTGTTTCCCAACGTCCCAAATTTCGTTGATATCAGCGCCATAAGGATCTTCGATTGGAAATCCGTTCCCACTCTGCTTGGTGACACGTCGTCTCTATTCATCACGGGAATCGTCAAGGAGAGCGAAACTATCGTGTGTTGTGTACCTCTGTTTTTCAAATGGATTACCTCACACCTAAATCTCCTATCTTCGCGAAAACAAAGGCAGTGGCATTGGTCAAGAAGACTCATGTCTCTTACAAGCGACGATATCCATTGGTATACCTTGGCGGACAATGAGATGGAAATCATTGAGAGTTGTGGAGAATTTGCCAACGTACCTCTCATTGAGTGCGAAGGAGGAATCAACTACAACCATTTCACGGCAAGGCGTCAACTCGGATCACGCAAACTCTAGTAAACCTCTTGGTTTCCAGTGAAAGTTACTTCTATCATGAAGGAGATTCCCAGGATTGAAGGCCAAAATGATCAAAGCTTGGCATCACATCAGAAGGAAAGAAAAGGAAGGCAAAGAATGTGTAGCCATGAAACCTACACTTCTTGGGTAAAGAAAGAGCGAAGGAATTTGAATGCCTTACGCTATGAGATCCCATGTTCTCAATCATTTCCAAATCAACAAATTTTCCGTTGAGTGTGGGAGAATACCAAAAGCCTTGACCAAGATAAGGTTTGAGAAAGAAGCTTTGGAAAACAAATTCCTTAAGACTAATCTTGAGAATGAGAAGCTCAGAAGCAAGTCAAAGATCATGAAAAGGCGCTTTACTTCCGGATGAATGGCTCATGGAGAAAGATGAGAAGATTCGCGGAAGGATGGCCTTGATCAAAGATCGTCAAAGAAAGGAAAAGCTTGAGGAAATGACAACCAGCGATCCGCTCCCAGCAGTGGAAGAGAGTCATCAGAAGCTAAAAGCGAAAAGCTGAACTAAAAGCTCGCTATGGAAAGGAAATGAAGTTAAAACATCGAGCCTTTGGATCTTCATCCAAGCGAGGGCGTTTAATTAGTTCAATTTAGTTTGTAATTTTATCATTTATTTTATCATTCGTGTGAGCAATGCTCCAACAAAAACAATTGTTGTAATATTCTTCCATTTAATCAATAAATGTGTGTTTATCATACCCCAAATTTTGACCTAATATACCACCTTACATTTGCATCATTGCATAACTATGATTCGAACAACATTAATCGGGTATAGCATTCACGAGGTCAAAATTAGGGTTTCATCAATTTTCATCGATTCAAGATCTAACCAATTAGGGTTTGAATTTTTCTCATCTTATTTGATCTATCTTGATCAAAATATCCACCTCGATCATCGGATATCCATTTTCTCTCACGGATCGATCGAGGATCGACCAATTAGGGTTTTGATCGGCGTGAGATTTCTCGACTTTTGAACAAGAAATAACTTTTTGGATAGAGATTGGTCATTATATCTTAGGTACAACATCTTGACCTAATTTACGGATTCAAAACATCACGAAGTTCACGGGCGTCCTCGATCGATTTGAAGCGTCGATGAAATTTCATACGCATAGAAAAGTCAAACTTTGACTTTTGGTCAAATTTTCAAAACAAAACTTTTCCAACATCAAAATACTTCAAATGATCCATCATGATCATAAAAATCAAAAAATTTGAAAAGTCAACAAAAGTCAAAAGTTTTCATACTTAGAAATTTTTCTAAGTGTTGAAATTTCTCATTTTACCAAACTTCAAGCCATTTTTCACCTAGTTCCAATTGGAATTTGAAAAACTCAAAACATGAAAGTTGTAGCTTGTGGAAAGATCTTTCCAAAATGTCCAAGAACTCTCAAATCCATGGAGTCTAGCTATGTCTTTGAAATTGAAACATAAGGCTCCATGAAACTTGATTTTCAAAGATTCAAAACTTCAAATTATAGGTCATTTTGTGTTTTCTCATTTAGACCACTTGCCACCTTGCCAAATTGAGTCATCAAACTGATAAACATCGGTGAGAAGTGATAATTGAAAGATTGGATCAAGTTGAATAATATCACACATGGTGAAAAAAGGAACCTTCCTTTGCTTTACAAAGACTTTCTTGCCCTTAAGCTTTCTTTGAATCACCAATGCCATGTCCTTCTTGCCTAACATTGCAGTCCTAATTGGCCTATAAAAGGATCACATTTCAAGCCTAAATCAACACCAAAAACATTGCAAAGTCATGCTTCTCACTTCTTTCTTCAAAATCAAGTAACATAACCATTTTGAGAAAACTTGCAATTTTCAAAATTCAATGAAAACATGATAAATTTTGGTGTCTAACATGTTTCATGATCATTATTAAACTTGTTCCAAACTTAAAATTAACTTGAACAAGGCTCGAAATCAAAATTGCATCTTATGCATAAGCTTCAAAGCGCCATAACAATGCTGAAGCTTGGCTTGATTCCTTTGAGTTACAATGATAAACACAATCCATATACATCATGGAGTTGATCCAAAACAAGAACAACAACACTGTAAATCCATTAACCCCATTTTCGAGTTTCACTTTGAATTGTTGTAGGTGGACTTGGCTGGAGTAATTGGAAAGGATTCAAGGCAAGCGAGGCTATCATCACGACTTCCATACATGCTGAGTGAAGCTCGAATGATCAAGAAACAACAGCTGAAACACTCAGCATCGATTTGATCCTCACTTTTCGGTATGCATATGAGCTGTGATATCATGATTCTGCATCAATTGAAAAAGCTCTTGGCCATTCTCTTTCTACCTAACACGATCATTAACCCTCAACAAAATCAAAGAATCATAAGCTGTACATCATTTAATTTGAAATCTTAAGTTTAGGGTTCATCATGATTTCAAAAATTCAAACATGATAGACTTAAAATAAATGAAATTAACAAACACCATCATGTTCGTGATGAAAAACCGAGCAACTTTGATGTTTACATCATTGAATTTGGTTGAAAGCGAAGGTTTTGGATTGAATCAAAGAATCGAAAATCAAAACCATAAACCAGTGTAGCGTGTTCTTGGTGTTCTTCAATTTCAAATTTTAAATAAGCCAATCGTATATCAACGCGTGTTACAGTCCACTAACACTCCAGCGCATTTGGTCTAGTGGTTGTCTGCCCTTAAGGTCTTCTTGCCAGCGTCCACCTGGTCATGGGTTCAACACCCATCCGGGACCATTTTTTCCATTCTTTTACAAACTTTCAATTTTTCATGTTTTTATCAAACTTTCACAATTTTTTGACCAATCAAAACTTCTCATTTTGAGATGATTTTTAAACACTTGTCAATAAATACATCTATTTTGTGATAGTGCAAAATTTTCAGAAAAAACTTTCATCGATTAAATTTTAATCGAGCGAAAGCGCGTTACGAACACTTTTCAAACCTCCTTTTAAGGTGAATTTTTCAAGTTTTCGACTTAGATTTTTCAAAACTTTTCATAAATGAACCTCACATTTCAAAACATTTTCAAAACATTTCAAAACATTTTCAAAACATTTCAAAATCATTTTCAAAACATTTCATCAAAACTTGCATCTTTTACCATGATCGATCCGATTTAAAGCGATAAAATTGATTTCGTCTTCTCTGAATTTCTCGATCGATCATGGGCCACCCTACGGTGTAAGTCCCAATCCTTTATGTACATATTTAGTTTTACTTGTACATACTCAAATTATCATTGTTAATATTCAAGCGTAAACAAATTTCTTTCGTTTGTTTTCATTCGTTTGTCTATCATGAAATCCATTGGTTCTAAAGAAAATTCTTACGAGTAAAATTTCTTTTTGACCAATGGGCCTCCATCATGGTGTAACTCCCATAACATTCTTTTGTGTACATAATATTTCTTTGTACATATCAAATTCTTTTCAAAACACATACAAATTTTTATACATTACATATACGAGATACTTCTTTTCAAATACTTTTTTATACGTACATATCTGAGATACCTTTTGATAAACTTCAATCTATCATTTCGTTTCATCTGTACATTTACTGAATACCATTGATTTTGAAAGAAGCATTATTCCTGTGTTTTCAAATCAATGGGCCTCCCTATGGTGTAAGTCCAACCTCCTATGTACATCCATCTTTCATGCGTACATAAATAGCTCGTTCGTGTACATATTCATTTCCTTGTACAGTACAAACTTGTAAATAATCAAGTTCGCTCGTTTTAAGCGTTCGTTCACAAACACTTGTTTATATTTCATAAACTGCTGTAAATAAACATCATGCATTGTTTATATTTCCTTCATAAACTCTGAATACATATCACACACACACACTTTTTTATACAACTGTCTAGTCATAACATAACAATTAGACTAATCAATAGGTTCCCACAGTATAGCCTCGCTTGGGCTTCATACAAGATAACTCATCCTCGGTTGAGTATAGCCTCGCTTGGGCTTCATACAAGACAATCCATCCCGGCATGAGTTAAACCTCCGCTTGGGCTTCATACAAGATATTTTTATCTCCATGAGTTTAGCCTTCTCTTGGGCTTTGTACAAAGAAACTCTCCCCACGGAGTTAGCCTCCGCTTAGGCTTCATATAAGACAATACTCTATTGAGTCGGTACGTTCAAAAGAACTCCTCTTTGAGTTTAGCTTTGGGCATCATACAATGAAAGAGGCAGAAAATCTCTTGGACAGAATCACCAGCTAAGATAGAACCACGAAAGGATGGTTTCCGAAATCACTTTCAAATTCCCAGTAAAATTTCCGGTGAAATTGCTCTTATTCGAGAAAAGGATGATTTCTCGGTGAAATCCCTTTCAAACACAAAACCGACCATACCACTATAGCTTCCTCTTGAGCTTCATACAAGGACCCTCGATGACCCTCGGAATGCCTCCTCTTGGGCTAACAATACAAGGACCCACGGGCTTCTTAAAGCATCCCTTTAATCCATCAATTTCTCCTCGAGATTTAGACATTTATCATCTCTATGGAAGAAGTATCTCATCTCACATCACATACAAACAAACTTTTCAAAACTTTTCAAACTCTTTTCAAACTATTTTCAAACAAAACATCTCTTAATTGTAAGTGGTAGCAACTTGTACCTCAAGCAAAACACCCAATACTTACAGTTAAAAGATTCAATCACCTTTTCAAACATCTTTCTTAAACATGTAAGTGGTAGCGGCTTGTACACTCAAGCAAAACACCTAATACTTACGATGAAAGATTTCAATCAACTTTTCAAAATGTATGTGATGAAATAGATTAGATACATTTTCATTAAGATGACATTTGTCATCTCTTACTAACATCCGTTGCTTTCCACTAGCATAAGTGGGAACTACGATTGCTACGACTTTCTCAACATCCTTTTAAGAATACGTAGGCACAGGTCTCGCCAGCAAATTTCTATCTCTCGGACCAAACAAACCATAGAAACTTGTAGATCAGAGCTACAAATGCTACGATTCCCACTAGGGGATATGTATGCAGAAGATCCACGGATCTTTGCGAGCACAATAATAACAAACACTAGAATCCCACATAATCTATGTTTCTTAAAATCCAAAGGAAAATTTCCAATCATAGAAATAGCAATTAAAACACACAAACATATCAAGCGTATTCATATATAAAGATGTAGATAACTACATATATTTAGGGTGCTCCATCTATTCCCTTTATATAACAATCCCTTACTAGAATCTCCCCGATCACGTTCGTCTAGTTTAGCTAATCGTTACGCATACCAATATCAATTGAGGGTATTTGACTTTCCCCTTTTCATAATCATCAAATCATCTTTCTTGTGTTGAAAATAATAAAGCTTGATGCTCGGCATCTTTATAAACAAATCAAAAGATTTAAATCGTTGCGTGCGAAGATCCGAACTCACGTTCGCATCCTCGGTAGCGTCACCTTTTAACGGAAAAATGGCGACTCTGTTTGAAGTCTATTGAAATTTTGATTTTCAAGAAAGACGTTACTAGAGCACCAAGCTTTTGTTTTCAAAAGAAAAGGGATAAGCTTTATGTTTTGCATATATCTGTTTTTCTTTATTGTGTTTTGCGATTTCATCGATGGAAAGAAATCTAACGAATTTAGAAACATTTTAAAGATCTAGGTGGAGGTATTATCGTGAGAAGTTCAATGCTTTGAAGTTAATATCTCGCTAGTGGAGGTTGTCTTGGGGGTATTGTGTTGCAATTATTTGCGAAGGCATGTGCTTCGAGGAAACTCGAGAAGGTGAGTGGGCTGTAGAACACATAACCCATCACAGCCATTAGGATGTAGTGCGAGAGATTATTCGGGTGTAAGCCTAGAGTAATTGTCATGCGAGACTACGATCGGCGAGTTTCTCTTGAAAAATATTATTGGACCATCGGTATTCAACAAATCGATAATATTTCAAAGAGAGTGTTGAGCACTGTATTATCGATAGAACTGTTTCCGGATAAATAAGCCCTTAGAACTTAACCACGTTGATTCTTATCGTTGGCTTCATGCTCGTGACTTGACGCTTGCCGTGTGTATAACTACTAACCATGTTTGCCGCATTCATGCATTCATTCATTCATTCAAAAACAAAAAAAACAACTTCATTTCTCTTCCCATTTCAAAGAATTTAGAGATTTTTCTTTGTAAAATATTTTAGGTTAGAGTGATTGATGTCGGAGGAAGATTCACCAAAGATACGGTTTAGAATTCCGTAGGAAAGTTAAAAGTTAGCATCCTTGGTAGAAGATCCCTCGGTTTGAAAAACGCTATGGAACTCTTTTAACTCTTCGACATGCGTTGATGAAGGACTTCTCAAAACTTTCGTTCGGTTTTACAATCCGATCTATCGTTGTTTAACTTTCACGATTATGAATTGATGCCTACTTTGGAAGAGTATGCATATCCTAGGTATCTCGATGTCGAGACAAAGTGCCTTTCAATGGTTTGGAAGCCATTCCCAGTCACCGATCATTACAATGATGACTCACTTAAAGAAATACGAGATAGACAAAAATCTAACTACGGAGGAAAACTCTTAGGGTGACTTCAAAGTTCCTAATGGAGAAGGTTCTTAAATTCTCTGCAGTAGGTATGGTAGCCTTTGAAGCTATTTTAGCTTTACTCCTCTATGGATTGGTGTTGTTTCCCAACGTCCCAAATTTCGTTGATATCAACGCCATAAGGATCTTCGATTGGAAATCCGTTCCCTCTGCTTGGTGACACGTCGTCTCTTCATCACGGGAATCGTCAAGGAGGCGGAACTATCGTGTGTTGTGTACCTCTGTTTTTCAAATGGATTACCTCACACTGCCTAAATCTCCTATCTTCCCGAAAACAAAGGCAGTGGCATTGGTCAAGAAGACTCATGTCTCTTACAACCGGCGATATCCATTGGTATACCTTGGCGAGACAATGAGATGGAAATCATTGAGAGTTGTGGAGAATTTGCCAGCGTACCTCTCATTGGTACGAAGGAGGAATCAACTACAACCCTTTCACGGCAAGGCGTCAACTCGGATCGCAAACTCTAGTAAACCTCTTGGTTTCAACATGAAAGTTACTTCTATCATGAAGGAGAGGATTCCGGTTGAAGGCCAAAATGATCAAAGCTTGGCATCACAGAAGGAAAGAAAAAGGAAGGCAAAAGAATTGTGTAGCCATGAAACCTACACTTCTTGGGTAAAGAAAAGAAGCGAAGGAATTTGAATGCCTTACGCTTATGAGGATCCCATGTTCTCGATCATTTCCAAATCAACAAATTTTCCGTTGAGTGGGGAGAATACCGAAGCCTTGACCAAGATAAGGTTTGAGAAAGAAGCTTTGGAAAACAAATTCCTTAAGACTAATCTTGAGAATGAGAAGCTCAAGAAGCAAGTCAAAGATCATGAAAAGGCGCTTTACTTCCGGGATGAATGGCTCGGAAAGATGAGAAGATTCGCGGAAGGATAGCGATCAAAGATCGTCAAGAAAGGAAAAGAAAGCTTGAGGAAATGACAACCAGCGATCCGCTCCCAGCGAGTGGAAGAGTCATCGACAAGCTAAAAGCGAGAAAGCGAACTAAAAGCTCGCTATGGAAAGGAAATCCACGAAGTTAAAAGTGCATCAAGCCTTTGGATCTTCATCAAGCGAGGGCGTTTAATTAGTTCAATTTAGTTTGTAATTTTATCATTTATTTTATCATTCGTGAGCAATGCTCCAACAAAAACAATTGTTGTAATATTCTTCCATTTAATCAATAAATGTGTGTTGTTTATCATACCCCAAATTTTGACCTAATATACCACCTTACATTTGCATCATTGCATAACTATGATTCGAGACAACATTAATCGGGTATAGCATTCACAGGTCAAAATTAGGGTTTCATCAATTTTCATCGATTCAAGATCTAACCAATTAGGGTTTGAATTTTTCTCATCTTATTTGATCTATCTTGATCAAAATATCCACCTCGATCATCGGATATCCATTTTCTCTCCGGATCGATGAGGATCGACCAATTAGGGTTTGATCGGGCGTGAGATTTCTCGACTTTTGAACAAGAAATAACTTTTTGGATAGAGATTGGTCATTATATCTTAGGTACAACATCTTGACCTAATTTACGGATTCAAAACATCACGAAGTTCACGAGGCGTCCTCGATCGATTTGAAGCGTCGATGAAATTTCATCTGCATAGAAAAGTCAAACTTTGACTTTTGGTCAAATTTTCAAAACAAAACTTTTCCAACATCAAAATACTTCAAATGATCCATCATGATCATAAAAATCAAAAGAATTTGAAAAGTCAACAAAAGTCAAAAGTTTTCATACTTAGAAATTTTTCTAAGTGTTGAAATTTCTCATTTTACAAACTTCAAGCCATTTTTCACCTAGTTCCAATTGGAATTTGAAAAAACTCAAAACATGAAGTTGTAGCTTGTGGAAAGATCTTTCCAAAATGTCCAAGAACTCTCAAATCCATGGAGTCTAGCTATGTCTTTGAAATTGAAACATAAGGCTCCATGAAACTTGATTTTCAAAGATTCAAAACTTCAAATTATAGGTCATTTGTGTTTTCTCATTTAGACCACTTGCCACCTTGCCAAATTGAGTCATCAAACTGATAAACATCAGTGAGAAGTGATAATTGAAAGATTGGATCAAGTTGAATAATATCACACATGGTGAAAAAGGAACCTTCCTTTTGCTTTACAAAAGACTTTCTTGCCCTTAGCTTTCTTTGAATCACCAAATGCCATGTCCTTCTTTAACATTGCAGTCCTAATTGGCCTATAAAAGGATCACATTTCAAGCCTAAATCAACACCAAAAACATTGCAAAGTCATGCTTCTCACTTCTTTCTTCAAAATCAAGTAACATAACCATTTTGAGAAAACTTGCAATTTTCAAAATTCAATGAAAACATGATAAATTTTGGTGTCTAACATGTTTCATGATCATTATTAAACTTGTTCCAAACTTAAAATTAACTTGAACAAGGCTGAAATCAAAATTGCATCTTATGCACATAAGCTTCAAAGCGCCATAATCGAAGCTGAAGCTTGGCTTGATTCCTTTGAGTTACGAGCAAAAACACAATCCATATACATCATGGAGTTGATCCAAAACAAGAACAACAACACTGTAAATCCATTAACCCCATTTCGAGTTTCACTTTGAATTGTTGTAGGTGGACTTGGCTGGAGTAATTGGAAAGGATTCAAGAGCGGGGCTATCATCACGACTTCCATACATGCAAGATGAGCTCGAATGATCGAAGCGACAAGCTGAAACACTCTAGCATCGATTTCGATCCTCACTTTTCGGTATGCATATGACTGTGATATCATGATTCCTGCATCAATTGAAAAAGCTCTTGGCCATTCTCTTTGCACCTAACACGATCATTAACCCTCAACAAAATCAAAGAATCATAAAGCGTACATCATTTAATTTGAAATCTTAAGTTTAGGGTTCATCAATTCAAAAATTCAAACATGATAGACTTAAAATAAATGAAATTAACAAACACCATCATGTTCGTGATGAAAAACCGAGCAACTTTGATGTTTACATCATTGAATTTGGTTGAGAAGCGAAGATTTTGGATTGAATCAAAGAATCGAAAATCAAAACCATAAACCGGTGGCGTGTTCTTGGTGTTCTTCAATTTTCAAATTTTAAATAAGATAATTATATCAGCGTGTTACGAGTCCACTAACACTCCAGCGCATTTGGTCTAGTGGTTTATGCCTTGCCCTTAAGGTCTTCTTGCCACGCGTCCACCTCATGGTCATGGGTTCAACACCGTCGGGACCATTTTTTCCATTCTTTTACAAACTTTCAATTTTTCATGTTTTTTATCAAACTTTCACAATTTTTTGACCAATCAAAACTTCTCATTTTGAGATGATTTTTAAACACTTGTCAATAAATACATCTATTTTGTGATAGTGCAAAATTTTCAGAAAAAACTTTCATCGATTAAATTTTAATCGAGCGAAAAGGGCGTTGAACACTTTTCAAACCTCCTTTTAAGGTGAATTTTCAAGTTTTCGACTTCGATTTTTTCAAAACTTTTCATAAATGAACCTCACATTTCAAAACATTTTCAAAACATTTCAAAACATTTTCAAAACATTTCAAAATCATTTTCAAAACATTTCATCAAAACTTGCATCTTTTACCATGATCGATCCGATTTAAAGCGATAAAAGCTGATTTCGTCTTCTCTCGAATTTCGATCGATCATGGGCCACCCTACGGTGTAAGTCCCAATCCTTTATGTACATATTTAGTTTTACTTGTACATACTCAAATTATCATTGTTAATATTCAAGCGTAAACAAATTTCTTTCGTTTGTTTTCATTCGTTGTCATCGCCAATCCATTGGTTCTAAAGAAAGAATTCTTACGAGTAAAATTTCTTTTTGACCAATGGGCCTCCATCATGGTGTAACTCCCATAACATTCTTTTGTGTACATAATATTTCTTTGTACATATCAAATTCTTTTCAAAACACATACAAATTTTTATACATGTACATAGCACGGATACTTCTTTTCAAATACTTTTTTTATACACATACATATGGATACCTTTTCTGAATAAACTTCAATCTATCATTTCGTTTCATCATGCATTTACTGAATACCATTGATTTTGAAAGAAGCATTATTCCACTGTTTTTCAAATCAATGGGCCTCCTATGGTGTAAGTCCCACCATCCTATGTACATCCATCTTTACGTACGTACATAAATAGCTCGTTCGTGTACATATTCATTTCCTTGTACAGTACAAACTTGTAAATAATCAAGTTGCGCTCGTTTTAAGCGTTCGTTCACAAACACTTGTTTATATTTCATAAACGCTGTAAATAAACATCATGCATTGTTTATATTTCCTTCATAAACTCCTGTGAGATACATATCACACACACACACTGTTTATACAACTGTCTAGTCATAACATAACAATTAGACTAATCAATAGGTTCCCACGATATAGCCTCCGCTTGGGCTTCATACAAGATAACTCATCCTCGGTTGAGTATAGCCTCGCTTGGGCTTCATACAAAGACAATCCATCCCACATGGTTAAACCTCACTTGGGCTTCATCAAGATATTTTATCTCCATGAGTTTAGCCTTCTCTTGGGCTTTGCAAAAAACTCTCCCCACGAGTTAGCCTCCTTAGGCTTCATATAAGACAATACTCCCCTATGAGTCACCTCCTCTTGGGCTTCGTTCAAAGAACTCCTCTTTGAGTTTAGCCTTCTCTTGGGCATCATACAATGAAAGAGGCAGAAAATCTCTTAAAGCGACCTCTATTGGGCTTCCAATACAAAGAATCACCAGCTAAGATAGAACCACGAAAGGATGGTTTCCGGTGAAATCACTTTCAAATTCCCAGAGTAAAATTTCGGTGAAATTGCTCTTATTCAGAAAAGGATGATTTCTCGGTGAAATCCCTTTCAAACACAAAACCAGCCATACCCTATAGCTTCCTCTTGAGCTTCATACAAGGACCCTCGATGACCCTCGATGACCCTCGGAATGCCTCCTCTTGGGCTAACAATACAAGGACCCACGGGCTTCTTAAAAGCATCCCTTTAATCCAATCAATTTCTCCTCGAGATTTAGACATTTATCATCTCTATGGAAGAAGTATCTCATCTATCACATCACATACAAACAAAACTTTTCAAACTCTTTTCAAACTATTTTCAAACAAAAACATCTCTTAATTGTAAGTGGTAACGCTTGTACACTCAAGCAAAACACCCAATACTTACAGTTAAAAGATTCAATCACCTTTTTCAAACATCTTTCTTAAACATGTAAGTAGTAGCGGCTTGTACACTCAAGCAAAACACCTAATACTTACGATGAAAGATTTCAATCAACTTTTCAAAATGTATGTGATGAAATAGATTAGATACATTTTCATTAAGATGACATTTACATCTCTTACTAACATCCGTTGCTTTCCACTAGCATAAGTGGGAACTACGATTGCTCGACTTTCTCAACATCCTTTTAAGAATCGTAGGCACAAGGTCTCATCCTTGCCGAGCAAATTTCTATCTCTCTCAGACCAAACAAACCATAGAAACTTGTAGATCAGAGCTACAATGCTCGATTCCACTAGGGGATATGTATGCGAAGATCCAGGATCTTTGCGAGCACAATAATAACAAACACTAGAATCCCACATAATCTCATTTCTTAAAATCCAAGGAGAAAATTTCCCAATCATAGAAATAGCAATTAAAACACACAAACATATCAAACGTATTCATATATAAAGATGTAGATAACTACATATATTTAGGGTGCTCCATCTATTCCCTTTATATAACAATCCCCCTTACTCAGAATCTCCCCAATACGTTACGTCTAGTTTCGCTAATCGTTCACATACCAATATCAATTGAGGTATTTGATTTTCCCTTTTCATAATCATCAAATCATCTTTCTTGTGTTGAAAATAATAAAGCTTGATGCTCGCGGCATCTTTATAAACAAATCAAAAGATTTAAATCGTTGCGTACCAGAAGATCCGAACTCACGTTCGCATCCTCAGGCGCGTCACCTTTTTAACGAGCAGGGAAAAATGGCGACTCTGTTTGAGAGTCTGTTGAAATTTTGATTTTCAAGAAAGAAAGCGCGTTACTCGAAAGAGGCACCAAGCTTTTGTTTTCAAAAAGAAAAAAAGGGATAAGCTTTTATGTTTTGCATATATCATTTTTCTTTATTGTGTGTTTTGCGATTTCATCGATGGAAAGAAATCTAACAATTTAAGAAACATTTAAAGATCTAGGTGGAGGTATTAATACGTGAAGTTCAATGCTTACAGTTAATATCTCCTTTCATGGAGGTTGTCTTGGGGTATTGTGTTAGCAATTATTGCGAAACGTCTTTCGAGGAAACTCGGAAGTGAGTGGGCTATAGAACACATAACATCACAGCCATTAGGATGTAGTGCGAGAGATTATCGGGTGTAAGCCTAGAGTAATTGTCATGCGAGATTCTACGATCGAGTGAGTTTCTCTTGAAAATATTATTGGACCATCGGTATTCAACAAATCCGATAATATTTCAAAGAGGAGTGTTGAACTGTATTTGTAGAACACCATTTCACGGATAAATAAGCCCATAGAACTTAACCCGTTGATTCTTATCGTTGGCTTCATGCTCGTGACTTGAGCGCTTGCGTGTGTATAACTACTAACCATGTTTGCGCATTCATGCATTCATTCATTCATTCAAAAAACAAAAAAAAACAACTTCATTTCTCTTCCCATTTCCAAAAGAATTTAGAGATTTTCTTTGTAAAATATTTTAGGTTAGAGTGATTGATGTGGGAAGATTCACCGAATCAGTTTAGAATTCCTAACGTAGGAAAGTTAAAAGAGTTAGCATCCTTGGTAGAAGATCCCTCGGTTTGAGAAAATGCTATGGAACTCTTTTGCTCTTACGAGCATGCGTTGATGAAGGACTTCTCAAAACTTTCATTGGTTTACAATCAGGTCTATCGTTGTTTAACTTTTGATTATGAATTGATGCCTACTTTGGAAGAGTATACGTATCCTGGAATATCTCGATGTCGAGACAAAGTGCCTTTCAATGGTTTGGAAGCCATTCCCAAGTCACGATCATTGTGATGACTCATTTAAAGAAATCGAGATAGACAAAATCTAACTACGGAGGAAAACTCTTAGGACTGACTTCAAAGTTCCTAATGGAGAAGGTTCTTAAATTCTCTGCGGCCGGTAGTATGGTAGCCTTTGAAGCTATTTTAGCTTTACTCCTCTATGGATTGGTGTTTTTAACGTCCCAAATTTACGTTAATATCAGCGCCATAAGGATCTTCGATTGAAATC